>WBMV01001456.1:252724-392214 GCA_013396655.1 Campylorhamphus procurvoides
CTCCCGCCCCCCCCAGTATTTATCCTCACCAAGAAACTTGTTCAACATCTCCCTTCCTACTCTGGCTGTTGCCACCACTGTTTTCCTCCTGTGATTTTTCTTTGGGTGTTTGTTCTCACTCTGTAGCACTGGCTGTGGCTGCCAGAGGTTCTTTTAGTGGTCCCTCTTTCATCTATTTTGTTTCCATAACCGTGCTTACAGCAATCCTATCTTTATGCTTGCTTACCTGAGTCTTCTCCACTGCCTACCTTCCTTGCATTGCTGCAAATCCTCTCAAACCAATGAGCTTTTTATCCTTTAGATAATGGGTGCTCACAGCGCTCTGATCCTAATGCTGCTGAACTGCTTATATTCATGGCAATTAAAAAATAAAAAGATGGATTTTATTTTTGCCCCACCCCTGAAAATTAGTTGTATTTTTTCACTTGGTGCAGCTATCACTGTAGGTTAAGTCAATTGCAGTTCAGAGGTAAACAAGAAGCCCCTCCTGATATGGAAGCAACCCCTGGGTTACACAGCTCATTCAGGATCCCCAGGCATTGTTGCATAGCAGAAGGATGGTGTGCAAGAGATCTATCAAAGTGGAGTGACACTATGAGTCTGATCACTGTATTATATCCAGAAATGGGGAGTTTTGCCAGTTGTCAGAAATTAATGCACCCCTCCAACCCCCTGGGGACACTGACCTTCCCCAACTACTATTGGCAGTACTGGTGAGCAGCTCTTGCCATGGCTCTGGTGAGGTTGACCATCTCAGGAAGGTGCATGCTTTTGTTTGTTTGCTTTTATTTTGATCAGAAACTAGGGTCACTTGGTGCAGCATGGGGAGAGAGTGAGAGCTGAAAACCTTTAGAATTTTTGTTCCAGTTTTGATTTAAGTTGCGTGAAAAGCTCGCAAGCTTTCTGGTGTTTGGTGGCAGCTTGAGTGAAATAGTTTCAGTGGGAAGATGAGGGGGTTGTGTATCATCTCATACTTAGTATTTGCTTAAATGAGTTATGCAAGATAAAACTTAGGTTATTGTTAGCAAGCAGATGAAGTCACAAAAGATACCTTACTTCAAGGAGTGTGACGTGTATTATTTGGTCAAAGCTTTGGTAGATGAGACAACTGCACTGAATGTAGATGAGTACCTATCCCAGACAATGCCACCACCTTTAGTCTTATGCGTCTTGACCCTGACCACTCATTTGAGTAAATTTGGATGGTGGCAAGACTGAAGGCAAGTGTTGCCAGCCTCAAAGGTTTCAATATTGCAGTGGTTTTGGATGAGAGTAAGGGGCCAGACTTTGGACCTACAGATGTACATTTGGCCACTGAGGTCCAAGGTAGTCTGATGGGAGCTGCTGCTGAAGGTCTCAGAGGTGGCTATCTTTTTCTTATGAGATGTGTGTGTAGTTGTCAACACCTTCTAATTAAATCTAAGACATTCAAATTGTGTTAGAGATCAGCTCCACCAGTGTGACTCAAGTATTTTTAATATATATATTTTGATTGCCCTGTCTGGAAAACTAGTTGGTAGAGTTGATTTGTGGCTGATATATGCTGTTTTGAAATTGCTGATACATATAAATGGGTGTAGTAGGGGCTGTTCCTAAAAATATTCTCAGTTTTCCTATGTTAATGTTGGCAGATGTTTCTAAGCAATGTGCTGAGTTCTTTGTATATAGTTTTTCAATGTGTCTGACAAACAAAAAAAAAAGGAAGGCCTCTATAAAAGGAGGGGTAAGAGCTGGTACATGGCTCAGTATGAGGCATTTGAGGCCATTCCATTTTGCTGTTTAGAAGGAATAGGTAATTTAAAACCATTTTCTCTTCTCTGTTTTAGTTAAAGCATTACTGGTGCTGTCCAAACAGACATGCTCACCAACTCCCTGCACCTCATCCCCTCTGCCTCAGCCATCATGCCCTCCTGAAGATGCAGATGCCTTTCAGGATAGCTGACCTTGGGCTATTCAAGCACACTGGCTGCCTGAGTGCAATATATGTGTGAACCAAAAATGTCAGAAATGGTCCTTTTATGTTACAGATGTGAGTCAATTTTTTTTTCATCATCTTGTGACTTTATTCTCTGACAGCCATGTGGTGGCTTGCTGCTTGAAACGTGGTGCCTTGGGTTTTGACCCTAAGTATATCACGTATTGACATATTGCCATTTTAAAGTGCCTCTTTATTCTCTCTGGTTCTTTGTTGTAGGAATTTCCAAGTGTCAGTTTTGTCAAGAATTACCTTTTAACAACTTAAAAGTGATTGTCACGTTTTCTAATGAGGCCAATTAAGGAATACAGTGTAGTAAAACAAAAAGTGGTTGGGAGGGTCTCAAATAACTTTAAATCGTAATTTTGCAAACTACCTTTGCTGGTGCACTTAACTGGTTTTGGACAGGTTTTTCTTTGGGTTTTGTTTTTTAGGGAAGTGAAAGAACATGTTAAAGAAGGCATCTGGCCCCTTTTTGACTCAAAGGGAGAGAGATCTGGATGTTGGTTTTTTATTAGTTAGCAGTGGCTGAACCCTGACAAAAAGCACCATAAACCTTCTTGGCTGTAGTTTTGTTGTTTGTTGTTTTTTTTTCCTTTACCTTATGTTCACAAGAAACTGCTAACCTAATTTTGGGATTCCTATGAGAGCTTATTTGTGGTGAGTTGCCAGAAGTCCCCAAATAGATTTTAAGACCTTTGTTAGCACCTGTGGGTTGGATTCCTTTGCTTCAGTTTTTAATACCACCTCTTTTTTTTCCTTTATACAAATTTGCATTCTTAGGAGGAATATTTATCAAACAAACAAAGATTAATAATATGAAGTATAAGAAATTCTTTGAGCCTACATAATGAATATTTGAAGATTTGTGCCACCCTTACAGCTTTCTGAAACTGTACCTGCAGCCTGCTGTCCCTGTAGTATGAGGTATCACACAGTAGAGTTCACCATATGTTGCAAAATTTAAAAGTATTAAAGAGTACAGTGTGAGTTGTAATACAGAAAAGAAATAAGTGTTAAAAGCATGGAGTTTTGTACAATCTGGGTTTCTTGCGGGCATAAGCCTTAAGCAGTTTGTTCACTTGTCCCTCAAACTTGGAGTCATTTGATCTCTTGGAGTAAATTCAAAGATGACTGTGAAGGATGTTCATGACTGATTTTTTTTTCAGAAGAGGCAGGTATGCAGAGGACACGCTATGTTTTTAACCCACCTGAGGGGACTGTTGAATTCGGTGCTTGTGGATGTCAAAAAACTAAATGTTGCCAAACCAAGCATACATGTTTTGCTCAACTTGCTGTAGCTGTTCTCACATCTCTTTAGGGTGTCAGGAGACATGGAACAAAATGGTAGGTGGAAGGGAAGGCTCAACAATACAATTGACTAGGAAGTAAGGGGGAGAACAGGAGGATGAACCAGCAGGAAACAGAATTTTGTTGGCCAGGTGATTACAACTTATTATTTAAATTCAGTGACTCTTATTTCTAGGAAGTTCAAAACTGTAGCTACTTGATACCTGAAGTAACAATTTAAAAAAAAATTAATGCAAAATCTTTACCAGTAGGCTTATTTATCAGGCGTTTATAGAGCAAAAGTAACCCAAGTCACTTGAACTCTCAGTGCTCAATAGAGGATTTGAAAGCCTGATAACCAGTTTGCCTTCTGGGCATAGCCAGCAAACTCCCAGACTTGCTCTACCAGCCAGTCATGGCATTTTAGTGACATGAATTGACTGCATCTGTGTCTGAGTAATGTTCCTCCTTAAGTCTGTTGGAAGAATGGTTGACTTATGTGTAACCAGAAATAATGCCTTACTATATTTCAATTCACATAGGTAAGATGCAGAATATATAAAACTAATTTGCAATCCCTTCTTCCTAGGGGTAGCAATTTTTAATGTCCTAAAAGTAATGTTTCTTTTGTATCCCTTTCGTTCTCCAGAAGTCCAGGAACAGTCTGCTTGTTCCCTTTAAGGTCTTGCTGGTCTGATTTCCATGACAGTTATGGAAACTACTTGGTATAAGAGAAATTTGGGGCTGAAAAGAAAGGGGAGCAAACAAAATTTTTCATTTTTATTCTAGGCTGAGGTTTATAACTCTGTGCTTTAGGGCAGATGTTTTGACTGTGGCCACCCCTTTCCTCTGGGAGTATCAGGCTCTGATCCGTCATACTTGTTCTGTGTTTCAATATCAGTGAAGGTACCAGTCTACATCCTGGTTTTTTTCTTCACTTCTACTTTTACTGGACTTCTTCAAGATAAATTCATCTACTAGAGGGAAAAAAGGAAAAAGAAGTGAGGGGAGAGGAAGAAATGTATTGCTGCGATTTTGGGGCACTGAGAAACTTGATATTTCTTGGAAGTTCCTGTTAAACATCAAATGTTTTGTCAGTTTTGTTAACCATCTCTTACTCTTTTGATTTTTTGTGCATAAGCATCCTGCATTAGCTCTCATTGAGTAGAGGTGAACAAATTGCACGGCCTTGGCTTAATCTGATATTTTTTATTAAACTGATACAGTGAAAGGGATTTATCTGTGCATGTGTGGGCTCTCATAGATTTATTCAAGATTTGACAGAGTTGGGGTGGGGGGGTTGCTTGTTTTGATTTGGTTTGACTTTTTATGTGTTATTGTCCTGGGGCTCACCCTTCTACTGGACACTGCACCCTCGTATTCATGATGAAGTAGCGCTCTTCTGCGCAGAGGTCTGAGTTGGATGCTTATAGTTACCCTGAGTTATATGGTTTGTGTTGGTTTTACCCTCCTGTTAAGTACAGAAGCCTGTGGGAGAGCAGAAGGGATGTGTCTGCCAATCACAGGCTGCTCACGCCTAGGCAGCTTACTCAGACTGGGGTGTTGGTCCTGCTCTTGGTGACAAGGGTAAAAGGGGCTGTAGATGTCTGTCCTTCTGTCCACACTACTGTTACTAGAGTACCTGTGCTTACATGAGAGTGCAAAGGCATCCCTGACAGTTGTAGGCTGGCTAAGCTGCAGACACTTATAGTGTAGATCCTCACCACCCTAAACTCCAGAAGGTTTAGCTGTGGCTGTGCACATCCTGCACAATCCCTTCTTTTCTTCCCAGTGATCTTCACTTCAACTGCTATGCAGAAGTGTCTAGAACAAAAATATAATGCACATAGTAATTTGTTTTCATTATCTTCCCTGCATTATATGTTTGTGGGGTCTGCTAACAGATGTCCAGCACAGATCATTTCACAGCTCTTTCAGAGAGTTAGAAGCTTGCAGCTGCAATAGCAATGCTGATTTTCGAGATGAACTTTCTACAGTCCTCATAGAGGAGAGTGAAGTGTTTGGAGATGTGTCACTCCTAAAGTATGGTCGGTACTTCTTTACTAATAGTCTGCTGCTTCTTCAAGGGAAATTGGTTTTCTTACATTATGGGTATGCCAAAGAATGGTCTTTAATTGCCAGCTCAATTGCAAATACTTGCCCAGAGTTTTCTGACTGCTATTAGAGCGTGTACATCAGCAGTGTTCAGTAATGAGTGCTAAGTGGGAGGAGTGCCTGCCCATAATCTCTACCAAGTATCTCATCTGGCTTTGTGCAGTGTCTGTGTTCAGTTCTGACATAACATGTATGTATTTAAATTAGCATTGACTCAGGCTAGGTCTTAAACCACAAAGCACACAGGCATGTTGAAATAAGAGCAGGTGGATGCCAGGTGAGGTTTTATGAGAACAGCTTCAGTGAGTGATACAAAGTTGTGTATTGTAGAAACTTAGGATGGGGAGGAGTCTTAAATCATTCCAGTCCTCACATATAAGTTAGGATACAGTGAACACAGGTCATCACTGAATTTTCCAGGGGGCTCAAGGGGAGAGCATCTCCAACTGCTCTCTTTATGCTCCATCAGCCATCATCAGCATCTCTGTTATCTTCAGTGTACTGGGCAAAACAGAGGACCAAAAGGGCACAGGTCCTGAAAGTTTTTCTGTTCCTGTCTGTGTTTCTTATGCAAGTAAAATGCACTGTCACTTTGTAGAAGTCTTCTTACATCTTTCAAGGCTGTTTACTTGTTCCCTTCCCATTCTCTCTCCTTTTTAATCCAGCTGACCAATTCTTCTAGCCTCTCTGCATAGGCCACAGCAGAGAAAACACTTTCAAGCAGGTTGACAAGAAGTCATGGGTTCCAGAGTCCAGTTGGTTTAATCTAGAGGTAATTGAACTGAGGATTTGAGGGCTTGGGTTCTTTTTTTCTGCTGGTAGCAACAACCCATGAAATCTGTTGATAAATGAAGTGGACTGTACCCCTTTGTCCTCCCCCTCAGTTGTGGTTAGCACAGTGGTAAAAACGGCATGAAGTTTCCAGTTTCTTCCTGAGCTTAAAAAGAAGAGACTGTGCATCAGCCCGTTGGTTAATCACAGGCACTCATGTGATGAGAATTTCTCAGGGGATGGGAAAGGTTTGCTCTTAACAATCTTGAAATCGTCTCATTTCAAATAACATTTCCGTGATTTTTTTTTTTCCCTGATGTCAAGGGTGTTCAAGTGCTTGTGGCATTAGTGTGTGTGTCTTACAGTTTGAGTTTTAGTTGCATGGTATGATCCTGGGCTTTTCATCTGACACCTGTTTCCTTGAGTGCACTGTGGAGCAGACTCAGATGGTAACAGGAGAGATTGGCTCCTGCAGAATCACAGCTTCATCTGTTGCAGGAGCTGGGAGCTGCCATGTGGAAGAGGTGGAGAAGTTTAAAGGAAGGAAAAGGCAAGGATCTGCTAGGCATCTGGGAAAGAAACTCCACTTAAGCATACATCATTATGAGAAGTGACTTACTTTGCTGTGTAGACATACTAGTAGGCTGTGGGGTGACTGGAAAAGTGTCAAGTACGTGCAACTGCAAAGGAAGTCAATGGACTCATTGCTGTGGGTGTACTGAATAGTCAGGCCTTGGTTGTCTCAAACTGGGCACCTAAATAAAGAACACTTTTGAATTTATCTTCTCTTTGTCATTAAGTACCAATAATACTTGTGGTGTCTTAGGATGCTGTAAAAGAAATGCATGCTTTGTGAGGGCAGACTTGTGTGCCGAGTTTTTCAGGGAACCATGAGTGAACTGGTTGTGTTTCTGGAGCAGGCTGGGAAGAGTATTCTGTGAAATGACAGTGAATGTCAAAAAATAAAATTAAAAAAAGGGTATTAAATGTCTACATTGAATAAGCACCAGCCATTTTAGGCACTGAAGGGGAGACTGTACACTTATGGGAAACTTTTCATGTGACCATGTAATTAAGGACTGCATCACAGTGAAGTCATGAGCGGGCTGGGGGAGGGCAGGCAAATGCAAGCAGTGCAACCAGCAACAGCTCTGGAAAGTCTAGCGTTTGTGTGCGTAATTTCATACATAACCTTAATATTTTTGTCATGCAAATGCAAGTAATTGGTCTTTTAATACATACGTGCGGTGAGATGGGGGAGAGCGAACGCTGAGGCATGAAGCTCTGTGTTGTTCACGTATGAAGCAGCACACTCAGTAACTGGAGAGGTCTCGCTGCGAACTGGTGTTGCAAGTCAGCACATGTGAACCACACTCACTAATTTGCTGTTGCCTGCCGTGCTTGTGGCAAAGACAGGCCAGCCTTTGTGAGAATGAGAACCCAGAGAGACACAATGCAGAATGGAAATTTGGTGCTGTTGGGACTGTAGGTGTTTGCAGGCTCCTCATATCTCAGTTCCTGTGGGTGGGAGGATGTAGTACACGTGTGTGGTGGGGGGAGGGAAATGGTCTGAGCCACAGGTCGGCTTTCTGAGGCACCCCAGTGCATTAGGGACAGTGTGGCTTATACTGCAAGGAAGCCTGGCTCCCTGGAGGAGCTTACAACTCTGGCTTGGGTTTTGCTAATTATCTGGCTCTGGTTTGGAGTGACCCGAAGTGGTTTTGTTTCTTTTTCCAAATTAAACACTAATAGGAAGGAGTTCAGTCTGTACCATGCTAAGAACTCTTTAGTTAAAGAATGTGAAGCAGCTCTTTAATGGAGATATATATTAAATCTTACTGTCCTTTATAGGTAATACAAAACAGAGTCAGAACATAAACAAGTGATCTCGTGTCTGTCAGCACTGTTGTTCTGTTTTATTTTAAACTTAATTGTATTTGAAAGATGTAGGGGAAATTGAGAACTTGACTTTTGGCACATATCAGCCCAATCTTAATTAACCATCACCACATCTTTCCATGCATTTCGGCGAAGGCCTCCGGTCCTATGATCTCACTTCCCTCATCTGATTTGACAGCTAATGCTCTCAGGTTAATTTCTCTTAACTTTACAACATATAGTCTATCTTCTGTTTAAAAATAAGAGGTAAAACACTTCTGAAAACTCTGGGCTTCCTGCACATCAAACACAAACTCATCAATCTGTCCTTTTCTGACTCTCAGCAAGAGACTTCAGGGATATGTATAAATATCTATAGAGCTTGGAGTGGGGTGATATTGTGAAATGCACTTGTGCCAGTAAGTGAGTTTTTAAGACGGCCAGAAGACATGCAAGAAAGAAACTACATACAACATCTACCTGCTAAATGAGGTGATTGTAAATGAACCCTTTGTTAAATGTGAACTGAAATTTTTGTTGCTTTTACTGACTGAGTGAAAGGAAACAGAAGTCCTTAAAGCAACCATTGAACAGCTAGTGTGTCAATGAGAAAAAAAAATGAAGAGAACCAAAAAGTTGTTCTTTGTGTTTTAAAGAAATTTCTAGTTTCAGTGTTATAATTACTTTTTACGTTGAACATGGCAGGATTGATAAACTATCAGACAGAGTTATTGAAAGTTGTTGGTTTTTTGCTTTTGTTGTTGTTTTGGTGTGTTTTTTTGTTGCTACCACCTTGTTTTTAAAAAAAAAAAAAAAAAAGGGGAGAGGATTGTTAGAGGAGGCCGGGAGTGAGGAGATCTTGTTTGGTGATTGACTTTTATTTGAAGTGAAGATATTTTTAAAGCTACAAAATGGCACTTGATTTGTATAATTCCTGGTGTGCTTGTATAAGCTGCTTGTGAATTATAATAAGAAAGAAAATCCCCGAAAGCCCATGGTCAGTAGTATTTGGACACTTGATGAAACACTTTAAGGAGTCTAAAGAAAAGAGAAAAACGCAACCGCATCCCGTGCCCATTAGCATTATTGTATTAGTAAAAGCTGGTTCAGTGCCCATACTGCATGTCCCCAACATGATGCTGATGACATTTTGAGAGAAGTGGGTAAACATTTATAGTGCACTCTGAGAAAAGGTTACCTGAAAGCCCTTTAATGGAACACAGATTTGCAATTTTGGTTTTGCTTCTTTAAACAGAAAAAAATCCCCAACCCCATGTCAGTTGTGTCTTTGAGAGGTTTTCTTCCTTGTACTTAATGAAGCAAAGTAAACGAGATCAGAAGTGCTATATGTATATCAAATAGATTTTGTATCATTGCTTCTAGACTTAAATATAAAAATATTTATTTAAGATTATATTCTTATTCTTTAACATACAAATACTGAGAGGGTCTGCAAAACGTGATACTGCTGTAGTTGTAACTTTAAGAAAAATCGATTTGTGTTTCATGACACAACCTGCCAGAGTTACTGAACTGGAAGGGACACATCCTGTGACTGGTTTCCTGTGGTCTCCAGAGGACAGTGATCTTTTCCACTGTCATTTTGTCTGTCAGTGTAAAGTAGAGATTATCTGCCGTCTGCCATTTCCTCTTTTCCCTTCATTTCTGTTTCTTTCAGGGGAGAGGGAGAAATGAATTTTCCTCTGGCTCATGCAGATGTTAGCACTGCGGGGAGCTTCTCTAGCTCCAGCTGCAGGAAGCATTTCCCAAATGGACTATATAGTCCTTTGGTCTTATTTTGTCTTTTTGCTTGATTTTATTTAAGATTGTTAGTATTTTGTGCTGACAAATTTTACTACATGGCATTAGCACGTGTTTATGGAGAAGTGCTCATTTTGTGATTAATTTTGGAGGCACTCATCTGTTAAAACAGCATATGAAGGAAAAATTATTCAATTAAAATTTTTTCTGAAATAGGGCTCTAGTCCTTTTACCTTAGAGTCCAGAAAAGGTGCTTTTAAACAAGCTTACAATAGTACATACTGTACCGCTGTGTGACCAAAGCATCTGAGTCACAAAAACACTGTGGAAAGATGTTAAATGTGCATGGCATTGATGGTTTTGCTTCTTTAAGAACTGAAATTTTCTACCACCTATTGTTTTATTAAGACCACTTTCATTCCACTTGTGGAGTTTGATGAAGCCCAGACTTCAATCTTGTGTCTCAGTACAATATTGCTTGCACAACTCCCCTGAAGCCTACAAAAAGGAAATGCCATGTCTATATGATTTTCAAACACTTAAAGATCAGAAGGATATAAAAAAAGAACTTTAATTTATCTGTAAATGTTTTTCCTTGCCCTCTAACCCACTGGCCTGCAATACCAATGTAGTGTTTTTTTGTCAAAATTGCTGCAACCTTGGCTAGTTCGAGAGTCCAACTGCTGCTCCTTTGGAGAGGTCAGGGAACGAAATGGAGTGACATTGACTTACTTTGCATTCAGGAAAAAAGTGTTAGTGGAACAGTCCAGGGAGATGCTGCTTGTGCTGTTCAGTCTTTGAAAAACAGTAGTATTCGTCCACAAAGTGGGGATCTTAGCACCAGTCACAAGCTTTGAAATAACCAGTACTTGCAGGTTCTGGTTCCACTTTATTCTTTCTTTGCTTACTTGCAAGCAAATTGTATTTAGGAGTGTATCTCCTGATCTTTAGAGCTCATGGAAAGCTCAAGTAGTGAGTGAAAGCCTTTATGCTTGCTAATAAAATGGACAGTAAAGGGACTGTGAACCTGCTGAAGTCAGTAAATTGGTGGTGAGGAAGAAGGTGCTGTTTCTTGCAAATAAAATAACATTTAAGTGGGTTGGTATTATAGGCTTTGCAAGAAGCAAAGAAATGAAGATCCACTGAACAAAGACTTACTAGAAATGGTGGGTTTGCAGTATTTTCTTTTCTATACTGCTTTCCTCCCATCCTCAGTGGAGGCTATTTATTTGTTTGGAAATAAAGCCTCTTCCTCTGTTTGGGGCGGACCAATCTTGCCTAGGAGAGTAAAGACGTAGCCAGCCCATTTTTTTGAAGCAAATGATAACTCTGGAGGAGTGCTGCTATTCTGAAGGAGAAAGAGCAGCAGTGTCCAGGTGGGCTGGCTATTTTGTTTGGGGTTTTTTTGTCCCGTGTTGTGTGTGACAGGGAGCTAGGGTGTTCAGAGCTGCCTGGAATGGCTCTCAAGCAGAATATGCAGGCAGCAGATCACAAGCAAGCCTGGGAGTTTGAGCGGGTGTCTGTCGGAATGTGGGTGAGGTGAGGGAGAGAATATGGGTGGGGTTTTGTTGTTTTTTTCGTTGTTTTTTTTGTTGAGTTTTTTTGTGGGTTTGGTGGGTTTTTTTGGTTATGTTTTTTTTAATAAGAGTTGAGGAAAGGTTCAAGGACAGAGGTGGTGGAGATAAAAAGTACAGCCAGAACAGGAGAGCACAGAAAGCACAAATGTTGAAGCTAAAGCAAAAAATATAGCCTTTAAATAAGTGAAACCCTGCAGCACTATGTAATAAATGAGAGTAGGTTGAATCCAAGAAGTCAAATGAAGTTTTTAGAAAAAACACTGAAGCTGCTGTAAATTCACGGACGAGAAAGCTGCTTGGTTGTGTTATCATAAAATGCAGTAATATGCATTTTGGTATTTCAAACTGTGCTTGCTTGGAATGTGGCTTTTCTGTTTAACCCAGGTTGTTCCTAGGGTGGCATAATGGTTTTTGCATTATCCCAGTCTGAGCATGAGGCTGGTGAGAGAGGTGAAGATGCTGAAATACAGAAATGCTGGATCAAGCTGAGGATGCAACAGCTCAAACCAGCAGGCATGGAGGTGGTTGCAGACAGAAGGATACAAGGGCTTGGGCAGGAATTGAACTGGGGAGAGGGAAGCGAGAGGTAGGTTAAGGTCTTGTTTAATTGGTAAATCTGTTTTGCAACATATTCCTAGACATACCTTTGCTTTATCAAGCACATTTGTTGTACTTGCAAGTTCAGTGACAAATACACTTCATTAAGAGGGCTTAGGAGAGTTGGCAGCAGTCTCTACTGGTGAGAGAAAATACGAGATTGGAGATGCAAATTCAATGTGGTAAGGAGAGCAAAAGTTGCTATACAAGGGATTTTTCTGAAGTCTGCCTGAGAGAGTAAAATTGAAAAAGAAAAGGGGGAAAAAAAAAGTAAAAGGAAGAAGAAACTGAAAGATACTTTGGGGTGTGGGGGAAGAGATTTGGACAGTGAAAGAATATCAAAGTTGAGGCCCAGAAGTCAGGTAAGACTTGCTCAAGATGTTGAGAGTTTTCAAGACAAGTTATTGGAGAGAATGACAGGCAGGTGAAGTGCTGCCTACTGGAGAGGGATGAGGATTCTCTGCTTGGGGAACAGGAGACAGTCTACTTTCTCCTGCTGTCCAGAAGACAGCAGCTCTCCAGGGAACAGAGAGCCTGGATTTTCTGGGGTTGTGGGTTATAGGGGCAGGGAATCTGATTAAGCTAATAGAAGACACACTTAATGTTTCACAAACTCAGTTTCACAAACCAGTAGATGAGCTATTTTTGAAAAATCAGACCCCACTGCGGAAGGCAGGGTCATCTTTTGTGTCTGTCTGAAGTGGAGAGGAGGCTTTGGCTTTTGAGGAAATTTTGTCAGTCACAATGATTGTGGAGCTGTTGTGTAAGTCTGCCTTTGTGAGAGGGACAAGGTTATATCAAGGTGAAGAGCAAGTTATACTTCCCTGAACCAGAACTGCAGGCCAGGTGCCACGGCATTTTGCATGTTACTCAGGATGGAAAACATGGCAACCTCTCTGCCTGCTGGTCCATATGTACACATGGTAAAATGTCAAAACACTTTGCATATTTTTAGCTAGCTTGGAGCGGGGGATGTACTGGTGTAAGGCTCTCATGTTTGTTCTCAATTGCTTCATAGTTTTTTTCCTTTTTTGGATTAACATATGGAGGGAGTGGTTTTTTTGCATTTTGGGGGTTTTTTTGGAAGGCTTTGGCCTGGAGCAAAGGGAGGGGGCAGTGTCAGGGAATGGGAGACAACCAGAGATGGATTTAGCTGTACAAACACCCATCTGTCCTCTGTTAAAAGTAATGGCAGTAAAACATACTTTCCTTTAATCCATTTCTCTATGCCTTTATCTCAAGATAAACTTTAAAATTCAAAGTATCAAATAAAGGAGTTGCATAAGGGCAGCTATTGCTGTACCCTGGAGCGTGATGTGCAGCACAATAGGAAACTCATTAGCAAACCTGGAAATCACAGTGAAGAAATAGGACAAATGTTCAAAAATGCTCTTAATTAACTTGCATTATCAGTAACTGCACTGAGTTGGTTTCTCATTTAAATTTTCAATCTAAAGGTCCTTCTGACTGGAGTATTTCATCATTACTGCTGCAATTTAGACTTTGCAATTGGGACACTTCAAAAATGCTGGGCTTTACTATCTGAGAAAAAGCTGCTCCAAGTTCTGGCTTTTAAAGCTTAAAACTAATTCTGATATAAATGAGAAAAGTGTAGCTTTGCTATTAATTTTTTTTTTAGAAAGTTTGGAGGTTTTCATATTTATTTAGATACTGATGTTTTAAAATTTGCATACAGTTCTTTGAAATTCCACCTTTTCTTGCTACAAATGTCATTTTTAGTTGTAAATGGAAAATGATAAATACGTTTCTAGGAGTCTGGAGCTCGAGGATTAATGTGGTTGAACTAGTGAAATGTTAAATCTATTCAAAGTAAAACTGCATAGAGACTGCAAATGTTCTTGCATGCAAGTAAATCCTTTTTATATTGAGTCTGGTTTGCTAACGACATAACTGTTCTGCCAGCTTGTTCTGTACAGATAAGTTATGTATGTTATAGGCTCTCTATCTTAGGGTGCTATATTTGCTGTCCCCATTAATGCTAAACCAAGATTGCTATTTAATTCTGCTTTGTGTTAAATGGGAATCGGCGTTTTTGAATGGAAGGGAAGAAACTGTTGCACACAGTATATTTTATACACAGACTTCATGTCCGTGATGGCTAGAAAGGAAAGTTTCTCAAAAAAATTACATGGACAGTGATAGAAGTTTAAATATTATCTCATCTCCTTCAAGTAAATAACTCTTCAGCCTTCATCTGATAAGGGTGCTCAGTGGGGTTCAGTTGAACTGAATTACATCTGTGAAATGAAAGCATCGAACATCCCAACACCATCTTTTTGTACAAGTAAGCACTGCTGAAACTTGTGCCTATCAAATGACTGAGAAGTCTTAATTCTATCCCTTGTTTTAGCAGACTGGCCATCCTTTCCCTCATGTCTAATTTTAAATGGGAAGGGTTTGCAAAAAAATAGTCAGGATGATGTTTTTATTTGTCCTGACTTACACAAACCCTCAGATAAAACACTGTGGAAGAGCTGCCTTAGGGTTCCAAGTTCAAATACTCACAAGTTGAGGAGTGAAAAGAATTTACACTGGGACAAGTTTCAATGCTCTGTGTTCTCAGAATAAAAGGTTCCTTTTTATGCCCAGCTACATTCTTGGAAGTGGCTGGGTTGTTTTGGCTGCAGCTCCTCAGAACTCTCAGCCTGAACTTGGTGCATACAACTTCAGCACAAAAGGTCTACAGAGTTGCAAAGGTTTCCTAAGCAATGAAGAGCAATGTGTGGGGAAGTTATAGGTACCCCCAGCAGTAAATTAGTGCTTTTTTCCATTACAATTTGTGATTTTTAAATTTGCCTGTCAGAATTCAGTTTAGGCCATTTCTTCCTTTTCTGCTGGAATCACCACACACAGCCCTTTTTTTTTCTTTTCTTTTTGTAATTTTTGTTTTAATTTTTTTTATTGTTATTTTTTCCCCATCTCATTATTAAACAAAAGCCAGAGTTGCTACACCTATGTTATATCTGTGGCACAACAAATTCAGTAGCTAGTTTTGACTTAAGCAGATTGTGTTGCTTTGGGAAAGGTGTTTAATACCACAGGAGACGGGGAGGAGACAATGAGTCCTCTCTTATCTCCTTTGTAATTGGACTGTAATAAAATCTTACACATTGAATAGCCTCTCTAACACCATTTCCAGCAGTACTGCAATGCTAGGTACTGTTCTGTGTATAACAAAGTATGGAAAAATGGACCTACATTCCTGGCCCACTGGTTTTCATAGAACCATAGAATAGTTTGGGTTGGAAGGAACCTTTAAATGTCACCTAGACCAACCCCTATGATGAGCAAGGACATCGTCAACTAGATCTTGTTGCTCAAAGTTCTGTCTAATCTGATCTTGCAGACTACTAACTTACAGAAAAACTTATTCCTTCTACTGTGGCTTAATTTCCATAATGCCTCTTTTTCTTCTTGAGTTTGAGCCCCTTAAGGGTCTGCAATATCCAGAGATGCTCACCTTCACTTCAAAGCAACAAACCTGTCCAGATGGTCCTGCAGCTGCCAGATGTTGACAAGCACCGTCTCTTCATGTGGACTTTTCTGCAGGGGATGTTAACCTGGGCCTCAGTGTTTTTTCAAGATTGTTGTGGTCCTAAAGTAATTATCCCCCAAAAACCCATAGAGTATAAATGCAGTTAAAGTCTCTGATGGCCATGATGGGACTGGAGATGTAAACGTAGTGTTAGTTGTTCAGAGTGGGGACTTGAGGGTTATCTGTATATTCATATATGAACAAATATGTGTGTGTGTGTGTATATATGCGCACGTACACACACCCACATATCTATGAAATCAGGAAAAGGGAACTCATGTAATTTTAGGCTGTTTCTAATTGCTTCTGCCATATGATAATGAAACAAGAAAATTACTTCTCCCACTCTTGGTTGCAAGATCACTAAACTGAAGACCGGCCATCTATAAATGGAAATTTCTGCAATATTCTTTGTTTTCCTGACTAGTTCCGAGTACTCTGAGAGCTGTAGAATTGCTGTGATTGAATCAAATATGAACCCATCCAAGAAGTAAGGAGGGTGTTTCCAAAAATTACCCTGGTTGGGATATAGTAAGTTTTAAATCTGTGCTGTTATATATAAAATCTGTGGCCATAAACTTGGTAAACCCTTCAAAAACCTAGTTTCCACTTCAAAGACAAGATTTATTTAGCTTTCAAGTAATCACAAGGCAAACATGGCTGTGGTCTGTAATTTTTCTGGATGTCGTTAAGTATTTTTGGAGGTTTGAGAGCTGTTGATAAAATGACAAAGTACTTACACTTCATGAGCATTTTCCTCACTTTGGAAACTGCAAATGCTTTAGACAGTAGCGGTGATAAGTTATGCGTTTCATCCATAAATAATACATGTTAATATATTTAATCATTAGTGTAGGTATATGTACAGGAATTATTCCATCTCCAGTCTACCTACCATTGTTGCTTTCTGTTTGTGATTACTTGAATGTTTGAGGAGTAACTTTCTGCTTTGAGGGAGAGGACTGGGGGATGATGACCAACATTTGTCATACTTCTGTCAGCTTCCTTACAGGACATAAAGGTAATTCCTGTAAGAATTGGTTTTGTCTTCTAACTGTGTCATGAGGGGAAGAGGACTGGTTTTGGGTTTTCCTCTCAGTGTTCTGTTGTCTGAAGTGCCACTGCCTGGCTGCAGCTCACCAGGACCTGGGTAACAAGGAGCATGCAGAGGTCCTGGAGGTCACTTCTTTGAGGACAGCTAGGGCCATGGGGAAGAAGCAACGTCAGTCTGATCAGGTTCATATGTTATCCATGGAGTTCAGAAAGGCATGGCAAGAGAGCTGCAAGAGACCGTGTGATACTTCGTTTCCATGCCTGTGACTGTTCCTCCCACCCTTCTGTGTGTATGAGGTCAAGGGCACTTCCCAACCACCTGCTGCCATGGCTGGGTGGTTAAAGCAGCAATGTGCAGGGAGGGTGCGACCTCTCCATCTGAGCCCTCTTCCTCTTCTGCACAGGGACTAAGGGTGGTTCTGGGCTTCCAGGAAGTCAGGGCATCTCCTCCTATGGTGAAGTAATCTGCATTCCCTTCCTTTTTGATTTTGTTAGGTTTGCTGCAGCTGGTTTTTTGTTTGGTAGGATTTTCCTTAATATAACTAGGGAAGCTTCTGAACTGCCACTAATCATGAACAGATGAAACAGTAGTTGTAAACTTAATCCTGTCAAATATAAATCTGCTTTCAGCAAAGCCACAGTTGCTGCCTTAAATTTAATCAGACATTATCTCTGCCACAATTTTTAAAAAGCATAGGAAGACTTTAAATTCTGGGAGGGTTTTGAAACATAGCAAACTTGTAATAAAATGAATGAACTTCGACAATGTTGTTCACTTGGAATAAAAATGCTCTGAGGTAATTCCATCAAATTAGTCTTGTAGAAAACAGAAACATATAACATGGAAAAAGGTAAGCCTTTTAACAGACTTGAATGTGCATGTATTTGTATGGAGAGGCTCATGTTGCTTCTGTCACATTTTTCTTTCTTCCATCCTTCCTTTGTTGTCTCTTCCCTTTAATTATTTTTGAAATCCCAAGGAGCAGCTGTATCTGTACTGTGTCTCATAGGACAGAGACACAGTGATGTCTTGGAGCTCTCTGAAGTACTGCAGAATTAGCTGTAAGAAGCAGAAATGAGAGAGTATAGGCTTCAGCTGAGCTTCCTTTCATCAGGATATTCAGTGTTGCAGCCATCACATAAACAGCCAAATCAGGCCAAAATTGCCAGACTTTCAATTGCTGAAAGAAAATTTTTTGTAAAGCTACCACTTCAAACTTGTGAAACAGAAGACTTTATAAACAAGTATCATTGTGATTTATAATACAGAAAGCACTATTACAATAACTGTTGCCTCAGGCAGCTTATTTTAAAATTTTTCTTCACTCAGTTTTTTAGTATTTGTGGTGCATGGATAAAGCCTGTGTTCTCACACTTCTGATTGTTAGGGAGGTTGTAGTAATGCACTCCTCAGTGCTGTCAGGCTCTTGCCTTGGGCTTAGCTCTTTGATTTTCACCCTGTTAAAATGAGGCGAGTGGTTATGGCTTGGCTCAGCTGGTGCTGAGAGTGTGGCCAGAGCCAAGGCAGAGGTTTCTTCTCTTCTTTGTCCTCTGCAGAGGGTGTGACAAACTGGAAAGGAGGAGAAAGCCTGTGGTCCTCTGATGTGACAACCCTGGGTAAAGTTGAGGCAGCCACGTTAAAACAGATGGGTGAATGAGCCCCTGCTGCTTGCTTCTCTTCTGTCAATAATTTTAAATCTCTTAACTCTTGTGAAGCCTGCTGGGCAGAGGAGTCAAAACTTGTGTCTATATAGTGTAGTGAGCTTGGACTGGTATCGTGGTGCAGAGAGGAGACCCACCTCACTCTGTGCAAGGTGCAAACTGCTGGTGGAACCTGCAGTAGCAGGAGATGAAACTCAGAAGTTGTGAGGGAAAACGCTGGTGCGACACTGATGATTAGTTTGTAAAGTGAACAAGAGGTGTGGTCATCTAGTGTGGCACTGGATGTTGGAGAAAGTGCCCCCTCATCCCTGCCCCTTAATTTTCTTGTAAGGCTTTACTCATCAGACCGGTCTCATCAGTCTGGATTTCTTTAAGATTCCTCAGGACTCCCAAGTTCTGGGATTACAAAATTAAAAGCCTAACTCCAGCAAGTGTTTTCATCTTTGTCAGAATTGGCTCCTTTTATCTAGTGGTTCACATTAGGATGTTGGGCAGTGAGACAGGGAGCCCAGCTTCCAATTTTCCTCCCAGTCAGCATTTCTGTGTCAGCATCAGCTTGTTCAGTCCCTCCTCCAGTGAACTTTTTCAGACCAGATTTGTGTGGTTTTGATGGAAGGAAAACAGTGCTTTCCACAGACTCAAGTATTTGCTGAAGGTCTTTGCTTTCACTACATCTGTCACTGGCAGCCATAAGAAAGCCAGAATCATCTTGGCTACTGAAGCAATTTGGCCATTTATTGTCTGTTTCAGCAGCACTAATCAGAGCTAGATTTGGCCAAATTAAATTTAAATTCTGTTCACTTCTTCACCAGTCAATGGAGGCACAATAATGTCTTCTAGGGGCTTGATGAGATTTCAGTGCACAAGCCAGGAGGATTTCTGGTAATTGAATCTGACCTCTAATAGTTCACTGGTTTTGGTTTGCTTTTCTAGTCTTCTCTCTAAGCCTGAGAATGCAACCTTGACCTTCTGCAGCCTAAGCTGCTGCTGCTTGCATGTGAAATGCCACAACTTTAGAGACATTTCGTTTGCCTAAATGACTCCTAGGTTGCTGCATTTTTGTGTGGCGTAAACATTCATAACTTTTTAAAGTACAGAAAATGCTGTGTATAAATAGGTTTTTTAGTGGATGGATTTGATTTGTTTCATTTTAGGGGAGAGCTGCACTGGAGATTACCTTTATGTTGTTGACATGTAAATTTTAATTTAGCTGTATTTTTATTAACTTTTCCAGCTCATTTTGTATTTTATTCTAGAAATTAACACTTCAGCTGTTTAATTAACACCTTTGGGATTTTTATATTTTTTTTAATTGTTACCTTGGTATCCCATTTTAGTTTAAGTATCTTTTGTAGGAGTCTTGAAGGTTATTTTTAACCTTTAAAGTACTTTTAAATGGTTGAGTTGTGAATCTGAGTTCTAATGAGTCAATATAATTTTCTTTTTAAATTTGACCAGTGAGATAAAGAGCAATTCTGAGTTCTCAGATAAGCATGCATGGAGCTTTAGATTATTGCTTTCTTTCTGTGTATTCTAACGAGTGCAGTTTCATCCTTTTGGTCGCTTCCGACTGGGAAATTAACTTGTGAGATATTTGTCATCAGTGCATGCATGGAAGAAAAAATTGCTTGCAAAAGTTTTTTAAAGGTTTCAGCATGATCCTTATTTAGCATTGCACCCATTAAATGAGTGTGGGGAGAGTTATCTGCTTAAGAGAAACGAGTCATTAAGAGAAAGCAAGTAAATGTGGGATTAGCTGGGTGGGTTTCTGAGCAGCAACTGCTGCATAAATTCTCAGCCCTTTGTCTTGGGTAACTCTGTGCTATCCAACAGTTATAATTCAGAATAAAAGTGTGCTTGTGGGTAGCTAACACTCAATATGCACCTTTTAGTAAAAGTTCGCAAGCTGCCACAAGTTATTATATAGCATTTGGGACCACAACCTGGGACTTCTGGTGAAGGGTCAATGAGATTTGGGATACCCAGGTTAGGTTTCCATCTATACAGAAGTTTGTATTAAACACCTACTTTGGAGTCATGTTAGTACAATCTGCATTTTAGCACAGAGAGCGGGTTTGAAGGAAGGCCTTGTCTTCCTTCAAAGTAAACAATGTTTCCTGATTAATCTGGGTGAAGACTGTAGTTACCTTTGTGTGTGTGTTCAGTTCAATTTCAGATGGCCATGACATTTGAAACGCCTAGATAAACTTGTATCTATCATTATTTACAATATGTGGATTCAGGATCTAATCACTCATTGTTTGCTGGTCTGTGACACTCCTGTAACTTCAGGACTGAGCTTACTTTAATATAACCCAAAAGCAACTGGATACTTGGTCTTGTTTAGGTTTCACTGTTTTGCAGTGTCAGTAATCTAAAATCAAACCCAATTATTTTTTAATCACCTTTCTCAATATAAATAGCACAAATTTAATTCCTTGGTAATGTGTCAAGATGACATTTATCTTTGTGAAAACACAGAGGATTCTCAGCTTTGTTGTGGTAAAGAAGCCAAAAACTTAACACTACTTAGCTCTGGAGTGATGAAAGGATGGAAATGAGAATTAACCTCTTCCTTTTTTTTCTTTCCTCAAAATATTCTGATGCCCTGTCAAATGATTGTTAATGAAAAATAATTCTGCTACCATATTTTTAAATTATTTTTCAGTTTAGTAATTTGGCCAAAATATATGCTTCTTCGGTAACAGGACGTACAAGATGCTTGCACATATGATGAATATGTGCTTGTATGAACATATCACAGGAGCTGAAAATCAAAGGAGCACTATTAACAGCTGCCTTGCATGTAATGGCCATAAACTAAAACACAAGTTCCGCCTCAGCATGAGGAAGAACTTTACACTGAAGGTGGCAGAGCACTGGAACAGGCTGACCAGGAAAGTTTGTGGAGTCTCCCTGTCTGGAGACATTCAGAACCCGCATGGATGTGTTCCTGTGTCACCTGCTCTAGTCTGTGTCTGGTTTAGAAGCAGTGATAATCCCTCCTACACTGAGCTGCCTTCACAGCACTGAGGGCTGTAAACCTTCCTATGATGATTTGGTGCAGGGTGATAATCTGCCAGCCTTGGCTATAAGCTGAGCCTACATTGTCTGTCATCCTACTTTAATAACAAAAATCTGGAGATTGATGGGGGACTTGCTGAAGTTAATGGAAAAACCCTAATCAGTGGGATTCGAACCAGGCATTGACAGTGACGTTTCTTTAGCAAAAAGGCCCTTCTGTGGTATTCATTCAGAGTACTTTTTTAAAGTACAGTGCCACTGGCTGCTTGGAACCATTTTCAGCCCCTTTTCATGAGCTGGTTTCTCTTTATCATGAAGAGTTCTCAACTCCTTGTGTTTGCTGTGCATGGCTACATGTGCAGTGCTAGTGCTGCCTGCTGAAGAGCACATTTCCAATGAAGCTTTGGGTGTGCACCGAGCTCAGCTGCAGATGGGAAGTGCCTTTGCTGTGGAATTTAGATGAAAACTGATATCATGCGTAACATATTCTGCTGTTAAAAAGGTAGATTAGATTGTAATTCATAAAACAGATATTGAAATTTTAAATATATAATCTTGACGGTTTGTATCTTTCTTTCCCAAGCTCAGTGTTGTCTGTTTGTATTAAAGCAACTTCATTAAATTTTACAGGAAGAAATTAAGCAGTGTTTTGACTATTAGATGTTAGCATTGGTTTGAAATATTACTGCATATTATTTCCTGTGAGTTCTTCATTCATATATGGGGTATAATGCCTTTTTTTTTTTTGTGGCTATATCTGCGGCTATTTCAGCAATCATGCTTAAACTGAATAGGCTTTTAAAATATACATATCATGTGGTTTGGTGTTTAATTAAACATGTATCTAATCCTACAGTTGTTAATCTGTCAAACAACCATTGTAATTTATAGCCATCTGATGAAGCAAAGGAGGGCTGGATAAAATCTCACATAAGGTCTTGAGGAAGTGCATGTCTAAGAGAAATCTTTAGTCCTAATTTTAAACAGTATTCTAGTGCCATGTGAGCTTTTAGTTATTTAGCAGTTAAAGTGTTTCCTCCCATTTTGATGGTGAATTGCTGTATCTGTTTAATTTTTCTTGGATCATTTCCTGTCCACAAAAGACTTTATCTTAATACTCAGCCTTTCTAGTAAACACTCAATAGATAGGAAGTTATAGCCTCATAATAGACCATATCCATGTGGAAATCTGTAAACATCCCTTTATATTCCTTTTTTTTTGAGATTTATTCATAAGTCATTCCTGCTACACTGCTTGATTTTTGTGACAGCTCAACAAGGCAGTGCTTGTCAAATAGGAACCTTCTCACTCTGTCGACACACCAAACTAAAGCTATACAGAGAAGGTGTATCTATTTGAATGCTAAAGTATTTTATGTGGTCTAAAAATCTAAATAATAACCTGATAGGCGTCTTGGATGGCCAAAGGAAGAGCTTTGCACAAGCACAAAAATGACCTACTGCCCTGGGAGTATTTTTGACCTCATTAGCACTTTGGAAAAGGTTAGTGTCAGGAGTGGGATAAGACTGACCAGTCTGGCTGCCTGTTGAGCCTGGCATGCCTGGTCCTGGTGCAGCAGGAAAATGCAGCACCATGAGGTACCTGTAGGGCTTGTCTTCCCTTCAGCCACAGCTTCTCTTTGGTGTTGCCTCATTATATGTTCCAGTGAAGAATACAGGAAATAAAACTCTTTCAAAAACGTCTCCTCCAAATATATCTCTTCATTGCTTATGGATCAAGAATGAATAGAAATTACCTCAGTCGAGATCAACATTTTCTGTATCTTTTATCATAATTTCTCATACTTATTTGGTTCAAAAGTTGATATTTATTTCCAAGAAATTCCTCTGTGTGTGCATACATAATATATAAAGATTTCATCATCTGCTTTCTTGTAGTCACTGACTTAATTATAATGGCTCCTAGGAGAGATGCACAAAAGATTCTGCTTGAAGTTGTGTGAATTAAGACTTTAGGGCCTGAGAACTGGGCAGATGTTGATTTCTAATTCCAGAAACTGCACTGCTGATGTTCATGCTTTTAATTCCTTTTCTGGATAATTTGGCAAAGTGATGGTGAGGCTATTTTCACTAAGAAACCTCCAAATTCTGTCCATTTTTAGGGGGTAATGTGTCTTTCTTTCCCTCCATGATTTCTAATCTCACTTAAGAGCCAATAAATAAGTTGCATCACCTAAGGTGACCGAAGTTGCATCAGAGGTGGCTGATGTAACTTCTCTGGAGCCCAAAAACATTGCTCTTGAGGCAGTCACTTGAGTTCCCTCATCTTGGCTCAGAGAATGTGAATATTGCTTCTGCATCTCTCCTTTCTCATGCTAGCCAAAGAGTGAAGGACTGTGCTGCTTTCATCCTGACTGAATTGAGATTGTGAATTCACGGTGTCTGAGGCCTGAGAACTACTTCTCTTCACCTGCTGAATTCATCTGATTTTTTAGTTCTTTTTTTTAATATCTGCATGTTCTCTAGGAAAACTGACAAGGACATCATCTCAGATCAGGCCTTACTGTGCTGCTCTAATGCAAACCAAAGGAGGTAATTTCTTCAGCCTATATGCCATAAAATCTGGCTTTCTTTTGAGAGCTCTCTTGTATCTCAAATATCTCTGCTTTTCTCTTCTTCCCTTCCCATTCCTTCATGTTTGCACCCTGTACAAAATATCTGTATTTCTGTATGCCTGCTCTGTATTATTGGATGTTTTGGGAAGAAGCAAATATCCCTTTCACAAAACCTTTTGGACAGCTGGTATAAAGAAGGAAATGGCCTGATTCATGTATTTGAATTACTGACACAGTCTCCAAATACCTCAGATTGCCAAGTCAGGAAGGTCTTTTCAATGCAAGCAATACTTCAGAGACCTGATTCTTTCAAATAGATAAACCACGCAGAATCACAGCTATATACTTCTTTCTGGCAGATCTAATGTTATTGATGGGTAAGGAGCTGTGGTGCATTGACCCTGGCTGGATGCCAGGTGCCCACCAAGCCCCTATACCACTCCCCTACTCAGTTGGACAGGGAACAGAATATAATGAAACATTCATGGGGCAAGATAAGGACAGGGAGAGATCACTCACCAGTTACCATCACAAACAAAACAGACTTGTCTTGGGGAAAATTCATTTGATTTATTACCAATCAAAGAAGAGTAAAATAATGATAAATAAAAACTATATCTTAAAACCCCTTTCCCCCCTACCCCTCTCTTCTTCCTGGGCTTAACTTTACTCCCAGTTTTCTCTACCTCCTCCCCCCAGCAGCTTAGGGGGATGTGGAATGGGGGCTGTGGTTAGTTCTTCACACATTGTCTCTGCTACTCCTTCCTCCTCAATGGGAGTAGTCCTCCCAGTGTTCCCTTGCTCCAGTGTGGGCTTCCTCCATAGGAGACAGTTCTTCTAGAGCTTCTCCAATGTGCGTCCTTCCCACTGGCTGCAGTTTTTCATTAATTGCCTCAGTGTGGGTCCCTTCCATGGTGTGCAGTCTGCAGGAGCAGGCTGCTCCAGCATGGGTCCTCCACATGGGTCGTAAGTCCTGCCAGCAAACCTATTCCAGTCTGGGCTTCTATAGGGTTACAACCTCCCTTGGGTTTCCACCTGCTTCGGTTTTGGGTCCTTCAGGGATTGCAAGTGGATCTTGCAACGCTGTGGTCCTCCATGGGCTGAAGGGGGCCAGCCTACCTCACCACGGTCTTCACCATGGGCTGTAGGGGATTATCTGAAGTTCTCTATAATGCTGTGTGTCACATTGTTTATGTTTATCAAGAATTAGCATTTTTCTCATATTTTGTGCTTTCCAAATAATCCAAAAGAAGTACAGCTGATTGGTTTTTTTACCCAGGTAGTGTTCCATTTTTATTCCTGCATGAAGTTAGTGGCCAAAGAAGTCTCCTGTTTCCTAACCTCATCTGGAGCTAAGAAAAAGGAAGCAAATATAAAGCTAGCCCAATTTTGCCACTCTTCTTTGCTCTAATATTGGCAATTTTACACATCCTAATGTGTTCATTCCTTGAAATATGCAATCTTGAATGCCCTTTTCCATTTACTTCCTTGGTATTAAGTCCAATAAAAGTTGCATAAAGACTTAGAGGTTAATATCCAATAATCAGAGTAAGTTTAAAAAAAAGAGGCATCAAAAACTTTATTTATGAGAAGATTCCTTATGTATTTTCCATCTTGAAAATAAATGAGTGCAGATTGTATTACATGAGCCTATTAATAATTAACCAACTTCTGATGAATGTGTAATTGATTAGTACCCTTAGCAAGTGCTGGACACAGAGATGTTACTGTAACCAAGGTCCTGTCCCTACCTGAAAATAATATTGTGTTGTCGCATAATTTAGAAGTGTTACAGAACATGTTTTTTCATGGGCCTATATTAACTTGAGTTGAAGCTGCCATCAGGATCTTCTGTCCTGTGAAATCCAACTGGTGTGTTGAAATAGTAAAATTCTGGGTAATACTGACTCATGCTTAAAGATGCTCCTTCCTGTGAGGTGTCACTTTGTGACCCCTTCCAAACACTTAACTGTCTCCTTCCCACACAGTGTCACTTGTGGAGTTGTCTCTGGGCTATCCATTGGCGTAACTGTATCACTATTTCAGATGCAGGCCAATTATTTATTTCCTACAGAAAACCCTAAAGCCAACTTGTGTTGTAATGTCCACTATGCAAACCATGAAGAAATGTTCCAATGAAATCACTGGTACTCATTTTGCTGAAGAAAACGAGAAGCACGTCAGGTGGGCAATCACCAACCATATGAAGTTCAACACGGGAAAGTGCCGGATTCTGTACCTGGGATGGGGCAACCCCGAATGTTTGTACAGACTGGGGAATGAGATGCTGGAAAGCAGTGCCATGGAAAGGGCCCTGGGGGTCCTGGTCGATGGCAAGTTGAATGTCAGTCAGCAGTGCCCTGGCAGCCAGGAAGGCCAACCGTGTCCTAGGGGGCATCAGGCAAAGCATCGCCAGCCGGTCGAGGGAGGGAACCCCATTCTGCTCTGCACTGGGGCAGCCTCACCTTGAATATTTTGTACAATTTTGAGCACCACAGTATAAGAAAGATATTAAGCTATTAGAGACTGTCCAAAGGAGGGCAATGAAGATGGTGAAGGGCCTTGAGGAGAAGCTGTATGAGGAGCAACTGAGATAACTTGATGTGTGCAGCCTGGAGGAGATTGAGGGGAAATCTCACTGCAGTCTGCAACTTCCTTGTGAGGGAATGAGGAGGGGCAGGCACTGATCTCTTCTTTGTGATGGGCAGTGACAGAATCTGAGGGAATGGCCTGAAATTGTGTCAGGGAGGTTTGGGCTGAATATTAGAAAAAGGTTCTTCACCCAGAGGGTGGTTGGGCACTGGAACAGGGTCCCCAGGGAAGTGGTCATAGCACCAAGCCTGACAAGAGTTCAAGAAGCACTTGGATGACATTCTCAGGCATATGGTATGATCTTGGGGATGGTCCTGTGCAGGACTAAGGGTTGGACTCAGTGATCCTTTTGGGTCCTTTCCAATGCTGTGTATTCTGTGATTCTGTGATCATTTATGTAGATCTGCCATCCTATGCACAGCTCATGTTAACTGCATGTCGTGATGGACTTGGAGAGGTAGAGCTGAAGAGGAAGCACTGGAATAAAAGCTCTGATCTCATGGCACATGGTCAATATCTGAACTGATCATATATCCGTCTTTTTCTGGAGTGACTGCAGAGTAAGAGATGATGGAAATGAGAGCAGCTTCCTAATTTCCTACAAGAAAATCATTTAATTGCTGAAGAGACTAAGGTGACTGTTTATAGACAGGGCTGTGTGAAGACAAATCTGCAGATAGGAGTTAATACTGCCTACCGATTTTTAAACTGTAAAAGGAAACTGGTGAATAAATAATAAAGCTTATCTGATTCTGTGAAATATTACTCATTAGTAAGTGTGAAGGGAGGTAGCTGCCAGTAACCTCCTATGCTTATAACTGATGGTGCAATAACAGTAGCTATCTTGAGAATCATGTGATCTTGAGGAAAAATAGGTAATTGCTTTGTGTTTCTGGCTTTCCTTCTGCACAGTGACGCTTTTTGCAGTGCTGCTCAGAGTCTCTGCTCAGGTGTGAAGGAAGAGGGCTGTTTGGTGTGCAGTACCTTGGCAGCCTGGATCACTGTCCCATACTTGAGATATGTGTTGCAAGGTTTGCCAACTTGGGCACTGCTAGGGACACATACAATGTGTAATTAATCTGAGAGGAAATTAGGTTCTTACTCAGACTGTACAAATGTGTGTCTCGTGGGATGTTCAGATGGGCGTTTAAGATTTCATTCTTCTCCAACAACCTCTCCCCATACCAGGCTTCCTAAGAAATAAGGATGCTTATGATTTTGATCTCTGTTTATGGATGGTGCTGTCACGAAGTGACTTGTGACTTGTGCTTTTTGAGGCTATTTGAGGAAACTGCTTGGAAAAATCCAGTCTCATTCAAATGCCAAGTTGTATGCCTGGGATAACTAATCACTTTTTTTTAAAAAATTAAAATAATAATTGTCATTTAGAAGTGTGGTTCTAGAGCTGTCTTTTTATAATGTTCAACTCCTTATTTGCATAGACCTTGAAGTGCCTCATAGTCTGAGTGAGTATATTTTGCTAGCTCAGAGTCCTACTTTTTAAGTGGGATTTTGTTAGGACTAGGAGATATGCATAGCCTTTCCATTTGAGGCTCCAAGGAAGCATTAGACCTGCAATTTTAAACTGTGCAAGTACTGTGCAAGATATAAAGTTTGAATAGTTTTGGGGTTGTTGTACTCTTAATTCTGCAAATTGAAGCCTTGAGCTTTTGTTATCTCATGTAATGAAGGAGAAGCACATGTGTGTAATCACAAATTATTTGCCCTTTTCCAATATTGGTTTTGAGAGGTGGACAAATGTGGACTATGAGATTCTTTGGGTACTTAATTTTTTTTTTGGGGGGGAAACTTTTCTGCTAGGAACAGTGAGGTGCTTAGGTGCTTCCAATGGGATTTGGGTGTCAATAGAAGTCCCCCATGAAACAGCAGTACAGTAAAGCTTTTGAAACTGGAAGGTCTTTTCTTTTATGAGCTATCTGGCCCGACTCATTGAATTACAGGTAAGTGAGCACTGTGCTGCTGAAGTTGGTAGTGTCCTTGGTGAGTCTTGAGTTATTCTCCCTCTTTCTCTGCTACTCTAGGAACACACTGCTGGGCAAATTGGCAGTAGGCATCTCAGATACCACAAAGCCTCTGAGAGGGGAATTAATTTTGTTTCTCACTGCTCCCTTTTTCTCTTGAAGAAATGCTGGTCTGTAACAGTTTGTTAAGGTCTTCACAGTTGCAAGGAAGGAAACTTTTAATTTCTTAGTGAAAGTTCAATGATATTTGAAGTTCTTCTGTCTCCAGCACCATGCTCATGTATTCATTAGCACTTAAATTCCCCACCTCAGAATAGGTGGGGGTTGTTTAGCTGCCATCCCCAGTGGTTGCAGAAGCCTATTCAAGTATGACCTGACTTTTCTTTGTATGCTCTGCTGAACATGGAGAGGCCCAGAGGATACTATTTTTGGGTGCACTGAGGAACATATAGACTGACCACAGAAACAAATAAATGCAGCCACTGACCTTGCTGTTACCAAGTAATCTTCCTCTTCCGAGCACACATGACTAATCACAGCTACGGAGAGAGGCAAGAAGATAAGCTCAAAGGGAAAGAGAAATCAGACCAACACAGATGTTCACAATCTGAGTTGTGTGGTCACTCATGTAAATGAGGTTACAAGTAAGGAAAGCTTCTGTGTTTTGCATGCATGCATAAATCTAATGGCTGCTTGCAATTGTGTTCAGCTGTCTGGATGGGTTTTTCTAGTGCAGATTGCATTCAGAAATATTAATGCAAAATGTTTTGAATCCTTCCTGTTCAGTTGCTTGTGCATACCACAGACTTTCTCATTGTCTAGTTAAATAGGAAGCATGATCTAGTTGTTTTGCCACATTCTCTTTCATGGAAGTGAAAATACAAGTTGAAGAAATGTGATTACTCAAAACGTTGTTGGCTACCCTGTTAAAGCTGTAGACCTAAGGTCAAGGCGGTCCTTAAGGATTTAAACTTATATTGAATAAGATTTAAAAGCCAGTTTCCTAAATACCATTTTTGAGATTTGTCCCTCAGTCTTTTAACAACAGTTGCCACGTTCATCTTCAGTTTGGCACAGCTGAGAAAGCTGCAAACCATCTTCCCATGTAAAAGCAGAGAGATGAGAGAGGAGTGCACAAATTAAAGGAAAGCCACAAAATTGTTAGGCTGCTTTTTACTGCCCTGAGGTGAAGTTGTCCTTACTCATTGCCCAGAAGCCTGAAGAATGGAAGAGAAAGTGAAACCAGAGCCTGCCTCCATAGCAGCACAGGCTTCCTCTCAAAGCCTCATACAGTCAACTGCCTCCACAGAGCAGTGAGTCGAGTGCCACTGCTAGCACTGGTCATTCATGCTTGCACTTGTACCCTCCATCAGCATTCACCCCTCCAGAGGGATGTTCCAGCTGCTCACTCTTCATAAACCACTTACTCCTCTGAAAAACCAAGTGGTGGCTTTGTAGCAGGAGCAAGTACTGGCCTGGAAGAAAATGGTGGCATGAAGCAGATGATGCTGTAAGTTCATCTTCGGACAACTGCTTGTCAAAGTTCTTGTACAAGCCTGTGAGGCTCTGTCTCCCTATATGGCCTGACTAGAGTCTGGGTATTTCTTGCTGGGGGAGGTTCTGCCTTACATTCAGGGCATGTTGTACATAGGTATCCTAAGATAAAGTTGTTGGAGTCTTGGCTATGAGGTATGCAGCAGCAGAGGGACTCTGTAGAAACTGTCCCCATATCTCCCAGAGAGGAGACTAGCTTTCATGTTTCCAGAACCCAAACACGTGTACATTTTGACCTGTTGGTTTTCACACTTGCTGCCAGTGGTGCCCTCCCTGCCCTGATTCCCACCAGAGGAACATTGTGCAGGTTGTAGAACAGAAACTACCAGTGATAAGCTGCTTGTGTCACTGTATGAGGGAGGAGTGTTGGTGGGGACTTTTTTTCTGGGGATAACTTCCTCCCCGTACCCACTCCTGACCTTCTTTGCTGTCCTGGAAATTCCCTCCAGTATCTGGGCAGTATCATCGACGTACACACTTCCTTTACCTTCTGTAAAGGACTTACTTCTGACACTAGTAGACAGAAGAAAGTATGTTTTTACCCCATACCTCTTTCTCCACTGCTTAAGATTTATTCTGAGGTTTCTACAGAGGGATGAATGTTTGATCTACTAGCAACCTGCCTTCAAGTGTATATCCTCTTTTGTTCCTCTCCCACAGTTTGAGCTTTTGTAACTAGACAAAGATGATTCTTAGCATGCTTTTTCTAAGCACCCTCCAGAAAAATGAATCTCTCCCTTCTAAAGAGGGGAGCTGTCAGGTGGGCAGAAGAGGCTGAGGCTGGGCTACCTGTCTGCAGTTTCTGCTGAGAGCCTCTGGACCTTCCCCAGGGATGTGCATGGGACCACAGGTCCTGCTTTCACCTCATACATCAGCCATGCTCTGAGCAAGGGGTATTCCCCAGCTGGGCATGGACCTGCTGGTGGTACTATCTGGCTTCAGAGCTGGAGAGCATCTCCCTGGCAGAGAGGGAATCAAGGGGGTCATGTGGAGAAGCACATATTTCCAATATATTCGGGGGGTTGCTTTTGTTCAAGGTTTTGGGCTCCTTTTCTTTCTCTTTCAGAAGTCTGCTTTGTCTTGGGAATCAGACCACTATGGTAGTGTTAAAGTTAAAGGAAAGGTTGCAGTTCCTATCTGAGGTTTCCAAACAAAAAGGTTAAAATGTTTATTTGTCCCTTTTACCTTTCCAAAGACCGGCAGTATATTTTCACTAAAGTGTCATACTTTGTTAGGAGAGAATACTTGTGATTTTCTAAATACAACTTTTGTGGTGGATTCTGCTACTTATGAAAAAGGAACTTCCATTTTACTGACTGCAGGGAGCAGCTGTACGTGCTTTTTTTTTTTTCCTTTTTCCCCCCTGTTTGTAGGTGCCTACTCCTATAGAAGCCAGTGGGAATTTTCCCATTGATGTTGGCAGGAAGGATGATCAGACAAATGCAAAGCTTCCGCATTAGTGGTGTTGACCCTTTTTGTGTAAAGCATCTGACTGCCCCTGTGAAGATCCTACTCCATAAAATCCCTGTCAGTGCCAATGGTGAGTTCTGAATGCAGAATGAGGACAAAAAGCACATTTTTTTTCTCTGTGGCCAAAACTTTGGAATTACTGGCCCAGAGAGATTATCATTAGAAATTCTATAAGACAAAGGGTGTAAATATCTGCAAGTGGGGAAAACTACATGTAGGTGATGACTGTTTGCATCATGTGAACACTTAATGGCAGGAAGTGGGCTTAGCAAAAGCAAAAGACAGCAGCAGCCCTGCAGGTTTGGCTGAAAGTGGGCATGGCACTCTGCCATTCCTGAGATTTTGTACCTGTGGTTTAACTACCTCAACTCACCCAAGTCTAAAATACAGTTAGAGCTTTTTAGTGTGCAATGTGGAAGATCAGTTTTCAAGTTAAAAGAAAAAAAAACATAAAAGCTATCTTTTTTTCCCCTTGCTGATATTCATGTAATGTGTGTTTAATATAAATTCTGCATCTGCTAGAGGAAAAAATAGAGCTTGTCATCTGTGAAGGCACTTCATTGGCTTTCTGAGTGAAAAGGGCTCGTAGATCAATTCAGTCATTCAGAGTCTGAAGAGGCTAATATTTCAGTTTGCCCAGAAATATTTTAAGAAAGCTTAAAAGAGTCCAAAGCTTCAAGAAAGGTTATTTGCTGTGATTTGTTTATACAAATAAGTACAGGAGACCTGATAGGACTGTCTGTGCAAGATGTGTCATCTGGAGCCTTGCTGTATTCATCTTCAGTGCCAAGCAACTCCAATTACTCTTTGGTCAAACAAACTTTGCATTCATCGAGGTGCAGTTGTTTGCTAGAGCTATTTGCTGTCATGTGTCAGAGGCTGTACAAGTGTACAATTAATACATTGTAAAAATGATTTTTTTTTTAGGGGTATATGCTATGGAGGTGTAATGGAGCCCTGCTGGCAGTGCTCTGAGGAGCAGTGCATGGCCAGGGTAAGGATTTACCAGATCACAGCTGAGCACTTGAAATTCTCCAACCAGCAGGAAGGAAAAAGTGCGCGAGAGAGCCCGTGGGAACTGTATTTTGTTTCAGCAGCGTCCGTTAACACTGTCAAACTGTCTGTCTCAAACTGTTAGGACTGATAAACTGCTAGTAATTATCATTTAGAAAATTAGCAGCTGCCAAGACCATCACACACATCACATGTGTCGGTTGGACTGGTTTAAAATTACTTAGCTTTAAGGAAAAAAAAAATAAAAAAATTCCTGAGCCTGCATCTGCTCCAAGAATAGCACTGAGTTTTGACATATGGTGGTTGGTGCTGGCAGTAGTTATTTTTGTTGTTCAGAGGAGGCTTGGGGGATACTTTCTTGGAGTGCATCAGTAGTGCTGTTTACAGTTTGGGTAACAGGGCAGTTGAGACCTCTGAATATTTGTAGCAAATCTAAATAAATAGCTGAAGATAGTGGGATCTCCCCTCACTTTCCTTTGCGTCCTTGCCTATGACACTGGTCAGAGAGAATTAAAAATACCCATTGCTGAAAGGCAAACTTTCTTCCTCTGCAGTTGATTTCCAGCCGCTGTAAAGAAACTGAGTCATTATGGAATGGCTGAGTAAGGCAGAGCAAAAGCTTAAAAGCAGCTTTGGCTGCACACCACATCATTTCATCTCCTCACAATCCTCCCAAGCAGCCCGTATGTAGAAGCTGTGGCTTGAGGCAGAGCAAATGTCATTCATTTCCTCTTGAGGGAGACTGAATGCTACCATGACCAAGAGCTGGGGATCCTCTGAACACAACTGTGTCCCACAGACAGTGCTGTGAAGGGAGATGGGGCTGGTGAAAAAGCCACGTAGAGGCTTGCATCATGTTTTTCATACAGAGGTTTGTGATTTGGTTAGTTGTCAGTGAGTAAGTTGGTGCAAAGTCTCTGAATCAGTGATTTGTAAGTCTGAAGGACTCCAAGTCTGTGCTATCAGCACAAGAAAATACCACTTACATTTTGATGTGTGTATCTTTCTGCTTCTACTGAGTGCAAAGTGTAAAAATTTTGGGTGTTCTCTGCTTTCCCCTCCAGACTGTGGTTCAAGACAGGTCTCCTGCAGTGACACAGCCAACCTCTGAAGCTCCTGCTCGCACTCGTTCTCCTGTGTGGCTCACCCACTACTTTTCATAATTTAAGCCAAAATATTTTGGTGTCATTGATTTTAAACCCCCATGTCTCCAAGACTCAGCAGTCAGTGCAGTGTAAGCAACAGGCAAATCAGTTGAACTGAGGTAGTGAAGAACTGCAGCAGAACAACCCCTGCATCTAAGGGATTGGGATAGCTCTGGGTTTTTCTTCATCAGCACTCCAGTTTGTTTTGGAACTACACCTTTACAATAGGTGATGTCATGTATCAGCTCAATCTAACCCTTTGTAAAACACAGAGGGAGGATTTTCTCTTTTTAAACAGTATTTCAAGTACTGTGAAACAAGATGCTTGCTTATGACTTGAAGAGTACTAAATAGTATGTCACAAAAATAAAAGGAAAACATATTGCCTTTCAATATTTCATCTATGTGAACACTTTACTGTATCTAATTCTGTTAATCTAAAATTATAAACAAACTTACTCTGATACAATCTAATTTTCATTGTAGACACCAAATGCTATTATGTTGGGCAACAAATTGGCTTAGGATAATTCTGTCTTTACAAACTAAGATTGTAATCATCAGATTTATAGTTTAATAAAGTCTCCCAATATATGTATACCCTTTAACTTTTAGAACTTTATTTTCAGTTCAAGGTTCCCATTAGTCTAATTTAGGATTATTGTGCAATCATTAGATTTAAGATACGCCTTTTTTTTAAACGATCAGAGTGTCAGCATGAGACACGGAAAAGAAGCAGTATGAGGGAGTCATCTATGAGGGAATTTTAATGCAAAGCTGTTGATGGATGAGATTTAGCAACAAGAGTATACAGTGAGAGCCTGTGTTCTGTCTAGAGTTTTGAAAGAACGGGGGACAGTGAGGATATGTAGGGTCCCAGCTGGAAAAAGTGAGATTATTTTAGTCTGAAATAATGCTTTTGCCAAAATATAAAAACTTTCTGTAGACCAAAAATACTTTTTTCCTTTCTTTTCTTCTTTTCTAAGTCAGTCTAAACTGTAATCTCTGAACACCGTGCTATAGTTTATTGGCCAGACAGTGCTTATCTTGAGATCTAAAACCCCAACAGCAGAACTTTTACCCATATGGATGTAGAGAATCAATTCCATCTTATTTGTGGAAGCACTTAAACACAAGAAATTAGGGGTTTGTCTGCATCTGCGTGTTTTAGTTTCTGATTTATTCATCTACATTTTTTGTGCTTTGAAATAGCAGATCTGCTCCATCTTACCTTTTTTTCCAAAACAGCTTTTTGTTTTCACAGAATCACAGAATGGTTTGAGTTGGAAGGGACCGTAAAATCGTCTATTTCCAAACCCCCTGTCACAGGCAGGGACATCTTCCACTTGACCAGGTTGCTCAGAGTCCCATCGAACCTAACCTTCAACACTTCATGTGATGGGGCATCCAGAACTTCTCTGGGCAACCTGTTCCAGTGCACCACCCCCGGAGTAAAGAATTTCCTCCTAATAAACCCACTCTCTTTCAGTTTAAAGCCATTCCCCCTTATCCTATCACTACATGCCTTTGTAGAAAGTCCCTCTTGAGCTCTTTTGTGGTCCCATTTAGGTACTGGAAGGCTGATTTAAGGTCTCCCTGGAGCCTTCTCTTCTCCAGGCTGAACAAACCCAATTTTATCAGCCTGCTGTCATAGGAGAGGTGCCCCAGCACTCTGATCATCTTCATGGCTCTCCTCTGGGGCTTGCTCCAACAGGTTGACATCCTTCTTATGTTGGGGACCCCAGAACTGGATGCAGGACTCCAGGTGGGCTCTCACAAGAGCAGAGTAGAGAGGGAGAATCACCTCCCTCAACCTGCTGCCCATGCTGCTTTTGATTCAGCCCAGGACACATTTGGCTTTCTAGGCTGCAAGCCCACGTTGCTGGGTCGTGTTGAACTTCTTGTCCACCAACACTTCCAAGTCCTTCTCAGGGCTGCTTTCAATCCATTCTCCATCCAGCCTGTATTTGCTCTTGGGATTGCTCCAACCCAGGTGCAGGACCTTACACTTGGCCTTGTTAAACTTCATGAGGTTTGCACAGTCCTGCCTCTCCAGCCTGTCAAGGCATCCCTTCCTTCCAGCACACTGACTGCACCACCCAGCTTGGTGTCACTGGCAAACTTGCCAAGGGTGCAGTCATGTGCCTGCCATTTGCTCAGCTCCTTGTCTGAGCAAACTTGCAGAAATAATTAATTAAGCTTGGATAGTAAGCAGGCTGTGGATCTGGGTCATTTGTAACAAATAGGTGAGATTTTGTGTGATGATTTTGCTAACATGATGAGATGTGTATCCAGGAATGTGAATTTCTAGCTGGCTGGCTGCATGTGATCAGAATTAAAGTATGTATATTTCCATTTCAGAGAATGTATGAAATGTGAAGATACGTGCACTTGCTCTGGTTTGGGATCTTCTGAAGGGCTGGCCATAGAGAGACTGGCATCTCTTCCTCCTGATTTGTCCCTGTGCTGTGTCAAGGAACTGTAGTCTTCCTTAGATATACTTGGATTAATGTTGCCTAAGAGCCTTTAATTAAACATGTGGGGCATGAGGAGCCTGGGAAAGAGCAGTCCTGCCCAATTCTGTGTGTCTGTCAGCAAGGACAGGCACAGCTCGGAGCTGTGAGCAATAGGCCATGGCACAGGCGACTCTCTCGCCATGACTGTCCAGCCAAGGGGGCTGGGGAAGGGAGCTGTGGCTGTGCTGGGGTTCAAATCATGAGTCCCCTTTTGTGCCAACAGCACAGGAAGACCTTATCTCCAGTATAACTGGAGCCAGCAGGGTGTATGTTGGGGAGCAGCTTCCCTTTCTCCATGCCTCGCTTCACCCATGCTTTTAAAGAGGGGGTTTCTCTGCTTAGAAAGCTGCATTTCATGGGGACAGGAACCAAGAGACAGTTCATTTCTATGTAGAGTTGCTATAAATAGCTTGCTCTGTTAATATAAATTCTTTCACTAAGTGAATCCTACAAACAGGGTTTTGTTCCAAACCTACAAAATACTTTGTATGCCCTTGGTACTTTGTATGTGCTGATGGAGGCACTTCCTCCTCCCCGCCCCTGCCAAAATGAGAGGTAAGCCTGACACTTGCAGTGCAGCACTGTTCTGTTGGTGGAGTGACAGAGTCAACCTTCATAAACAGGCCTGTTACAGCTTTTTTTCACTGGACATTTTTAAGGCAAATAGGGCAGGGCTCTCTGAAGTCCACGCTCACCGGTGTTCAAACCTTCAACTGGGCTGCAATGTTTTTTACTGCTCTGCTCTCTGATGCTTGCAGTCAGTCTGGGTCAGAAGCTGTAGCTACTGCAAGCCTTGAAAGCATTGCAGGGCTTTTAGGAAGCTTGTAATTGCTCCACTGTGAATCCTAGAGTGAGAAAGAACTTGCTCAGGAGGAAAATGTCTTCTGTTGCTGCTAGAAACTCTACAGACATAAATGATCCCAGCGGTATGATACACATCTGTCGCTCTGAAGCTTTTTATTTTCTTCCTTTTACATAATCCTAGCACTGGAAGTCCTCTCCTTGGGAGTAGATTTTCTGTTTCCATTTAACTGCTTTTCTGCATTTGACTTGATGATGCTCAGTCCATGTCTCTTCCCCTCCTTCACATGAAATGAAAGCCAGTGAGCTGCTGAAATTTTAACAGAACTGAAAGATGCTATCCAGAGGTGTCTGTCCGGAAAAGGGAAATGCTTTGGTGTTCTGGCAGTTGATAAAACACATGTGTTTATGAGGAAGCATACTCTCTCCCTACTTTTTGTCCTTTTTTTAAATGCATCTGTCTGCTTGTGGAGACTACTGTTTTCACTGCCATGTATGACAAGGTCAGATACAATTCTCTTTCTTGATACACTTTCATACATGAAGTGCCTCAAAGTACTTGCTGTAGCTCTGTGTCTGCATGGGTGGGTTAAAAGTGGAGTATGCAGTGGATGGGCGTGTGTGTAACATGGGGAGAGGAAGCAGATTGAATACACTAGTTGTCATCCAAGGTGAATACTGCAGTGTGTGATAAGCAGGGCATGTTGATGTGGCAGGTAGCATTTCTGCATAGACTGTCCAGCTGCAGTGCCAGTGGCTTTGTGGGACTGTTGTGGTCCCAAATTCTGTTGATGATTTGCCACTGATTAGCTGATGATGATGGTGTTTACTGTTGAAATCTTCACAATTCGCCCTTGCAGTGGCTCACAGATTGTGCAAATGGTTTTTGGAGGGGAAAATAATTAGCTGGTTTGCATACTCAAAAGAAAAAAAGAAAGTCTTGTCTCTTTGTGGCTCTCAGGCATGCATCCCTCTTTTTTTTCTATAGGATTGTTATGGATATGTACTTCCAGAGATTGTACCATCAGCCTGTACCATTCACACATTTTGTAGAGTTCATAATCAAATGCATTCGTGGCTGGAAGTGGCACACGTGCTGTTCTGAATGCGCCTTCTCAGATGTCTCCTGTTTCTGGTAACCCACATTCTGCAGCTGGAGGCTGCGCTCCAGGCACTGCATGAATGGTGTGTCTTGTGTTTCAGCGAGGCAGAGTGAACTTGATTCTAGGTCAAAATCAAATGTGACATTTCCTAAATGCACGAGTCCAAACTAGTTACAGCACTAAAAAGCGGAGCCTGTGAGTGCTTTCTGTGTGTTATTTCTCAGTGATTTACAGTCTATTTTACTAGAGGTGGGAAGGGAGGTTGAATGTGCTTTTATTATCCTGGTTACACCTGCAAAACTGAGACTAGGGAGAAAATAAACCAGTGTCACCTCATCACACAGGGATGCAAAAGACTTACAGTACCAAAAATCTACTTTTGTTGTACAAAAAGCAGCCTAGATAATTCCTGCCAGCACAGCTCCTCAAACCTGCAGTCTGCTTCTCCCTGCTCCGCTCTTCGTCCCCGTAGTCCTCGCAGGCACAGCGAGAGCAGGCAGTGACCCAGATGCGCTGCTCCGAAAGTGCCATTTGTTTCCAGCACTCAGCATGATGGCACATTTGACACATGGCTACACACGCATCCATCACTGGACCAAAATACGCATCTCTGCTACTGTGAGGGGTGTTGTAGCAGGCAAGCCACTGCTGACAGGGCCAGTAGCTGCTTGCACGTCCTGCAAGGTGTGTGCCAATGTGGGTACATGGGACACCCGCCCTTCGAATGTGGAGGGAATTGTTGAGCTGTGCAATGCGGTGTTGCTTACAGTGACTATTGCTAAATTTTTTTCTGATTATTTAAGCTTTACAAGGGGTTAACAGGCAAGCATTTTGCAACTATGTGCTTTGTTAGTAGCCATGCTATGAAAAAGAAAGGGGAAAGGCCTTTTTCCACTTCATTTTTTGTCACAGAGTGCAGGACTGTGTTCTTTCTCTTCTCCTGTTGTTCTGACTACAACTTTCTCACTGATTCGTTTGCCTACAGACAGCTATTCCGTGTATGTATACAAATATATATTTATACAAATATATATATAAAAAGTCATCAGAGTCATAGGTATGTAGATATATGAGATTGTTAAGACTGGAACATAAAACTCTCTCCCCTTGTCCAACCTAGAACCTCAATCAGTCTTTCTCCACTTCTTTGTAGATACCAAGCCATCAAGTCTCATTCAACATGACTAAACAGATATCCATTGATACATCCCTTCCTCCCCCCACCTGCAGCTCTTCACTATCTCATGCCTCTGTTGCCATGGACAACACCAGTGTCCCTCAGCCAGGCCAAAATCCATCCATCTCTCAGTTCTCTCTGTCTTTACTCTGAGATCAGCAGATTCTTCCTGTGTACTGTTTCTTAATAAATGCCCTGTGTTATCCAGACCACACAGTTGAAATCCAGACTACACAGTTGAAATTCACATTTAAGCACTCATTTGTTGTCTTAAATTGCTGCAACATCCTGTTCTCTGGTCTCCTCAAATTCCATCTGTTTGGAATGTCTTTACGAAAGGAATTTGTCCCATTTCCTCATTTTTAACAGTGTAAGTTCCCCTATATGTTCCTCTCCTGATTTCTTCATCATTCAGCACAAGGTGCCTATCTTTATCCCCAAAGCCCCTCACTCCTTCTCTCCTTCCCATCTGTCAGCCAGCTCCAAGAGGGCATCTTTTTCCTCCAGCCACCTGTGATCCCTGTCTCTTCCAGTGCACACAAGTTGGTTTCTAACAAGTAGTTATGGGCTTTCTGCTGACCTAACTTACCCTGTTAATGTTGGCAGGACTACTTTTTTCCTGTCGTTTAGGTCTCTCCTTTAAAATACTCTTTCCTTTTCTCTTAGGTTTTTTTTTTTCCTGGGATGCAGGCAATGCAGAGCGGCTCACCACCCGTCTTTCGCTTTCAGAGTGTAGCACTTGTACAAGTAGTAAGCACTCATTGTAGTAATTTTAGACCTTACCGAGATTAAGGCCTTAACCAGCATCTTCTGTCATTGCAGGCTTTTAAAAATAGGCTCAACATGCATGGTAATAGCAGCATTGTAACCATGGCAATGCAAGGAAGGCAGGGTTTGCAGGCAGGGGTCTCTTACCAGACCAACTGGCGTGTCTGAGGGCTGGACCAGGGTGACACAGGGATGATGTTTCAGGCTCAGAAGGGACTCTGAGCCCCAAAGCGTATGTGTTTTTCCCCAGCTGGATCAGGTGGCCTAATAAAAAGAATAACAGTAGTGTAGTTGATCCTGCCTTGAGCAGGGAAGCTGCCTAGATGGTCATTTAAGGTCCCTTTTAGTCCTGTGGCTCTGTTTTAATAGGGAGAGCTTTTTTCCTTTTTTGTGTGCTGTGTGCTTGAGCATATGCTGATCTTCTGCTGATACCAAGAGAAGGCCTCTGAATATCAAGAAACCAGAATATCCCCGTTAAGGTTCTTCTTGGAGGATCTTTGAGCGAAGGCTGGCTTTGTGCAGTAATAAAACATCAATATTAAAGAGGAAACCAATGACACTTTTGAAACATGTCTGAGACAAATCCAGATGCTTTTTGGGGATATAGGCCCTTAAGCCTTAATGTCTGTGCTACTCTTTTTCTTTTTAAAGCTGCATCTGCATAGTTGGGGGTGCAGGAGAGGGACATTGCAGGAGAAAACCCAGATATTTTAGCCTCGTTTCCTGAGGAAGTGTGGGTTAGGCTGTTCACTTGGTGTGTTTGTGTGCCAGTCCTTCACTCTGTAACATTGCAGGCTGCCTCCAGCCAGGGAGGGGCCTTTGGAGGCAGCGTTGGATTTCCTGGTTCTTTCTCCGCTGCATAAACTGCTGCAAGGAGATGGGCTGGATGTGGGGGACAGCAGGGACAGGGTGCTGCAGCCATCCCCAGAGCAGCTGGCCAGCAGCTGTAGCAGGGCTTGTGCAGTAAATGTGACTGGGTACTGGGCATCTGGGGCTATGGAAGAGCCAGGAGCCCTGGGATGCAGCCTGGGAGGGACTCTCATTGTAAATTTAGCATCACGAGTCCAAATGAGCTGGAAATCCAGTTGCATTAGTTCCACTGATCAGACATTTGCTTAATCTTGAAAAACAAAAGACAAAAATAGTAGGAGAGTTATACTGAATAGTAATGACATTTTAAATCCATAGAATATTTCAGCAAAATAAGTGCTTTTGTGTGGCTTTTGCATTGCAAAGAGGTTTATAGTAATGTAGCACAATCCTGGAATTACATGAACCTTGTGTTTATTCTGGTTCACACTGGGACACTTGCTTTCTAAGGGGAGATCTGGTGTATTTAAGGGCAACATGAAAGAATAAAGGCTTGAGGCTAAAGCATTACGTCAGTGCAAGATCTTGTCATCCATGCTTCTAATACTTCATTAGTACTCCTGTTGTCCTGAGCATTTAATTTCCTGTTTCACACTATGGGAGAGTCTTTTTTGGAAGCCAAGAGCAGGGTTGGTTGGTTGAGGTTTTTTTGAAAGTAAACTCTCAAAATACAGTGAGTTTTTGTGGTTGTCCCTTTTATTTACTTATTCATTAATTTATTTCCTGAATATAGGAACTGGCAACATGAAATCTCATCATTAAAGTAAGTAAATAAATAATCAATGAAGTAGTATGACGGACAGCCCTCTTTTTTTTTTTTTTTTAATTCCCCACTTTTCCCTAACCTCAGCCCACTGGTGATTTTTCCTAGGTGTGACATATACTTCTCAGATTTAAAGTTTATGTGCCCTTCCGTTTTGTCTTGTGTGACAAGGAAGGACCTTATTTATTTGCTTTACTTGTCTCACTATAAAAAAAAATAAACCATAATGTCAAGTTTTTTGTTCGTCTATTTCCAGTACTCTTGTTTATTTTGAAACTTCCAGAAAGAGATAAAAACAGCTTAAGAAAAATGCTCTCCAGAGTAAACCTTTAAAGAGCAGCAAACAAATACTTCAGATTGGTCCTAAAGGCTGTGCTTCCTTTCTGGGGAGGGAGGGAGGTGGGGAGAGAGGATGTTTTCTTTTTAGTTTTGCTCTAATCATCCAATCTGGGATTTGATAAACTCCACAAGTCTGAAACTGCCGCCTTCTCCTGTCTTCCCCCTTCCTGCCTCTCAGAAGATGAAAGTGAACATGGCAAAAAGGAAACAGTTTATTTTCAGCTCGTTGTAGTTAATAATTAGTTTACAGTGCAGCATTCTCCTTGTTTGTGTTCTAATCCTGTTGCTATATTCTTTTCTTACACTGTTTACTTTTCGCTTCCTAGGCTTTCTTTGATAGAGGTACAAATACATTTGATAGGTTTACAAATAGCTCACTCTTGCACAATTTCATCCTCTTTTCAACACTTTAATATTTCACATCAGGAAATGTGACCACATGTAGGTGGAGTAACTTCTGCAAGACACGCCTTGCCTGCCCCCCAACCTCCCAGCTTGTGGGGTGCAATTGCAGACTGTGCCACTCTTTCGTTTCACTCCGACAATTTGGAATTACTGTAGTTAGGAAAATCAAATGTACACAAAATGGAGCGCTCAATCCATGAATGTATTAAATGTACAAGATATAAATATTATTGGACACACTCAAAATTAGCTAAATTTCTGTACTGACTGAACTACAAGAAGGCCTCAGTAATACAGTTCCCTCTTCACCCCCAATTTGTCTTAAGAGGATGTGTGCTGAGTTCTTGAAACCTTTGAGACCTGGAAGTGAATTTGCCAGCACTTGAGACTGTTTCTTCCTATGTGTGTATTTTTTTATGATACCTTGCACAGTGTGAATGGCTGACATTATGGGTACTAGTACATTACAACATTAGCATATACATTCTAGATATATTCTATATGTATGTGTTCATTTTCATTGTATGTCATGGATATAATGCCCTAAATTAAAATCTTGCACACTGATTGAAGTTCAAAAATATTTATTGCATAAGTAAGATTCTGTCTTAGGGCAGGGGGAAATGTTTGCAATAACAATTGTTTATAAAACAAATTTTTGTATATAAAAATCCTACATTTGCATTGCAATGTAGTTGCACTTCTAAATGGCCTTTACTGGTTCTCCAGAAGGTTTGTAAATACACTGTTTATCCAGTTTCTGCTAAAGGTACTTTGGTCCTATCCTGTATCTTCAGAAGAAAAATGTTTTCTTCTTTCAGAGACACTGCAAAATCAATTATTAAAACAGAAGCTTCTGAAACCTTACATTATGCATGCTTTTCCCTCCTTGCTGTCTTTTTTAACTTTCAGAATGATGTGAGCTTCCATGGCTTATTTCTGGCCATAGAAGTGTTTCACTGATGCCCCTGGAATATTGGGCAGGTAAGGATGGGCAGGCTGTGAGTGCAGGAGAGGGATGCAGCGCTGGCTCTAACCACCACCTCCCTGTCTCACTGTCTGCTCATGCCCTCCTTCAGCTCCAGAGATGCCCAACAACATCTCTAGGAGCCAGCTCTATTCAGTCTATTTTTAGGACTATGGGCTCCATTCATTTAGCTTTTAAAAATTGTTTGGGGCATAGTACTTCTCATTTTTCTGCAAAGAGAAAGGCAATTAATGAAGTGATTTTTCTACTATTTTGAGAACTAAAGTATGTTGCTACAATCACATGTTCCTCGCATGTGAGTAACGTTCTCAGTCTGAGTGCATCCTCTGTGTTGAGCTTGCTAATAGCTTCCCCTATGGATTGCTCAGCCCTCGTGATTGCCAGCGGCCACCTGACACAGGGACAGGCAGTTCCAGCGGGGAGACTGGTGTGCAGAACACACGCTGGCTTTCAGCTCACACAGAGCCACACACTTGCTTCTCTTCCCAGCAGTGCAGATGCCAGGGATGACACAGGTTGTGGGTTCTTCCTGGAACAATTTCAAAAGGCAGGATATAGGAATGGGCCATGAGAGCCATCATGATTGCCTTTCTGTCACCAGTGCCCTTACGTGTTGTGCTCCACCTGCTCACCCTAACCAGCAGCTATCCCACCAAGGGTTTCTTAATGCTATTGGCATCCTCTGATCCATTGCATCTGTCCCTGCTATCTCTCTGTACACTTCCATACACTGTACCTGTATTGGCTCTTCCCATGCAGGAGTGGTTAGATGGTGTCATGTTTTCAGATCCCAGCTTCTTTGTGATTTCTGCTCCTGCCATGTTACAAAGCAAGTTGATGCCTGGAAAAGGAGCTGTGGATGAAGATTTTATTCAGTTTATCCAGCTTGAAAATTGAGAGAGGGAAAAGGTACTAATATCACCGATACTGAGCTGGCAATATCAAGGGAGTTAAACTGCCTGTGGGAGGGAGGCATCCCAATGTGAAGGAAAGCAAGCAGCCCGCTTTGACAGCCACAGGACATGGGGACTAGCTGACAGCAGCATGTCTGTTAAAGATAAGTCAATATAGCCAGCGTGTGAGGAGATTGAAGTGTCGGAGAAAAAACACTGTCACAGTTCAGCTTGTGATCTTTAACACATTTTGTGGGTTTCTTTCTCTTCATAGCTCCATTTTATAAGAGCAGAAAAAGTTCAAGCAAAGCCTCTGTATTTTCCTGGTGTTTTTCTCCCATATTTCCTAAGACTTGTTGCCACTGCAGCAGTGACTTTGCATCTGAATTCTTTCTGCTCCAAATGGAAAGGGCAGCAGTTTGAAAGATGTGATTTTAGACAGCAATGAGTTTGATGGTACAAACATTCTTGTTTTGAAACTACTGATCTACTTTTGGACTCCTTTTTAGAGAGGGACCTCATTATCCTTATGTACATTCTGCATGTGCTTGAATCTTTCAAGTAAGTGGTTTAGAAATCCAGTGACTTTCGCATGAAAAAATGCAGGGTGCCTGTCCCATAGCCTCTGTCCTCTTTCTGTGTTTTGGTACTATTGCATGGGATGACAAACCACCAGAATAGTAATGTTTAGTCTTGGTACGAGTCTTCTAATGGTGTTGCCGTTTGGATTTGTTCTCCTTTGCTGTTGTCCAGGGTTGTGTCTGGACTCATTTCAAGAGCTGATTTTGGTGGGAGCTCCCTTTGTCTGCCCTCAGCTGTCTCCTCCAGGTCTCTCCCCCAGACCATTGGTGACCAGTCTTTTTCATATCATATGCCAGATATCTGGGACCCTCACTTAGAAAGGGGCAGTTTCAGACTAACAGGGAGGCCTTTGTCTCTGTATAAGAGCAAGCCTATAAGCTTCCCTTAAACTTTAAATGTTTCATTGTTGGAAAGCTTTCAGATGTTCACAGGATAAGGAGTCTTTATATGTAATCTGGCATTGCACAGTGAAAGATGACTTTATGTAAGTTAAGATGTGCAGTTCCTTATAAAGTGGCCTTATAAAGTCAGCATGCAGGAGGTTACTTTTCTTCTTCTATTCAGTGTTGCTTTCAGAATGCTTTTTTTGTTTGTTTGGGCTTTTTGTTTGTTTGGTTTTGGGGAGTTTTGTTTGTTTATAGTAAGATTACAAATCTTAGGTGGTAGGAGTTGGTGGAAAATACTTCATGCATCCCTATTAAAAACTGAACACCAGTTGTACACCTCCATACCTCTTCAAACACCAGTGTCAGGAGTGTCCTGGGTAACAAAGTCCTCAACCTGTATAAAAAGGGTAACTCACAACTCTGTTAAAGTAGGGCCATAGTAACCTACTACTGAAAAGTACTTTCTGGACCAATTCATGGCCCAAAATCTATGTAGAATGATGTATTGGAACATAAGCGTGGCTGATATGAGAACAGATGAAAAAGGCAGGCTATTGCTCTACAGACCAACTTCACAAAGTAGATCCAGCTCATTTATAGGTTACACTTGCTGATCAAAACATGTTCATTTGTAAACTATTCTGCAACATGAAAAACTTCATCTTCCCAGTTTTTGCCAAGTGAAATAGCAGCCCAAGCACCAGGAATGTCTGCTTCTTCCTGAGGTTTGAAAAGCAGCAGCAGAAGCATGTTGCTAATATAAAACTGACGGATGTTTATAATTATGTGTTCTTCTATGTTTGAGTATCATAATCTAAGTTGCATCTACTAGAATTTGAAAAGTATGTAAGACCACTTATGACTTCAACCAGCTACTTTCTCCAGCTGGGTGAAACTCATATGAACTGCAACATGCACCAGACTAGAAACCTCTGTGTGGCTATTTTTATGCTTTCAGTTATGTTAATATCTGTTTTAAAGGATGGATAAATTGTCACTGAACAATTTTTGCTTCAATGACAAATCAGGAGTTTTGTGGGTTCGCACCTAGGGTTGTTCACAGTGTACTAGATCCAAAGATCCTTGAAGTTGGTGAGTGCTAATGGATGTGGGAGTGCAGACTTAAGAAAAAAGTAGTTACTATGTCTGTTAGTGATTTCTCTTTTGCCAGTAGTAATAAATTTAATTCCAATCCCAGCATGAACTGTCAAAAATGTGTCTGAAAGCTGATGAAGAAGAACAGAGGTTGTCTCCTGAAGCAGACAATGTCATGAAACTGAACACACAAATGATGGGTAGTTATGCTATTCGCCACATTCTGTTTCACAAAATAATAAGAAAGTAATTTTTACACAAGGCTACATAAATACACTGCTGGCATATATGTAACACTGGGAGGGAAATACAGAGTTTTGGTAAAAAAATGACAATTTGTTGAAACTCCGGCTGCCTACAGGAAAAGGCTGTTCCTGGCAGATAACTCTGATTATCTCCCAAGACTGTTTTGGTTTTCTTTAACGTTGCAAATCAAGTCTCTCTGAGAATCAACGTAACTTTCCATGTCTGTTGGCATTTTCTATATCTTACCATTTAGGAGATGCTTGGACAGCTTTCATTTGGACGCCGCTTCTCTATCGGCAGTGATGTGTATGCCACAGTTTGGCATGACCCTGTTGTAATTGTTTGGTTTGGGATGAGTAGCAATTCCAGCTACTTATAGGAGGCTGATGCTGCTTAAATCTAGTACTACTCAATTATATTTTAAAATGGCTTCATTTTGTATTTGATTTTAGTTGGCAAGCAGAAGGGGAGTTCAGTGTGAATTTTTTCAGAAAAGATTTTCTTTTTCAACACTTTTTCTTCTCCTGCAACTTCTCTTCCTCCCCTGACTGAGGTAACAAATAAATCCAAATATATACTGCATGCCATTCCCTTGGTGCAAACAGCCTGTTGGATGTTAAGGTATACCTTTGTAAACTTATAACCATCTCTTCATAACTGAAGCAAATCAAAATAGTTTATGGTAAATGTTGCCTGTTAGAACAACTATTTGTGAAAATAGACATCCATAAGAAGGATGGACCTTTCACTGAATAGTCAGATGGCTTGCTTCCAGATTTTCATTTTCCCAGGCACAGAAAGGACTTGGGAAGACAAGTTTTCCTTTTTTTAGTAATTCTGGTCAGACAAACCTTTTGTCACCTCTCCTATTTATTATACTAATTGTAAAAGAAGACTATAGGTGTGCCTTAAAGCCTATATTAATTTATTTTGCATCTCCTATGCTGTACTTTGCAAAGATGTACTTTTCCAAAGCTCTTCTGCAAAGTACTAGTTAGAATTTGGAGACGTGTAACATGATCCAAAGCCTTCAGCAGAAGAAAGGCATATTCCTCCTACATGCTTTGGTAGAATGAAAATTGTTAGGACTAAAACTGAGTTCTAGATAGGTCCCAGAATGAATTTAAAAAAAAAAAAAAGTGGATTATCTTTTGCTTACTCTGCTAGCCAAGTCCAGTCCTTGCCCTCAATTATGCAGCAGAGTTTTCCTTCCCTTCTCCCTCGCCTTATCACCTCCAAACCTCTCATCTCCATTGTAGCCAAAGAGGGCACGTTTTGCACCATCCTCTAAAATGAAGCCAAAGACATCCCCTGGAAAAGTTTCAAGATTTCCACCTGCAACCCCTAAAGTTCTGAAGATCTTGCAAGGCTAGAGACATGGCAAATTTTGTCTCTGCCTCAGATTTAACTAGACACCCCTTTAACCTAGCCCTCTTGCTGGTTTTTGTTGTACATGGTCTCAGTGAAAGGCTTGGGCTAGACTCCTTTGGCAGCTGCCCACAATCCTGTACTGTAACAGTGGAATTGCACTGTTGTTTGAAACTAGCACAGCAGCCAAATACATGGGCCTATCATCATTTCCATCCTTTTCTCCCTTTTGCCCTAGAGCCAGCACAGGGGTTTTTTTTATATATTTATTTTCCCAGCGACTTTGCAAATGGGGCTGAAGAATTCTCCCAGTTGATTTTAATCCCTGTTGCTGCAGAGGCATTTGTGCTGGGGTGACGGAAGGAGGGAGCACTGCCAGGGCTGCATCCATAAGCTCCACATCAGTGCTGGGAAGGGGTTCATCCCTTTTTGGCAGTGGTGCCGTCTGGAGTATTCATGGGACCAGGAGCATGGAGTACAGAGTTTCACTTATTTGTCACTTCTCTGAGGAAATTATTAAATCAGTCTCTTGGTGTAGAAGAAAATAATGAGCTAATCCGGAGTCGAGGTGCTGTTGGATTGTTTTGGACCTGGCTCATTTCTTAAGCCTCTAACTTTTCTGCATGCAGATGTTATCCAATTAGTTTGGAGGCAGAAGTAGAGTTTCTTGACTTGCTTTTTTCTTTCCAGGCCAAATGCCTGGAAGCTAGGGAGGGAAATGGATGGCACTGGAATAATAACCACCTTCCCTCACTTTGAGCAAAGCAGTTAAGACCCATTTTTTTTTCAGTGTTTTCACAAATTCTGCCAAGCTGTACAAAAGGTGATGGGGAAGGAGGGGTGTTCTTTTTTTCTCTTCATTCCTTGATATGCCCAGGTTTTTTCTCAACCACTAAACAAACAAAGCAAGCAGAGAAGAAGACACTTTGGTTTGTACTTTCCTGATAAAAAAGCTTGTTCCTAAAATCTCTCACAGCAACTTCTTCTGATTTGTAATTATTCTTTTTTTTTTCCCCTTCTCTCCCCACCCTGAACCCTCCACCCAAATGAAGTCTCATCTTTATGATATCACGTCTGCTTGCTAATCAGGATTTAGAACAATCTGATCCAGTTGCCATGTTTTAAAGGAATATTTTTTGTTTATTCTTTAATAGAAATTTTATTTTCATAACTACTTGTCATCTAATGATGATGAGCAAAAGTAATTTGTCCTAAGAAGCCATTCCCCATTTCTTTCCTGTTCATGCCTACAGCATCCTTCAGGATCGGTGCTGGTGCAAAGATTTGCTGTTTCCGCAGCTGAGACGTGTTTTCATGATCAGTAATGCAGGGCTCCAAGTCATATACAGTGTATAGCTGTAAAGTTACTCATCCAGCAGTAATTTCACAGATACCTCTGTTGTGGAAAGTTCAGCAATGTACTTGGGGAAGAATGGGACTTTAAAGCAGTTCAAATTCAGTCTAGTTTCACTGGTGTGGACACCTGGGCACTGAAAAGTGTGTCCTTATCCGTTTCCTGCATAGTTACCATTCCTAAATGTGGACACCAGCAGAATCCTTGCTCCTCCATCTTCTAGGAGTTTACAGACTAAACATTTTAACGTCATTGTTAGTCTGTGCTCCACGAGTTGTTCTTTCAAAGATTTTGCCTCAAGTAAAAATAAGGCATAGCTGTCATTTGAAATTTACTCAAGGTTGGCAAAATGATGGCATTTGTCACTTTTGCTCTCCATCTTCTTCAAACAGGCCCTAGTGTGTGTCAAATTGGATATTGTGTTGACTTCCTTCTTCTCCCTCTTTGTTCTTCTAGGGAATGCTGGTAATTAATATAATCTAAAAATGTAGTATGGCACAGCCCCCTTTTTTTCCTTTGTGTAGTTTTTAAACAAGGAGGCTGTCAAGAGCCTACGTGCATCAAATTTCAAAACCAGTTTGTTAAAATCACTAAGAGGTACTGGACTGACCAATTTTCTTAGGGTTGGATCTAAAATAATTGGCACACTTGCTGTATGCTGCTGCGCATTTCATGTCATTGACCTTGTCTCCCTGAAGCCCGAGTAGCCATCATGTCAGTGACAGTGATGTGTCTGAGGGAGTCCTGCAATTATTTTAATATTTTGCATAATACAGTAGAGTTCAATAATTAGTTTTGGAGGTTCAAATCCAATTACCTCCTTCCCTAAAACAGAAAAAAATAGTGAAAGTTGGTGATAAATGTTAGCAGAGTGAGAAAAAAGTGTAACATAATTTGTGGTGTTCCAGTCACTAATTATTTCTTTCCCTTTCTCTCTTATTTTACAGGGCATGTTTTCCAGTCGTTTTTGAGGAAATGTGGTGAATGTAAACTTATTCTCTTTGGGGGGGAAATTTTGGTAAGTGGTGCTGTCTTGATCAATTTTGATTTTCAATGAGAATTTCAGAAAATTTTCTGGTTTAAGTTTTTTCAGTTTTAATTTATTTATTTATTTTCAACTGATGAGAAAAAAAGAGATATAGTTGATGATATGTGTTTTTCTTCCTCTGGTATGGAGACTCACAGAATGAGAAGCACTGACAGAGAAGAGCATGCTGGGCCTCAGGGCGAGGAATGTGTTTTCATTTGCTCCAGTGACATCTGCTTATTGTGTTTGTAGCTATTCTGTTCTGCTGAAGAGTGGTTGAGCTAAAACCTAGAGGAGAAGGAAGAAAAAGGTCTAATTTAAAAACAAAGGGTACCAAAAAAAAGTTTGCTAGTTCTATAAAAGATAGGAGTAAAAGCAATGCAGAGGGAGCACATACCTCCCAAAGTGGCAAGGGCGTCCAGTCACTCTAAAATCTTTCCATCCATTCCCAGGATGTCTGACTGGCACAGTTGCTGTGTGGAACTAGGATTGTTTGCTTATGTCCGAGAGATCAGAAGATAGTTAATGCTCCTGTGTGCTATACCAGCTTTCCTCTTCCTCCTTTCCATACCATGTGACAAGCTTTGCTGCTTGTCTGGCTGTACTGTATGCAACACTTCTGCAGGCATCAGCTTCCAAAAGACTTCGGTCCTACAGTGCTGTGGGAATGTGGCATATTATAGGGCGATGTGTCTGCACCGCTGAGCTGCATTGCTCTGTGCAGGAGAAGAACAGGAGGCAATTAGTGACATGTCCCAACTAGTGGGAAGTAGTTCAGAGAAAACTCTTCGAACTTACAAAAAAAAAAAGGCAGCAGACCTGGAGCAGTTTGCCTGCTCACTTTGCTTTTCCCTCTAGGAGACCATCAATATATGCAGTTCTGGCTAGTACCAATCAATCACCATCACCCTTGGAAAAAAAACATGCCAGCAGAAGACTGTGTCACTCTTTCCCTTGGCCAAGCAGGGTATTGGACTGGTGTTTTTTCTTCAGGCAGAATGTGCAGATTGCAGATGAAAACTGGCTTATTCTCCACTGGCAGAAGGCTTCAGAGTCAGATAGCCTGCAGGGTAAAAAACTAAAAATCAAAGACTGGCTCTGTGAGAACACTTGTTCTTGTCTGCCATTTAAAAAAACCCAGATGTTGTTGCATCATACAGAAAGATCTGGATTAGCTAGCAAATGTTCAAGTGTAGAACACTTAGCCTTCTGCAAAATGTATACTCTTAGAGTTAAGATAGGTAAGATAATATAAGAAAAGATAGTCAAGATCAAAATCTTAGATAGAAGCCGGCCAAACAGATGAAAAGTCTTGCACAATTGTACCTGGGTAAACCCTACTGCAGCTCATTCTTTCAAACTATTTTCTCTCTTTGGATCGGCTCTTCTGACAATTGTTCATATTGTAAGTTTGCACCTATATCCATATACTGAGAAATACAAAAAGCAATTGAATAGAATTTAGTTGTGGGGCCAAAGATGAGCACCAGACCAGAGCATGAGTTCATTAGTCCATGAGATTTTGTGGTGACTTCTGTTACTACAGAAGAGAATAAGATCTATATCTAGTTTTCTTTTTGGTGGTAATAATGATAGTTTCATCCTAAACATTGTCCAGTGTCCTTACAGATTGGCTGATCTTTGTGTGGAGTGTGACAAAGCTATGATGCTCACAAGTGAAGGAGGACAGCCATAATTCTGAAATAGTAATGCCATATAACACCAAGGAAAAAAAGTTTATCAGCAGATCTGGTAGTCAGATGGATGTGTTCTAATTTCCCTTCAAAGATGCATCAGCTAAGACCAGCCTAATCTTCATGGCTGACCTTAATAAAAGAGTGTAGTTCAAGAGCTGCAAGAGGAAAGAGACAGAACAAGCATGTTTCTTAGAATCACAGAATAGTTCTGGTTGGAAGAAACTGCTAAGAAACTGGAACAAATTGACATCTTGTCCAAATCCCCATTGGAAACAGGTCCTGTTAGGTCAGGTTGCTCAGGGCCTTGATTTTCAAAATTCAGCTGGTTGGAAACTCGGCAGCCCCTCTGGGCATCTGTTATGTCTGACCCTCCTTAGAGTGAAAATAGTGCGTCCTCATTGCTGCTTGTTGTTCAGTGTCGATCAGTGCAAACTTTGGATCTTCTCTACCTGTGAGAGAGAAGTCTTGAAGAAGGCCTCAAAATCAGGAAAGTTACTTCTTGTGGCTCCAAGGGAGTGTAATGTCATGCAGATGCTGTCAACTTGCTAGTGGGGAAAAAATCCACAATCTGATTCACAGAGATTCTACTTGGGTGATGTTTCTCAACCTATGGTTGATGTTCAGCCTTGAAGAGCATGGCTGCTTGACTTGGTTGAATCTTGAAACTTGGAAGAAGGTTAGCTGACAAACTGATGCTTCTGAAAACTACCTGCTTCCCTGACTTGCTTAGAGATATAAGTCAATGAAAAGAGGTATTTCTCACTGATGGATTGTAAGCATTCTGGAATTTCTTCTAACCAGTCTGGAGCTGGGTTTGTACCACTCTGTGCTGCAGGATTTTGCTCTAGAATTTGTTTTCCTGCAGCCATTATAATACATAAGGACACTGCAATTTTTTTTTGTTTAACAGATGTTCTTTTTACTCTTCCCACCTCATACTGTTTGCAGCCTTTTGTTTTGAGGTAATCTGAGACCTTGACTTTCTTATTTCTAAGGATCTCTGAAATATCTCTGATGCCACTGTATGTTTGCCTATGGCATTCCAAATTTCTGGAGAGTTTAAAAATAATTGCAAAAAATATAAAACAAGGAAACAGTTTTGCCCAGTCTCTGTCCCTAACCCACTGAATCCAAGAAGTACTGGCCATCAAGAGAATGTTTTGAATTTGTCTTGACATAGCAGCTGAGCTCAGAGGCTCAGCAGTTATTTATTCATCTTATATCAGAGTCCTAGAAAAGGTCATGCAGCCTTTAGATCAAAAATTTATAGTGGATTTAGGAGCTGATTAGAGAAGTATACTTGAATGCTGGGAGGGGACTCTTGGCTGAATTTCAAACTCCCTCACCTAAGCTGATGATAGTGTGAGAAGACCTCTCATTTGATGAGATTCCTGTAAAGCAGCCTTGTGGATACCAGAGCAGATATTCCTGTGGCACTGGAAGTCTTGCACTGACCATCACGTGTGGCAAGCGGTCACAGAATGGCCACCCCTCTACATCAAACACACAACTGCAAGGAGTCACAGGAAGCACAGATGATGTAGCACAGAAAACCTTGGCATGATCTGTGTTTTATCTCTTTCCCTAGTCAGACTACTCTTTGCCAGTCCACACTCCCTTGAAACTCTTGCCTTTCATAACAGCTTTTTGTATTTGTAAGCATGACTTATGCTGTACAATTTGGTGTTCTGTCCCTGTCCATCTAGACCCTGTATTTGGTTGCAGCCATCAAGATCAGAGGAGGACAAATCAGTGAAGTGTATTGATAGAGTGACTGCTGTACAGAAACCCTGACCTGCATCTTCCTGTGCCAGGGGCGCCACAGTGCACTCGTCCATTTCCCATAAATTCCTCTTTGTAGGAAAGTTGTGAATGTTTCAAACACAAGCCTTGAAGCTGAATCTGTGTCTCAGGGCCTGGAGGTCCACGCTTTTTTCTCTCTGAATTTAGGCCTTTTCTATTCAGCCGTTTTATTTCAGCCAAAATCTGAGATACTATGCTTCTATTTGCACATTTCTCCATAGATTAGAAGCAACTGCACATCTTAAACAATGACTGTAATGCCTTCTAGTTGTTCAGATATATCATAGAAAACTCAGATTTCAGCTGATAAGACATCCATCTGCTATTTTGTTTTGGGGTTTTTTCCCCATTGTGAACAGCCAGGTTTTTCTTCTCTATTTTAAACAAACAAACAAACAAACAAAAAAAGCAGGTAATGACTGCTTTAATTTTAAGAAATTGTATAAAAACAAATTTTCAGCATTATTACATGTATTAAATTTGTTTGCCTTTAGAAAGATTGTGATGCCCTGTGCGTTCCTGGATGTTTGATTTGTATGGTATAATTATTTATATCCCTGATGCCTACCAAAAGTGCTATTGAATTTCTTCTGGTAATTCTTCACACTTGTCAGGTTTCTGATAAAAAGTATTACAGAGCAACTATGTAGTATCTGCAAAGAGCTTGGAATATGTGCTCTCACTGCAAAAATAACCTGCTGTAACTTTTGCTTTATTACTTGTACTCTGCTATACCAACAAGAGACCTTGCCAGAATCATTAGCCGTTCTCTGTAATTAGGGCTGACCTGGTGCATTTTGGTCCTATTTCTAGTAGCTTTTACTTTTCCAGAATCATTAACTTGAGCCCTGATATGCCTCATAGTGTGCTTCTGTTGCCTACCTTCATTATCTCTTTCTATGGGCTGAAGATAATCTTCCTCTTTAGGAAGGAAGGTGTGCAGAATGCTTGAACATTTTGATATACTTGGGGTTTACCATGATTTGCTATGCTATGCTTGTAATTCCTTTCATTTTAATCTGTTTCCTTTCTTCCAGTCTAGTCCATGCAGAAGATGTGTATGTTGGTGCTGCTGAGTGTAGTAAATGTTAAATCTGGTCCATAAGATTTCTAAGGAATGCAGTTTGTCTCCTGCCCAGAACTGCATGTGCCCAGTCCCAACTATACTGGATTTAGTCTGCTCTCTGTGAAGCATTGTTATACTAGTGTTCAGTTTATTAAATCAGATAAGCCTACACAGGGAGATTATGTTCCAGTCTCCTCCAGAAGAAATCTTTGTGTCTAAGTCGCTGTAATTTTCCCAAGTCTTTTCCTGCATTTCACTGGCAATTTGTTTAATATAGCTTTTTTGTTTTTCTTTTTTCCCCTGAGGCTGAGGTGATCCAATTGTTGGAATTGCTCAGCAAAAAGGGAGTTGGTCTGTGGGCTATGTGAATGTCTCTCTTGCTGTAGCCACCAGAGAAGAAATAGGGAAGGATAGTTAAGGCAATAGTTAGAGCAGAGCACTATACACAGCTGTACTTTCCACCTTCTTTAGCTGGCTCAGTGGCAGAGATGTTTGCAGTGGATCATGAAGTTACAGCAGCTTGAATATACATGATAGGATTTATCAAGTGGTAAATTGGTTGTGTTGCTTTACATCTAGATAATAAGCCCTCCGAGTGCTCTGTTGAAAGAAAAACATAAAATCTGAAAGTTCAGATGTTGTTCTAGGGAGTGTTACATCAACAGTGCTCTTTTCTGTATATTCTTTGGTGCAGTTGATACAAAAGCTCCTGTTGCATCCCACTGGCATGTTCTCATACTTTATGTTCCCCTTCCCTTTAGAGAGCTGAATATAAACATGTGTGTGATGCAGAGCCATCCAACCCTTTAGAAGTTCAGAATTAGATGTGGATCAACCTTGCACTTGGTTTCATGTCCGGCTCAGATCATTTAATGTTAAAGTGTAAGTACAGCTTGGAGCAGGCAGGTCCCACCTAACTCCTAGTGGGATCCTGGGGTGCTGTAGATAGAATTTAGTTGCTGGGAAGCATCACTTCCTTAGTGAGCTCATGCATATTAAGGTTTCTTTTTTTTTCAGACATTAGTAATTTAGCCTTGTTTGTCAATTTTCTGCAGAGATCAAAACACAAAGGTTTTGCCTTGACACCTTGCAAGTTTATGGTCCAAATCACAAAAACTCTTGAGCTGTTCAAGGAGCAGCCAGAAGCTTTTCACAAGAACAAATATCTCCAGTTTCCCATGCCTTGCTTCAGAATCAGCTTGAAAAATTTTGGCTGACGTCATGCCAAAAATCCAAAACAGCAACAAAGCAAGGGGGAAAAAACCCCTCCCAGTAGACATCCAGCACAGAGAATATTGCCAAACTTGGGTCTGTTTGTGCCAAGTTTATAATCAGGCAGCAACAGGGTCTTAGTAGGTAATGCTCTTAAGCCACAGCTAATGAGCCCTGCAGCGTAGGGAGTGAGGAATGCTGCACAGAGAGGCTGATATGCCGTGTGTAAGACACAGATCGTATCTGGGATTAAAAAGAAAGGATAGCATGATTTCTGGGCATCAGATAAGGCCATTTCTGTGGATATTATTCTTACTGAAGGAATAGGTGTAGTGACTATAGGAAGAGTTTAAGGTGTGAGTTTGGATGTAGATTTTCCTGACCTGAGTGTGCTGTACTTTGTAGTACAGCCACAGTGCTGCTTTACTTCTAGAGGTTTTTTTAAGAAACAGGGGGAGGGAGACGATCCAAGTAATTCTCTCAACATTAATTCTGCCTCATCAATACTTCATGGATTTAATAGATTTTAGAGTTACAGTCATTTGGGCGATTATTTTATCAGCTGAGTTCAGCAGAGATTGCTGAAACTAAGAGGACAAAAAGCATGTGTGTGTGTCACAGGATGCTGTGCTACCAGGATTTAATTATCATGGGATTTGTTTAGATTTCTCTGTGCTATTTGTGAAAATTTATGTTGAGAACTAAATACTTTGCATATAGGCAAATGATCTCTTCAACAGAAGTTTGGTATGTATCTCTAGGCATAAGTGTCTGTTTTCACCTCACAGCATAAGCACAGTGCTCTAGTTCTTCATCTCTCATTACGTCTCACTCTCGCTTAAATAAATGCTCATCTGGCATGAACATAATGAAACCGTATATAAAGAATGATGAAGAGGAGGAAAAATCTCATTGCAGATTACCAAAGCCAAATATTTTTGGGCATTGAGTTATTTATATTATCACTTCGCTAAGCTCAAAGATAAAAAAAAGCCTTGGATGCAATCCAGAAAAATCAAGAACAGAATCTAGTGTCAAGATCACGCATTTGTTCGTGTCTTGAGAATGCCTGCAGCGCCGTATCACAATACCCATTCCAAAATAAAAATTAAGATGGGTGGATCCTGAAGGCCAGTACTCAGTGATGGGGAAGATTACTGCTTGACATTACACCCCATTAACTGAGGTGGTAAGCTGTCAGGGAGCACTCTGCATTGTTCTGCGGTTGCCCTGCTAGCAATGGTAAACAACATTTGCAGGCTCCAAGGGGTGCCATACAGCCTCCACTGATCTGGAAGAGTCAGCTCTTCCCAAGACACGTTATCAGGGAAACTGCTGATGGTGATTTTTAGAAAATATCCAGTGAGCTTAAATTCATGACACGTTTGCATTAGTGTTAGCTCTGATAACCTCAGAGCTAGCAGAGGTTTATACAACCTTCTCATAAATAGTGTTTTGTCCTGGTGACCTTTATACTTGTTCCCTACCCACCTATAGGAATGTAATATAGCAAGTCATATTGCTCCTATTGTTTCTAAGAAAAAGGAAATAATAAAGGATTCAGCTGTGTAAATGTCATTGCTGCCCAGCCCTTTTAGTGTTACAAGACAGGGAGAAGTCTGCTTTGAAATTTTCCCTCTGGCAAAAGCTTGAAAAGCCTTGAATATTGTGTGCATCTTTGATTGTGTCATGCAGCAGTAGTAGTGATATAAAATCTATTATCTTTTTCTGCTAGGATTTTGAATGCTGTGCTGAGAATCCTGCCTTTCTAGTATGGTACTGAATCCTGTAACAACCTTTGAGGATAGCTATGACATAGCCACCATCACGGAAACATGGTTGGGATGGCTTGCACGACTGGAGTGCTGTTTATGGCTACAAGCACATCAGAAGGGACAGGCAAGGAAGGAGAGATGGTGGGCTAGCTCTGTATATTAGGGACTCTTCAGACTGTATAGAGCTTGACGATACTGACTTTAAGGTCTGGAGTGCATGTCATAGGAGTGGTGAAAGGAGCTGGGGTTGTTTAGCCTGGAGAAGAGGAGGCTCAGGGGTGACCTTATCACTGTACAATTACCTGAAAGGAGGCTGTAGCCAGGTGGGGGTCAGTCTCTTCTCCCAAGCAACCAGTGACAGGACGAGAGGACATCGTCTTAAGCTGCATCAAGGGAGGTTTAGGTTGGACATTAGGAGGAAATTCTTCACAGAAGGAGTGATCAGTTATTAGAATGGGCTGCCCAGGTACATGGTAGAGCCACTGTCTGGAGGTGTTTAAGTAAAGACTGGACATGGCACTCAGTGCCATGTGTAGTTGACATGGTGGTGTTTGGTCATAGGTTGGGCTCAGTGATCTGAGGTCTTTTCCAACCTAATTGATTCTATATGATTATGTGATTTTCAGACAGAATTTATTTACTGATTTGTTTTGTACTTTTATTTAATCAGACTGCATTTCTTCCTTTTTATTTTGCGCAAAATCATGATAAGTAAAGCAGGTGACTTTACAGGAAGAAAGATAAAAATAGCATGAGGCATTTTAGATTCTTTGCAAAGTTACTAGTTAAAGATAGGCATGGATCTTAAATGGGATCTGAAATGTTGTCTACTTTGGTCCCTAATTAACAGCCTTTCCCATTCATACGGTTAAGATAGTAGATAGAAAGAAGACTCTATGGGAAGTAAATTTCAACTGTACATTGGAAACAGGATTTTAGCTCATCTCTTGTCCTCTTTTGCTGCTTATCAAAAGTTACAAGTTTGTCTTTCTTTTCAGTGGGAACCTACACCAAATTCTAGTACAGTATGCTTAAAGCTAGTGGTTGCGTCAGTGCACCAGCATCTGTTGCTGTGATGGGTGCTGAGTCTGGTTAGCTGTAATTGGACTGAATCATCAGTCTAGGAAATCCCTCATTTTGCTATGGTAGTTGTTGCTTGTGCGTGACACTTAAGAGTTTTTGCCTATTTTTCCCCCCTCTGCTAATTCCTCAATATTAGGGCATTAGTCTCTCTCTCTGCATGCCATTTACTATCAAACATAATCCCCTTTCCCCCCTATTTCTTTCTGTTTACATCCTTTGATGAGAAATATTTAGGCCACTACATGTCTTTATTCTTGTCAGACGGAGGCTGATGAAAGATCCATTACATGAAATTCTGCTCTATCTATAGAGCAGGATATCTCAAAATACATGTGTAAACATGTAGAAAACATAGAGACTGATAACTGATAGATACTGTAGACTTTTCATTGTTTTCTACCATGGTGATTATGCCAAATGTTTTAAACACAGGGAAACAAATTTGTACATGAGTGGAGTGGCATATTTTTTGTCTGGGAAGACAATGCAATATTCACAGTCCTATTTTTAAGGTATCCTTTGTGACCATTGCTAAGTGCCTTTGCAGGAGCCCAAGAGCATTCCATTCGCTTTTTAAAATATTTTTTTCTCTTGAGTTTTGCCCTCCAACTGACTGTAATTACATAGGGAGGCTTAGTTTGAGTCTAACCACCAGCTTCCCTCCATGTCATTTGATGATGTTGGAGGATTAGCATGCACAGTTGCAAATTACAGTATATGTCTTCATTTTCTTTTTTGGATTAGACTGTTTATAAGCCAAGTGTTTCAGATGACAGAGAGAGAGAGAGCACTTGTCAAAGCTGACAAAGCAGAAGGAAATCTTGTGTTGAATTACAAGGCTGTCTGAAGTAGCCTTTTGCTCACCCCAAGGAAGTAAGAGCATACTGAAGACATAAGCTGCATTGCTAGTGTAGAACAGAATTTTTACATGTGGATACAAAAGTATTCAGCATTTCTGTGTTAGTGCAGCATACACCTTCCATGTGTGTGTCATCCTCTGCACGTGGTGTAGGTGTTACCCAGAAACAGTTACATGGAGAAACTTGTCTGGTCATGCACATGGAATATGCCATTGACTGCTACCAGCAACAGGAAATCTTGCACGTAACTGTAGTCATGTCTTGCTCTGAGCATTTTCGTGTGGCTTATGCTCAGCAAAACATGTAGCACCCTTCATCTAGTATGTCTTGCAGCAGTGTGCAAAGGGACTATGTATTGCATAGTAGGCAGAAAGCAACCGAGTTTGAAAACATTTCAAAAGGTGGATGGATATTGGGCTGAGCTCTGAGGAAGGAGCTCAGTTTCCAGGCAGGGAGACCAAAACATTAGAGCTGTTTGCTCTGCACAGCTGGCCATCGTTGCAAAGAGCTCATGCTCATATTGATTTTGTTACTTTGCTTTTTCCATCCAGCTTAGGCTGCCTAACTTGCATCTGCTCTTATTCATGCTTTTCTGCATGTCTGATTTGGGTGAATGTATATGGGACCTGAATTTTAAATTTTGTGGGAAACACAGACCTGCTACTCTGGTGTTGCAACACCCCTTTTATAGCACCTTTAATTTTCCAGAAATCAAAAGCAAATTATGTTTTTACTTTGAGGCATATATTTGAAACAGCATTGGAAGTCGTGTATTGTGTAGGACTTATAATTGCTGTATGAAATACAATGTTATTTAACATTAGAAGTTTCTATCACTGTTTTAAATGTTTCCCTAGTTGTGCTCTCAATTAAAGAAATAAAAAATTCCTAAGCCACCACTTTTAACCACCTCCTCTTCTCCAAGAAAACTCATCCTCAATACTATGAGAGACCAGTACCATTCCAGGCCACCATCCTGCTTCAGCAGGAGCTTTAAGAGTGCTGCTGTGCAGGGAATTTTGTGTCAAGTTATTGACACTGCTTTGCGTCCACTCTAACCAGGAATTCTCATGGTATTTTTTTCCCAGAAGATTTCTCCTATTTTTGAAGCTACCCATGAATATAGTCAATGTCACCCTATGCTCTTTTTGATTTGGATCTCTTATGTCTGGGAGCCTTATGGTGTAGCTTTAGGCTCCTCTGGGTTGGAGATATTCTACTTGTCATCGAGACAAGAACTTTCCTTAATTATTTAAGACCAGAAAAGAAAAGGAAAAGGTAAGAGCACAACAAAAAATAAAACCTTTCTCTAGTTCCATAGTAGAGGAAGAAAACACCCTAGGCACAGCTGGCAATTAATTGTATATTTTCGTCAGGTTTATAACCAGCTCTGATAGAAATCTGTTCTTTGATGGGCAGTTCTCTAATGATAGTGGACACCAAGAGCAGCAAATTTAATATGCTCTGCAAGTCAAGGTTGGTTGAAGTACCAGAAAACTGTGAAAGTCTGAGAGAAATCCCCTTGGAGCTTGCTTTGTGTTTTCTCAACTTGCCCTTTCTTGTCTTTAACCAGTTTGAGGCCAGGTCATCTGCCCTAGGCTCATCTGTGTCAGTGGAGTGAGGGAGTGTGAAGGGATCTGCTTTTTCTTTTTTCCTTTCTCTTTTTTTAAGCCCAGAACACATGAGCAAAACAACAGGCCAGTTGAAATCATGGCAGTTCAGGGAAAGTGTCAGAGTAGCTGTTGGTGGTGTCAGAAAGCTCTTCTTGGTCATTTTGGCAAGATATAAACTAGCAAGCGACTCTCCAAAGGTCCTTCTGTGGTTATTCAGAAGGTAATGGCATATTTAGTGTGTTACCAAGTTTGGCAGTAGCTTACCATGTTCAGCAATCTCCAGTTAAACTTTCTGCAACTTACAGAAGTAATTCCTTCTGAAGTTACATGCTGTTATCCTGCAAGGGTCTGAAAATATGTGAGCCATCCCAATCCATTTGTTAAATTTTATAGGTGTTACTTATCTTAAGATTAAACAAAGCCTTGAAAAATAGGGTTCTTTAATGGAGCACAGTTAAATCTTTTGCAAAGGGTGCTAAAGCTTGCAAATAACAGAAACTGACACTGCAGATCATATAAATCTGTATTACCTCATCAGCTGGATAATTTAACAACCCCACTTATTATGTAAATGTACTCAGTAACCAGTGGAAGGCTTAGGTATGTGATAAATCATACTTTTATGTGCTGTAAATCATTTCACCTGTGTTGTGTTTATTCTGGGTGAAAAATAGTGTCTGACTGTGACTGGGAGCCTCTCCAGGGAACTGATCCTCAAATCTCCAACACTGCGATTTACAGGAACAGCATTGTGAAACCTCTTGAACCCTTTGGAGCTTCCTGTTTCTTTCTTGGTCTTTTCACATCTAATGTAATTTTAGCTACTTCTTAGCAATTAGATTAGGCACAGGCAATTTCCTTGTAAAATTGCCTGAGCAGGTCCTTCAGGAAACTGTAATAAACTTGTTGTGGCTCAGGGGTGTTTGGCAGAATCATTAAACTGGACTTCAGTGCCACAGATAGGTATGTAGTTAAACACCACAGATCTGCTAAGGTGGTTGGTTAAGTTTCTATAAACATAGTCCCTGTCATGGCCATATATGTCTTCTGTTTGTGATTTCTGCTGCAATCTGCATTGATCACTGTGGCAAATGATATTTTAAGTACAGAGGATGATAAAGCATTTGTATCTCTTATCCCACAAGTGTGTCAACATTAGACAGATTCACATTGATTTGTGCTATGTCTGTCTTATGTGTTAATTTCAAAATAATACCCCTGAATGAGTTTATTTTAGAATAATACTATTTTAAAACAATACCCCTGGATGTTCAGGGATTTTGAGACAGAGGAAAAAGAACAGTTAAAGATTTCACACAAATCAAGAATCACCTCTGTAAGCATCTTTCCAAATAAGCCTGAGAACTGTACAAAACTGACAATTACTTTTTCATGCAAGGTCTGTATTGATTTTGTGCAGCATGACACATTCTGCTAGGTCTGTGCAAAAGGGACCGTGCTAACCTCCTGCCCCTTCCACTGACAACCTCATTGCTTTCTGACTGCCTGTATCTGGTGCCCCTGCAGCAATCCCTGTAAACACAAATGCACCTTTCAACATCATTTCTCAAGCGGTTTCCTCATCGTTTCAGAGAGCGCAGAGAAAGCAGAGTGTCCCTATTCACACAGAGACTTACCCCTACGATTCCAACCAATAGTCTGATTGCTAAAAAAACCTGAATGACCCATGAGTAATTAGTACTGTGTATGTAGTTAATGAATTTAAAATGAAATGCCACTGGTGCTGGTGAAAGGTTGTACTAGGTTTTGTTACAGCTTTGAAAAAAATCTGGTTTAGTGAAGGCTGTCTCTGAGAAAGGATATTGGTTCTTTGTGTGCTGCCTGTAACAAAAGGGAAGCTGGGGGTGCAGTTTTCACAAAAGATGGTGTAAATTTTATTATGACCTAGATCACAGGATTTCTGTGTTGATTTTGGGAGAGCAGCCCTTTGATTAAAGGAGGTGGATGTATCTCCTTATGCACAGCAAAAGGAGCTGGTACGCCAGCGGTCTTGTGGGTGAGATAGGAGCCTCATCTCCGGCTTCCTAGTCCATCATCCTCAATAATTAGACGATTCTGCCTCCCAGGCAGACAGATTACTTCATATTTTCATTCATTAATGATTTATCAGACAGCTCCTCCCCTAAAGGCTCATCTCCTCTGTTATACTCACAGCCCACATGCAACCAGCAACATGTAGCTGCCAGCTGGCACTCCGGCATTGCGAGAGCAAGCTGCGAGCCCTTCCTGCATCTCCTGCTGCCCCCTCCTCCCATCCCTTCACAGCTGCTCAGCTCACCTGCTGACTCCCTTAGATTGCACCAAAGCCATCAGATCTCCATGTGTCCTGTCTTCCCATTCTCCCATCTCTCCAATCTGATGGTTTAATGTGCTTTTTCTAGTTATTTAATTAAAAAAAAAAAATCAAAAAACCCCCCAACAACAACAAGGGAAATGAGGCTCCACCGTGCTGTGTCTTTGTTATGGAAATAGCGACCTCTCATTTTGGTGAGAGGGTATGCTCAGTGGTGACTTACATTTTAGTTCTAGGTAGAGAAGAAGGAGTTCTGGGGAGGGACTGAGCAAGCTGTATCTGTGAGCAGGAAGGTGTGGGTTGGCAAGTTTCAGATTTTGCTATCAGGTGCTTGGCACAACAGCTCTGTTGAAATGCCTCTCCAGTTGCCTGTGTGAGAGAGTGATTTTTATCACATTGCTAAAGATTAACTCTATTCTCATTCTCTGTTCTGCTCCCAGGAATCAAGCATGCTCTGAGGTCTGGGAAAGAGAGCCCAAATGAATTCTCATCATGAACGGGGGAAAATCCAGAGTTGTTTGCTACTCTCCAACTTGTCCACTGCAGGCAGTTTGTGACCAAGAGCAACAGGGGAGCAAGGGCTGCAGGATAGGAGGCAAAAAACATAAGCTAGGAGAAGAGGAATAAATTAAACTCGCTTGAGTCATTTATACATTAATGTATGACTTTTGCGTTCTTAATCTAGTCTTGGCAAGTGGTGACTGATAGCTAATTTTCTCTCTTCCCTCTCCCACACCTTCCCAGTGTCTTCAGAAAGGTCATGTGACAGGAATAATAAATCTCATTATTTTAACAGGCTACAATGGAAATTATGGATTTAGTGTGTTATGGATGGCTCAGTAGAGAGAAACTTACTGTTCCTAGGATGCCTAAAATCTATTTTCACTTACATTGTTTTTGAGAACTTTCTGAATTATTCAGCCCCTTCCACTTAACGTCTTTGGCGCAACAGTTTTAAGTAAACCAGTTTTAAAGTCATCAGGGTCCAATTGAGCAGCATTTTTCCTCCTACAGCATGAGGACACCTAGAGCCTGACACCGAGTGAGCTCAGGCTTTGTGGGAAGTCTGGGTCTAAATCCAGACGGGATTATCTTTACTCTAGGTCTCTTGAACTGGAGCTTTGTGCCACTGCTTTAAGGAGAGAGATAGAAGATGAAGGGGAATTCAATCTGACACACATAATGGTGTCACCATTCCATTTTGTGCTGCAAGACTAATCAATTTGGATGCCTTTGGCTTTGGAGGAGAGAGAGGTGTGTGAGAACAGTAGGCGCTTGTGTTCTTTGAGCAGCCAGGTGTCTCGAAAACCAGTGGCAGCTGTGAGGGTGTAGGAACACTTCTTGCTGCTCTGTGGCCAGAGCAGGCTTCAGGTCTCCTACAGGGGTGGGTGGGAGGCCATGGCAGGGCTCCGCTCACACAGGCTGAGAAGAGAATGCATTATACAGGGACTTAGGTCAGAACAGGAGGGAAAACCAAGAACAACAGCAAGTAACTTATTTCAAAGGGTAGTTTGTGAGCAGAACAGGGACTTGGACCATGGGTCTTGCAAGTCCCACTGGTTACTGCAAGACTGGTGCATCCTAGAACTGTGGATGAGGATGGCAACCAAGATGGATAAAGCACTTCCATGCATTAGCAGGTGTGTCAAAACGTCTTTCAGGTCTCTCAGTAAAACCTGTCAAACCTGGCCCATGACTGTTAACGCAGCTAAGGTCTTGTTGCTCTCAGAGATTGCCATCAGTAAATCCAAGTGTAAATTTACAGCACCTGACTATTTCATTCTCTGTTCTCTGTATGTAGATTATGTTACCTTGTGCATAGGGTGCATTAAGTGTGCAAGAAGTTCCGGTGGTGTAGAGACTGAATGTCCGCCTAGTGCTAACTGCCTGGGGTAAACCAAGTTTACGAAGAAGTTGTTTGTTTTTTCTTGCATCCCATTGCTTAGTTTTAGCTCTTGGATTAGAGCACAGGATCTAAAAAAGCAGGAATTTGAACCACACCTTTTCCCTGCAAAATGTGTGCCATGCTTTTGTTACCTTACTGAATTGTTGCATTTGTCTGTTACCTTCTAAAAGGAGTGAGAGGAGAATTTTTTATAAGTGCAGCAGGTCTGCGTATAACCTCACAGAATCACAAATTGCTGGGGTTAGAAAGGGCGTCTGGAGATCATCTACTCCAACATTCTGCTCGAACCACGGTCAGCTTAAAGTTGGTATCTCAGAGTCATATCCATATGGGGTTTGGATGTCTCCAGCAATGGAGATTCTACCGCTTCTCTGGGCCACCTGTGCCAGTACAAAAGGGGTTTTTTTTAGGTTTAAATATTTCCTGTATTTTAATTTGTGCCTGTTCCCCTTTACTGGACACTACTGCAAGGTCTTTTCTTGTCTCATTTACTGCCTCCCACGAGGTATTTATGTGCATTAATAAGATTGTCCTGAGCCTCCTGTTCTCCAGGATGAAGAGTCCCAGCTCTCTCAGCCTTTCCTTATAGGAAAAATGCTCTAAACTCTTAACCATCTTTGTGACCCGTTGCTGGATCTGCTAGAATAAGTTTATATCTTTTCTGTACCAGAGAGTCCCAAATTTTCGGGGATCCCTAAATTGAATCCAGCACTCCAGACATGTCTTACCAGTGCTGAATGCAGGAGGATCATCTTCCTCATCTTGATGGAAGTGCTTTTTTAATGCAAGCCAGGAGGCTGATAGGCATCTTTGTCATAAGTGAGCATTACTGGCTTGTGTTAAACTTGGTTTCCACTGGAACCCTCAGATTTTTTCCTACAGTGCTCCTTTCTAGCTGGTCAGCCCTCAGCATGTAGCCCCAGCATAGTTATTCATTCCCAATCACAGGACTTTGCATTTCCCTTTAGTGAGCTTCAGGAGGTTCCTGTTGGGCTGATTTCTGTCGGGGTACCTGTGAATGGCAAGCACAACCATCTGGGATATCAACCACTCTTCCAAACCCATCTTAGGATGCACTCTCTGCCATCAGGTAGTTCACTAATGAAGAGGTTAAACAGTATTTGCCCCCATATCGCCTCTGGGGTACGCTGTTAATGCCCCACGATGCAGCAGGCCCTTTTTGCTGCTGATACACTTGTGGAAACCCTTCTTGCTGCTTTTAACAACCCTCACCGGATTCAACTCCAAGTGGGTTTTGGCTTTTCTAACCTTGTCTGCTCCTGCTTCCATATTTTGCGTGCTTCCATTTTGTGTTTGAGTTTAGTCAGCAGCAGCTTGTTTATCAGTGTGGGCCTCCTGCTGCCTGTGTGATATCTGTGCTCTGCATATTGAGATGGACCATTCTGGAGCTAAAGGGAGGTGATCCTTGAAAAGCAACTGGCTTTCCTGGACCCCTTTTTTTTCCAGGGCTGTATCCCACAGAATTCTTCTCAGCAGATCTCTGAAGAGGTGAAAGACTACTTTTTGTGGGGCTTTTTTGAAAAAAAACCATCCACCGTCCCATTGTCAGTGCACTGTCAGTGCTGCCCTTGACCTGCACATCTCCTGATCCTTGTTTGTAAGTATAAGGTCCAGCACAGCATTTCCTATTGTAAACCCAATCCCCTGTGTTAGGGAGTTACCATCAATGCACTTCAGGAGTCGCCTGGATTGCCTGAACCCTTGCTGATTCATACTGACATTTTCTCATGTTTAATGTATCTGGCTGCTATTTCTTTGTGCAGACTATTTGGTCATTTTACATGGTTAAACTATTGAACATCATCCAGAAATTATGTTCTATGGAAAGCAGTTTGCAAAAGAAGGCTCAGTGAGGCTTGTATCAAAATGGAACATATAACCCACCTAACATGGGGTTTATTTCCTCCCTTTTTCTCACGCTTAAATGTAAAATAAGCATTATACTGTAGGAACGAGGCAAAGGCTAATTTGCCTCATTTGAATGTGAAAAGGAGCCCACATCCTTCCTGTGCCCTGCAAAGAATGCAGAAAGACTTTACAGAGAAAACAGATGTACTAATATGTATCACTTGTTGGGGGCAGGGGGAATCCAGGGTTCTGCCACTAAAGCAATGCTGAACTTGCAAGAAAACAAAAGCACCAGCATACAAAATATGGTTCTGGGAAGCTGACAAAGTTGGGACTGTTTTCTTTTGCCTACATTTATGCTCCTGGCATGTGAAAAATGGCTCCGAAAAAAAATATATATGCAAAAGAAAACACGAAGGCTCATTTTTCATGCTTCATTTTCACTGAAGATGGTTAAGTGCCCAAAATACAAACAAAAGGCAGAGGCTCCAGCCCAGCCATAGGGAACTCGGCATTTCCCCAGCAGGAAACTCTGCATTTCAGAATCAATATTGCCTCACCAGAAGAATACACTACTGACATCATAAACAAAGGAAACATAATTTTGGAAGTATCCCTTGATTTTACTTGTATTTTATATACCTCTCTAACACATAAATATGAAAGAGCTAGTCCTGTTATCTCACAAAAAAAATGCAGGATATAGTGGAGAGGGTTTTAATGATCTAATGTTTTTTAGCATTGAAGATAGAGAGCAAATGATCTCAGATGTTATTCCTACAGCTATGCAATCCAATTCAGAGGACTGTCCTTTCCTGACCCATGTGTTTATCCCTTTCCAAGAACTTTGGCAATGAGCAATCAGCACTGACCAGTCAGCTAGTGAATCTGCTGCTGCTCATAACTTCCCAAATTCAGCAACCTGCCTGATGCAGATTTGGGCCTGTAGAAGTACAGAGTATCTTGCCAGCTTTTAGCTTGCAGACAGGAGGCAGTAGCATGTGGCCATTTATAATTTGTTATATACATGTATAGTCAGTCACGGTAATAAATAGAATAAGTACAGGAGAGTGCTTTAAAGTTTCCTTTTAAAAGGTTACCTCAGACTTCCTAAATTAAAAACTGGTCTTGCAAAAGCAGAGGAGTGAAGTGTAGCAGTTACTCAGATTTCTTTGTCCAGCAGTTTTAGCTGGGTAGCATCCATGGGTGGGTGCAGCACTTCATGAGGATCCTGTGCCATTTTCCTAAATGCAGCACAATGGCCTTTTTCTTACAGTCTGCAGTACTGAGGTTCAGGGCTACAACAAAGACCCTTCAAAACTGACATTTCCTGCTTGACGTGCTATTTGCACCTTTGTGATGTGTTCTTGATTTGCAGGAGTTTTAAAACTGTAGCACTGACGTACAAATATCCAGCCATGGATAAGACAGGCTCAATAACCTTGAAAAGGGAAATTTTAAGCCCACTTACCTAAATCACTTACATGAATGTGAATGCAGCACAAAAGCTTGAAGTGTTTGAATTACAGTTTAACTGCTGGCTTGTTTGTGGGATCAGGATAAATAAAATCTTGGCCTTGAACTAACATCTGAGTAGTGGAACAAACATCTCCAGTGTAGCACACTGTAGAAGGAAGGAAGCAGAAGAGAAATTAGATCACCTTCCTGCACTATTTCTTGTAAGTGTAGTCTTCTTACGTATGGAACACACATTTCCTGTTGTAAAAATATCGTAACAGCCTGCAGTAGCCAAACAACAGATAATCTGCTGTTGCTGAAAACTGGAGTCGTATTAGATGAGCATGTTTAGAGGGAGATATTCGAAGACTCTAGATAATTGGGTCTCTCGTGGTCTGAAAAGATAGCGAGCATGAACTACATAACAACTACTGTGATTGTCATAACAACTGTAGCTTTACATTATGGAAGAAATAATAGACTGACTCTTCTGGCAAATGACAGTGTGCAGATATGAGTGCTTTTGGTTCTTGCTTTTTGTTTTGTATCATCTGTGCATTTAGACAGAATCATGTGGATATCTTATCCTCTCTTCTTCATGTCCTTTAATCCTAGAGTGCAGGTGCTTTATTTATCTCTGTCTGCAGCAATATGGATTTGTACCCATATTCTACAAGTTTTCTTACAGCACCATTAAGTCCCAGCTGCATGAACTGCACCAGCTCTGTTTTGTAATAGCAGCTGTGGAGGTCACAATCCAATCCAATAAGAGAATCATCAATCATAGAATAGTTTGGGTTATGAGAACCTTTAATGTTCATCTATTCCAACACTCTTGCCCTGGACAGGGGACACTTGCTGCTAGACCAGATTGCTCAAAGCCCCATCCAATCTGACATTAAATGTCTCCAACAGTGGGACATCATCAACTTCTCTGGACAATCTATTCTAGTGTCTCACCACCATCATTGTAAAAAATTTCTTCCTATGTCCAGTTTATATATTCTCTCTTTCAATTTAAAACTGTTGTCCCTTGTCCTGTCACTACAGGTCTTGGTAAAAAGTTTCTCTTCATGTCTCTTATGAGCCCCCTTTAAGTTTTGAAAGGCTGCTATAAGGTCTTCCTGGAGTCTTCTCCATGCTGAACAACCCCAAGTCTCATCCTGTCTTCCTAGAAGAGGTTTTCTAGCCTTCTGGTCATCTTTGTGGCCTTCCTCTGGGTCTGCTTCAACAGGTCCAAGGTCTTGTACTGGGGACCCTAAAGCTGGATGCAGCAGTCCAGGTGGGGTCTGATGAGAGCAGAGTACAGGGGCAGAATCACCTCCCTCAACCTGCAGGTCACATTTCTTTCGATGCAGCCCAGGATATGGTTGGCTTTCTAGGCAGGAATCACACGTTAGCAGCTCATATCCAATTTTTCATTCATCAGCACCCCTAAATCCTAATCCACAGGGCTACTCTCAGTTCCTTCATCCCTCAGTCTGTACTGATACTGGTGCAAGACCTTGCACCCCATCATGGTGTATTTCATGAGGTTCACAGAGGCCCACTTCTCAAGCTTGTCAGGGTCCTTCTGGATAGCATCCCTTCCCTCCAGCATATCAATGGCACCACTCAGCTTGGTGTCATCCACAAGCTTGCTCAGAGCGCACTCAGTCCCACTGCCTATATCATTAACAAAGATACTGACCAGGACAGGTTTAGACTAGATATTAGGAAGAAATTCTTTACTGTGACAATGCTGAGGAGCACTGGAGCAGGTTGCCCAGAGAAGCTGTGAATGCCCTGTCCCTGAAAGTGTTCAAGGCCAGGTTGGATAGGGCTTTGAGCAACTGGTCCAGTGGAAGCAACTGGTCTCTGCCCATGCCAAGGGGGGTTGGAAATGGATAATCTTTAAGGTCCCTTCGAACCCAAACCATTCTGTGATTAAACTGTTTATAATTTCTGATGCTTTGCAGTCTTAAAGCGCTTATTGCCTGATCAGTACAAGCTATACACAAGTTCCAAGATATCTGAAAAGATTCTGCGGCTTCTGATGCTCAGCCAAACTGTGGACCACAATTCGTGGCCACATTCTGGGGGTAGGTCACATCAGGGGTGGTAGACAAAGAAGGACGGAAGTCTGTTTTGTCTTTGTGTAGGGGTGGTTTGATGTTTCACAACTAGCTAGCTTCAGTGGCTGTAACACCTCTTCTCCGAGACCACCCTTCTTGCGGACATTCAAAATGGTCATTTTTATCTGTCCCTTGATCATGGTCAGATAGTAGATGCAGGCTTTTATTGTGGTAGAGCAAGCCACACAAGTAGCTGCAGAAGAGCAGAGTAATAATCCTCACAAGACTCTCTCTTCTTGGAAACACTCCAGACACACAGAAGGGGGAAGCCTTGAGTGTCTCATCTGGTTTTTGTGTTATACCATTGCAGGCAATCTTTCTGCATGAACTGCTGGGGGGAGGAGCTGAAGGAATGGGAGAAAAGAGAAATTGTAAGTAGCAGAGGTGGAGGCCTTTCTTAGGAGAGGAAGAAGAGAGGTGGGAATGAGCCTGGGATCTGTTCTTTGTTCTGTTTTCTTTGTGTAAAGTTGAGGGACAAGCCACGTTCAGCCCTGGTATTTTCCCTCATGAGTTCTGAAAAACTGTGCCATTGATGTGTGGGTTTTTTCCCTTTTCCTTTTATATAGAAGTTATTTCAGGAGCAACAGCAACCAGGTGGAGAAGAAAATCTTTAGCTTAGTCTTTTATTCTCAAGGTAGACATTGTGGCATCCTTGATCTGCCTTCCTACTATAATTCATCTTTCCCATGGAAAAAGTATTCCCAGCTTCTGTTCTTGCTGTCCCTTGCAGAAAACATCAGTGCTGCCTCAGTGATCTTTGGCATCAAACTATGCAGCCTGAAGGTTTCTAGAGCTTGGATATTGAAGTGAGTGGCAAGGCAGGAGGGTTTCATCCTGACAATCACATTGAAAGCAGGTCCATGCAGTCCCCTAAATTTTAGAAGAATAGGAGAAAGGGAAAAGGAGTGGTTTGTTTTGAAGTGAGGGAACTATGTTAGGAACTCTTTTGAATGTACTATGGCCATAAAGGACTAAATTAGGCTGTTCTGGGGGGTTTAAATTAATATCCTCTATAGAACAGATGTTTCATGCATGTTATGTGCAACGAGCCAATTATATATAAAAGTAACGTAAATTTAAGCTATGACTGAAATGCTATGTATACATCCAAATGCTACTTGAGGAATGTTTGTCTTGGTCCTCCCTGTCTTAGACAGCATGTATCAGTGCTGCTACTGAGAGGTGTGCATGTGTTTAGCTAGGTTTTGGGTTGTGCTTTGTTTTCTCTCATTGTTTTCTTCAGTGGGGAAAGGAGATTGGATAAAACTCTTTTCTGGTCTCTGTTGACATCAGTACATTCGATCTGCCTGCGTCCAAAAGAATTATGTCAAAGCAATTGCCTTCATTTGTTTCTTAGCGTGTTCTCCAGCAGCACTGTCGCTTGAGGGTCAGACTGGAATACATTAAACTGGAATTGGGGCAGAAACTGCAGCCAGCCTCAGGTCAATGATGCCTCTTGAGATTTGCGAAAGTGACACTTCTGGAGTTCATTGCATTAAATTCCATAGCATTTCTGTGTCTAGTCTGGGTGAATTACAAAGGCAGATGGGATGGTTAGTCTCCCATTCTCTCATATAATTCTGTGTGTCTGGAATAAAAGGATAAGCCTTGCATTTGATTTATTTTGTAATATTTCAAAAAAAGATTTTTTTTAAATCCATGTATTAAAGCTCTTTGTTTCTATGTAGTTTCTATCATTTATGTTTAGGAAGATTACCACAGTTACTTCATCTGTAAAATTATACTTGTAGAGTCTAGTTTCTGTGATCCTTGTAATGGTACATCTTTTGGCATAAGCAAGCCTTTACAAGGTATAAAAACACAGTTGCATATGTGCATAACAGAATGTCCTCATGCTGTAGGATGTAGCTGGAATTGTGCCAGAGGAAGAGGGAGAAAAATGCATCCAAAAGGACAGAAAATATGAAGGTGCAAAAATGCACAATTTAAACCGTACTTTTGCAGGGTCTAGTTCATCTTTTATTAGCAGCTCTGAAACCTCACCCTTGACCAGCGAGGTTCCCAAAACTTTTGCTCTATTAATGACTAAAGAATTGCCAATCACAGTTTCGAGTGTTGAGAACTGTTGAGAGGAATACCAGGCATAGCAGAGATGAAGGGCGGGGGGGCAGTAAATGCATGTACACATATATATACACACACCACGCTTGGACAAGCCTTCTTCCTCCCTAGCATGTTCACAAACTCTTGCTTTAATTCACTCCACAGAAGTTTTGTACTACAAGTTTACTGAAGATGGGATGTTTCTTTTATGTTTGTAACATAGCACAAAGATTTTACTATGTTGTGCGTGCTGTGTTTTAGCAGGCATCACTTACTGAGAGTGACAGAAAGTTTCAAAAACACCTGTTGAACAGAAAAATATATGTAGAAACATAATTAAATATATTTAGATGTTTGTTTGAAATAACACCTTCTAAATCTCTGGAGTGGCGTATGTGAACCAGTCCCGAGCTGAAGTAATTGAGATTATTTTATCTGTTTTATTTGCAGAATTTACACTGCAGCATTCAGTCATAAGTGGGTTCATTCCAGAAGCTTAAAATGAGGCAATGCCAGCAACTGGCACAAATCAAACACTTCTCAGCCTTCCCATTCCTGCACATTGATAGGATTAATACTTTCTGGCCAAGGGCCCAGGTTAAGACAGACAGCATGGACAAAAGCTTGCACCGCCTCCTTAAAAACCACCAAATTTAAATATTGGCAGGCTGTGGGATGAAGCATATTCAGTCACCACGTCCTTAGAAACCCAGCTGCCCAACCCCAGCCTTGGGACAGAGCACCAAAAGATTTCTTGGCAGCACCCAGTTCCCTCAGCATGAAGACAGGGAAAGAGAAGATATGGATGTCCTGAGTGATCTGGGAGGTGCCTGCAAGAGTAGTGCTCACGTCCACTCATCCTGCTTAAAGGCACTAACTTGTTTTCCTGAAGAAGGTAGCTAGTCCACAAATTCATCCTGAAAGGGTCAATTTGGGACAGGAAATATCTGTGAGATACAGAGGACTCCTTCTTTCAGCATAATCCTCTGAGGTCACCTTCTGTGGCTGGGGGATGCTGGGACAAGATCCCAAGTAGATCCCTGGAATGAAGTCCCAGTAGCAGGCGGCAAATGAAGTGAATTGCTGAAGCAAGGAGTCATCGGTGCTTTCTCAGTGGCAGAGCTGTAGTAAGTTTCCTGAAAATGGTTTCCTTGGCATCTCAGTGTGAGGGACTTTGTACAGTGAGATTTTGAGTGGAGCTAGGTGCTAGGAATTGAGAGCCTGCGGATCCTGCAGAAGCCAAACAGCTGGGTGTCGTCTGGGCTTAGATGGCATCTCATCCCCGAAAGGTTGGAGTCCCCCCTGGCAATAGTTTGTAAGCCATGAGCAGGAAGGCTGCCAGGGAGCTCTACCCTGGTGAAGGAGTGTTTCTTGGTGGCAACACAAAGCACACTGTGATGCAGTGACCACTCACCTGACCTCCAACTTTAGGCAGGCAGTAGGTCTCACCTGCAGGAGCTCCCGCTTGGTGCCAATTAACCCAAACCATGTGTGTGTGCATCCTTTTTAAATCAAGCACAGCTACTTCTGTGACTTTGCAGAGGTGGAGAGTACATCACAACCTGTTGTGTAAAGGGTTAATTACTGGTTAATTGCACATAGCAGATCACTGTTGAAAAAGCAGAACAAAATTGCCTGTTCACAGCTGGATCAGAATAGTTTTCAGTTCGGATGCATTTTCCACCTTTGCTAGGTTAGAGCCTGATGTTGCCAAATGTATTTATTGTATGAATACTGCTGTACTGTGAATGAAATGACAAAATACCCTTAAAATCTTTTGTTTATAACAAAGCCTTGTGCCACCCAGTGTTTTCAGTCATTTAATTTCTCTTCCCTGAACACTCTTGAATTTTTCCAATGCTTTTTCGTAAAACGAAGCAGCCAGAACCCGATATGTTATTCATGGAGTGGAGGAACGAGAACCAAATACAGTGTCACCACAATTTACCTACTCATTTTTTGATTTTCATTTGTTTGTACAGCTGAGGCTCACATTAGCCCTTTTGGCCACAGCCTTGCGTGGGGAATTCATGTCGAGCTGATTGCTCCCCAGGACCCCGGGTCTCATATTCAGTCTCTGCTTTGGAGGATAGAGTCCTCTCTCTCCCTCTCACCCTGTAAGTATGGCCTGTATTCTTTATTCTAATAAGGTGATTCTGTACTTGGCCATATTAACACCTAAATTGGTTTGTCCCATCTTTCTAAAGATCCCAGTTGCTTTGTTAGGCTTGTCCTTCTGTGGTTTGTTTTCTTCTGCCCCGAGTCTTGTGTCTAATAATGATGACTTAACTTTAATCCAGGTCACTGATAAGGCTATTAAATAATAAAGGGATGATCACCAATACCTGTGGGACCCCAATAGGAACATATTTGTTTGCTGTTACATAGTTTGCCATTTACAGTTACACTTTGGCTTCCTTCATTTATCAGCTTTATAAATACTTTTAATATGATTGTGGACTCAGAAGTGACTTTAGTATAAAATGAGTTTGAGATTTTTGCCTGACCTCTTACAGTGCTCTCCATCTATGGAGTCCTGCTCTCTATGTACAGATAGCGACACTCCATACAGGCTTCAGAGCAGTCAGTTTTGTCATCAAGATATTCTACACAACAAGACAAATGACTTAGAGCTGTAATACTGTTAACAATGCTGCCTTCATCAAGTGAACTTGTAATTTTTGCAAGAAATTACATCAAATTAGTTTGACAGGATCTATTTTCCTGAAAGCCAAGTTAATTGACTTTAATTACAGAGCTTTAGAAAAAAATATTAATCGAGATCTATGTTGGTTGTTCTATCCTATGCAAAATACTGGAGACTCAGCCAACTAGTCTGTAATTACTTTTTACCCTTCTTAAACAGTAGTCCGGTATGAGCCTTCCTCCTGCCCCTGGTTGTTTCCCCAGTGGCCCAGAACTACTTTAGATGCAGCAGTAGCAGCTCCAAGACTAGCTCTCTAAAACCTTCTGAGACAAGTTTATTTCTAGCAACTAATCTGAATCATGCAGAATCGTTTATCTGCTGCTTAACAACCCCTCTCCAGGGGCTGCTGTGGTGGGAAGCTGTTTCATTATCATCATCATAAACAGACCATCCAGCCTTTTACCTGTGTGCTAGTCAGAAGTATTTTTTTATAACTCATGTAGCTTTCATATTGTTCTGACTTTTCTACCATTTTGATTGTTCAAGATTCATAATTCATAATCCATTTAAAAAAATAAAAAATTATGCATCTGATTTTATCTGCCTTAATTTTTCCTAGTGTCTTCTTGATTCCTCTATATAATCTTTATTTTAGCTTTGTTACTTGTTATTATCTTTTCCCCTTTCTCCCTTCATGTATCAGTTTTGTATATAACATTTAATATGTTTTTTCACATCCCTGGTAAACTCAGCTGTTGGGTTTTTTCATTGTGTGTTATTTTTATTTAGCCCATTTTCATGGTTGTAGCACTGTTGGCATTTGGGAAACACCTTAAGCTACTTGCAATGTCAGCAACTTTGTGTAAGTTCTGCCATCAGCCTGATTTGACTTTCAGAAAGCATGCACTGTGATTTTAATTTATGTATATATAAAGAGTGTATGTTCATATATTGCATAAAATTTTGCTATTCCAGGTTTGATTGCAGACAGCATTAGCTATTTGCACAGGAAGTGTTGGTCCTGTTCAGTCTAAGCAAGCAGTAACCTTGTGGTTTGTGATCATTTCCTCCCTCTGGGACAAAGTGATGCTCTGTGGGGATGCTCTGCCTCCTCTACTAAACCACCTATGACTCACAGGCAGTTCAGGTGTAGCTACGTCATGGGACCAACAGTGAGTTGTGCTCATGCTGGCACTGCAGCTCCTGCCCATTGCAGGCCCTGGCTGGAGCAGGAAGCAAGTACGTGGATCATGCTGTGCATGGTGTGGTTGTGTGAGCACCACAGGGTTTAGCTTGTATGCAGTGGAGTTTAGCTATGTCCCACAAGCTCTTCACATTGTGGTGATCATGCTGTGAACTGCTTCTGAATTCTCTTTCCCTTTTGGTGCTGCAAGGCCTATGTTGTCTATGACTCCTTTAGCTAACTGGCAAGAGCTTTATTTCATAGGGTTAGGAAGGTTGATCTTCCTTTTAAATTAGGAGTTAGTAACTTGTCATTTGTAGCCTTGTGGAAAGTACATGCATGCTTTAGTGCTAGTGAAATAAGGTCTTCAGCATAAGTAACACAAGAGGGAATTTTGTACCTCTTGTATATAGGTGTTGAAGAAGTCCATCATCCCTCTATTCTCCAAGATTATTTACTTCCAAGTTACCAGTCACTCAGACAGACATCATTTGTGACATAGAGGGACTGTCAACTCCCCTCTTCCGTTTGGACTTCTGAAACCGGCTACCACTGTTTCTGTCAATAATATTATAATCTAAATGTAGCTATTGTTTTTTCAGTATTATTTTGCACCTTGCTACTTTGCAGGCACAGGGTTTATCCATTCTTTTCAGATTCTTGTAATTAGCATATAAGCAACTGAAAAGGGTCATCTTCTCATAGCCTCTGCTTTGGTTAAAGTTGTCAATATCACGGTTTTGTGCTGCATGTGCTTGCTGTTGCTTATTTAACCCAACTCATCTGGCTAGCTTGGCTTACGAATTGTCTATTTGTTCCCTATCAAGAGGTCCCTTTCCCTTTACAATACTATCCACAAATATGACATCTATCCCCTGTGCTGTTTACCTAGTTGTTAACTTCAGCAGCCTTCAGATTTTTTCTCTTTTGGTGCTAGGAAACAGGAAGGAACTCCAGAGAAGATCTCCAGATCTCCTGAATTGTCCATAGTTGTGTAGGTCACAAGGTGTATCACAAAACAGTCATTTTCAGTGAAGTCCTGTCTATCTGCTGCAGATAACCTTCCAGTCCTGCATTTGCCTTTGTGTCTTAAAAACACAGAAACAGGCAAACCTCTGTTGACTACCTGTTCCTCATGCACTGCTCTTTTCATTCTGCCGATGAGGATGGTTGGAGCCATCCTCAGGGGCACTTTGCGTCAGTGCTTTTCAACTGCTCTTGCTCAGAGAACCAAAAAGAACTAAACTGGGGAGGGTGTGCAGACAGTGTTAGGGGGACCTCAAACACCACCAGCAGAATGTTACCACAGCATCCACTGGATGTATATTGGTTTGGTAATACGTGTGCTATGGGCTTGTGGACAGACCAATGATCTATGTGCCCTAATGCTCTATGGAGTACCAGACAAGGAACACCACTGTAGATACTCCTGCATGTTAAGTTGAGCAAATGTCCACTTGGACAAACTTTCACACTTGGTTCTATGTAGGTAACAGGATCTTCAGATGAGGTTTTGAGCTTTGCAAATGTACCTTCATTCACAGGCCAGAATTAAACTACAGTTTTTTCTCCTAAGCATATGAATCTTTGAGAAAGAATGAAAGGGGGAGTGAGCTAAACAAAGAAATCAGACTTCCTCTGGCTTTAGGGAAGAGGATATTAAGAAGAGTTAATATCTGCTGGTTTGTTCACTTATTGCGTAATAGAAAACCAGATTGAAAGAGACTCACCCATCCTCCTGAGGATGCCTACAGAGCCAGTGCCATGCTTCGCGGATACTTGTTTAGCCTTCACATTGCCTTGGGCAGTCTGTTCCGAGTTGTTCTGCTGTCCTTGCCAATGGAAAGGATCTTCTTCCCTGACACCTAGCCTAAATACCCACAGCTTCCATTTAGTCCATTATTTCAATGTGACTTCCTGCTTAGGCCATGAAGGATTAAAGTAGGAACTCTATAGCTGTGCTGAGGAGATTTTAGTAACTTTAAGCTAAAGGACCAGGTTGTGGACCTGTGGCTTAGACTCACTACACATGACCATCCCTTGCAGATCGTTCCCTGACCAGTACATGCAATGACCTCAGGTTCATGGTGAAATCAAATTATCTCTTCTACTTGCCCTCAGATGTGAACATAAAGCTTAAAAATAGATCTATCACATGGTTAGTAATACTTAGGTATTTTGATCAATGTGAAGGGCCCTCTAGCTGTTTTTCTGGCTTCCTTTGGAAAATTCTCACTAGCCCAGCAGAGTCTATTTTTCATGGCTTTTTAAGACCTATTTTTTTCTGACTAACAGAATGGAGAGAGACAGAAAGAAAAAGAGAGACAGATGAGCAGGCCTTCTGGGGCAGAGGTACCTATGTAGCAGCTTTGGTACTAACTCCTAGAGTTCTCTGAGGTAGCAGTGGGAGGTAGGCAACCTCCTTAGGTTTTGTGACACTGCAGAATCCACTCTGAGCTGAGCAGTATTGATCCATTTTTTGAGGCAGAGGGACTTCGCTGTGAGTCAGTTTTCTGCAGTAGAAGCCAAGGAAGGGGAAAGTATCTAGTATCTATTCTGCCTCAATTCCCCTCCTGTTGCTCATCTCCTGCTCTGGTGATTTCCCCATCCAGGTTTGTGTAAGTTATCTCTGCTTCTAGGGACATTTTCCAGCTTTTTGACACTTGGGACTGTATGTGATTGAAAGGAAGTAGGGATTGACCACAGACTTCCTAGAAGGCATCCCAGGTGACACAGTTGCAGCCTGCAATAGAACATGAGGAGCTGCATTTGGTAGGGTAGTGGGCAAAAGAGAGTTGAAAATCACTGGTCTTGGTGACCTCATGGTTGGACTGTGTGCATCAACATGGTCACTCTTCTGTGAGAGGGAATGCAAGGTTAGGACTTAAAAAGAAGATGAGTCGTGCAAATGCCCTCAGTCACCACCTCCCCCCATCAGGCTGATGTTCACCCAGTCTCCGAGCAATGACTTTGCTCCACCTTTTATTGCTGGGCACAATATGATATGGTGTGGAATATCCCTCTGGTCAGTTGGGGGTCATCTTCTTGAGCTGTGTCCCTTCTCAGCCTCTTGCCCACCCCCAAGCTACTTGCAGCAGTGGCAGAGTGAGAAATAAAAAAGGTCCTGATGCAGTGCAAGCACTGTTCAGCAATAGCTAAAACATAGGTGTGTTATCAACATAGTTTTAGTCACAAATCTTTAAAGCACAGCAGGGTTCAGAACACTATGAAGAAACTTAACTCTATCCAGACCCAGTACACTTACCTAAATTGTCATCTGGCAGTAAGCTGTCATACACTGAAACCACAGTGGCAACAGCTGGGTTTGAAAAAATAGGTCTCACTAAAGCACTTTTGTGTGTTTGTGTGAGCACAGGCAGTTTTTATATCTTCCCATTACTGATGTAGTTAATACCTTCAGCACTCTGGTCCCTTACTGGCCTCTGTCACAATGTGGTTGCCACCCAGTTTGGGGTCTTCACCTGTAAGCACCTTTGTTGTTTTAGATGAAGGCAGCTACAATGATGGTGAAAAGACCGTGGGTTTCTTGGTGGGCTGACCACAGGCAAATTTTTGCTTGTGCTTATGAAGGAGGATATTTTTCCACTATGGTAACTGGACAAATAAGGGATTTAAATAGCACTTCTAAATTATTAACAGTATCAATCTAGGTAAAATGAGAGCTCCTTCATGAGGGAATGGGGTCTGAAAGGATCTCTGATTTGAGACTCAGCTTGCTCCCTTTTCCTTGCTGTCACATTCTCCAAGGTCTTCAGTCACAAAACAGGAATCAGACAAGGCAGAGAAGAGGTTAGTTTCATTTGTGCATGGGCAAAAGGGGTGGGGAGGGAGCAGTAAGGGGTTTTTTGAGAGAAAATCTTCTTCTATGCCTCTTTCATAGTCCACAGTGGCAAACTGGCAGAAATTCCATCCTGCTTCCTTCCCTGCCCATCCTGATTCACATTTTGCACTCTGCTCTGTGCCGCTCCCATACTGCAGGTCAGATGAACACCCATTAATCCTGAGTAGATTCTAAAAATAAGAATTGAAAGGAAAAAAAATCAGAACAGTATGAATCAAACTGCAATCATCTTTCTGTTCTCTTAATGGGGGAAAAGAAAGAGGAAATCAGTGGAGATACTGTTTCACTTCTTCTCTTTCCAAGACAAAATTATTCTGGCATTTGCAGCAGTTTTCTCTTGGTACAGGTTTTCTAATTTATATACTTAAAAAGCACTTTAAAATTTAGGTGCATTAGCTCAAAATGCTTATGCAGACCACTCACCCACTTCTCTCTGCTCGTGAATAGAGCTACCACAAGCAGCCTGATGAAGGAGGAATGTAGCTTGAAATCACACTATTGAATTTACATGGGTTACTCCAAACCAAGGATAGACCCATCCTTTAGAAGGTATAGCTATTGAATAAGCAGTGTGTTTACTGTGTGTAGCTGCTGCCTTTAGCTGTTAATTTCAAAGTTTCCTTTAACTCATTTTAAGCACTAAAAAACCCCATAAAATAAAATCCTATGTGCAGCTTTTACTGTGACTTGCTCTTTGGTTTATGAGCATAAAACCTGCAAGGCTTCCCTCTCAAGTTAGCTATATGAAAGCTTCTTTCTTTTAGATTACAAATGAAGTTTGAATGTTGATGGGAAAGGAAAAAAACACAGAAGAACCTTTTCTCAGAACTGATCTTCCTGTGCTGCCTTTTTCTAGGCCATCTTTTTCTTCAAGTAATAAAAGCCCTGAGACAGTACAAAGCATAACTCAGTCACTGTAACTTTAAGAGAGCGCAGGGTGAGCCTCTGCTTTAATTGCTTCTTGTGTTTTGTTCTGGTTTGTTTTTGCTGAAAGGGTTGTATCACAGAGAGTGGAAGAGAATTCACTGTTTTTTGAAAAAGATGAGGCCATGACATTCACAGACTCGGCTGGCAAAGAGGCTGCAGAAAACCGCAAGGGTGGTGACGTGTCCTTTTGTAGGCAGTTTTGGAGAGTTTGCCTTCTCTTTTTGGACTGGGGGGTTTTTGATTATGGCTGCTCAAATGGCTGTATTGTGCTAATGCAGCTTCTTGTGGCCTTGCCAGGTGACCTCCCTACTAGACAGCCCCACTCCCACAACTGTCCCTCAGACAAGCACCACATGTGTTATTGTGGCCCTCCTGCCCAGCTGGAACCCTGTGGTTTTCTCTAGTTTTGTAACATAAGAGATTGTATAGCTATATGGATAACAAATAGATTGCCTGGATCGTAATAAATGTCTTGCTGGAGGGGGATCCTACCCGCCACCAGCAGTATGATGGATCTGTTTGTCAAGACATTCATTGCTGTTTTTTCCTGACACTGAGTGGCCACCTGCCCTGCCCCATAGACAGCTGTGCTCACAGCCTCTGGCAGAAGCCAAGGGTCTGGTTGTAGCTCAGTGAAATCCTTCAACATGCACCTTCTTGTTGCCTGTTCTGACCCCTAAGGCTGGCTGAAATTATACAGGCAAGATGAAGCCCAAACCTTCATCTTTCATGACTGACTTTTAGTTCAGGTCCCAAAGGGGGGAAAGAGGGAAGGCAGGCACAGGGCTATATTTCACAGGCATGTGTTACAACTTAAACCTTGTCTGTAGTGTCAGGAAGCTGTCATTTCCAGGGCTGTGTCCACAGTCACTTGGTAATGGGGAGAAACAGCAGGGCAGAATATGGCACTTCAAAGCTCCTTGCAGGATCTGCTCTTCTCATGGCAGCAGGAGCTGCTCCTTTTCCTGAACTGCTTCTGCCACCATTGTAGAAGACTTGCAAAGCAACTGTGTGCTGACAAAAAACAATAGTAGGAGCATTCCAGCACTGTAAAAGACATTTTCTTTGAACCAGAGCACTATGGCAGCAGGAGCTCATCTAAGACTGCTCTTCCTACTCCTCCAGCCATGGATGTGCATTGACACTGGGCAGTGGCCTGACTTTTGACTGCTGCAGATGAACAATTAAACTGCTGGGACTTTTATGGTCAGCCCGGTAAAACAGAACTTGGGAGTGAAGCATTAAAGGACTCCCTTAAAAAATCAAACGAATGCAACCCAGGAATTTTTCAGTGCTGTTTTGAAACATACTTGGCTTGAAGTTTTGCTGTGGTGTTTCTTGCCTTTTGTTCAGGAATTTCACATCGTGTATGTGAGATTTTCTGCATATCTTTAGCAGTCAGAGGACATCCAGTGGTAGTACTGCATCTGATTTACATTTTTTAATGCTGTATAATGGGTGTGGTGCACATGTAGATTTGCAAGAATTCTACATAAATCTCCAGCTTCACTCAATGCTGAACCAAATCTATCACACTGCAGTAAAATTATATTCTTTCTAGATTAGACATTAGTATAAGGATTATATTTATATATGGTAGCCTGCAACCCACAAGTCTGAGAAATAACTAATAACACCGAAGAACTTGAATTATTTTAAAGTATTTATTGTATCTTCTTGACCTGCTTTATGATTCCTAAATATTGTGGAATCACTGGTTAAGATGGAATGAAGGCACTCCTCTAAAAGGCCCCAGAGTTAATAGATAAAAAAATTCAATAAGTGCTGCAATTTTATTCCATCTGTTTCATTTGAGTTGGCTCAAAACTGATGATATTAATTCTGGAAATCCAAAATGCTCCCATCAGCATGGATCTGAGTCAGAGAGAGGTCAGCAAGCAAACAGCATGGGAATTACTGACCTACATAGGACTAGTTTTAAGTGCCTATTTGTTGCCCAACTTGGCATGCCTTCCTAGTGACTTGTGGTAGTCAAAGTAGGTGAGTGAGACTTTTCTGAAAACTGAGGGGTTTAATGTGTCTCAGGCTTGTGTTTCGAAATACATACTCCACCAGATTCTCTCTAGGGAGCTACTAACAGTGGCATGAAAAGTAAGACATTTCAACTTTAGGGTAAATTTCTGTGTTGATTATTCTCCCTATCCAGCATGCAGGAGGAATTCCACAGAAAACTCTTTTAAAAATTCTTGTAGTTCTTATTCTTGGAAAGCCTTTTTTATCCTTCTTGCATCTTCATGGTAACTCAGGATGTTGCATTTTGAATATAAAATCCTACTGTAGCTTATAAAATTTGGCTTATTTGATGTCACAGACTGATAGTTCTATGGTGCTTTCAGCAAAACATAAAACACCAAAAAAGATGTCCCTTAGCGAATCTGTTTTTCAGAGCCATGTTGGATGCATCCCTTGGTTTGATTAATAAGCATGTTCAGCACAGAGACTGAATAAAAGCCAAGGATTTTGCACTTCTGATTCCTTCTTAACATAACAATTTCTTAACTCAGCTTCCCTGCTGATGCTTTCCAGACGGGATTTGTAGGATTTGGTCAGAAAAAGACAGTTGATGGTTACCAGTTATCCAGCCTTTCCCTTTCATGTCTTTCACTGAAAGAAGTTGTCTTAAAAATATCCCATCAAATTTCATTCCAGAGAAATCCAACAGAAAGGAGAATGTGCCCTGCTGGGTCTGAGCATGTTCCACATCTCTTCAACAGCTTGGACCTCTCTCCCATGCTGGTCCTTTCCTATGCAAGGAGTTGGAGAACAGAGACTATGACATAGATCAAAGGGGCAGAATAGGCAAGTTTTCCCTTGCATCTCCCTGTACCCCTCAAACATTTTTAGGACCTATTTTCCCTTACAGCTCTAGAAAATCAGGTTCTGAAGAGGTACCATAATTCAGAGTTTCAGCTGTGAGTTGTGAAATCGTAGAATCATAGCATTTTAAGGGGCTGGAATGGACCTTAAAGATTATCTAGTCCCAACGCCCTCTGCCATGGACATGGACATCTCCCAACAGACCACGTTGCTCAAGGCCTTATCTAACCTGGCTTTGAACACTGTCAGGGTTAGGGCACCACAACCTTCTTGGGCAATCTGTTCCTGTGTCTAACCACCCTCATCGGGAAAAATTTCTTCTCTAATATCTAACCTAAATTTCCCCTTTTTCAATTTCTACCCATTACTCCTTGCCCTGTAATTACAGTTTCTGGTGAAGAGTCCTTCTCCAGCTTTCCTTTTAAGCCCCCTTCAGATATTGGAAGGTTGCCCTGAGGTCTCCACACAACCTTCTCTTCTACAGGCTGAACAGCCCAAGCTCTCTCAGCCTGTCTTCATAGCGAAGGTGTTTCAGTCCTCTTGTCAACTTCGTGGCCATCTTCTGGACTTACTCCAACAGTTCCATGTCCTTCTTATGTTGGGGACACCAGAACTGTACACAGTACTCCAGGTGAGGTCTCACCAGAGCAGAGTAGAAGGGGAGAATCATCTCCCTTTACCTGCTGGCCACACTTCTTTTGATGCAGCCCAGCTTTCTGGGCTGCAAGCACACCCTTCTGGCTCATGTTGAGTGTTTCATCAACCACTACCCCAAAGTGTTTCTCCGCAGGGCTGCTCTCAACGATGCCCAGCCCACAGGTGCCTCTGGGATTGCCACAACCCAGGTGTAGGATCCTGCACTTCACTTTGTTGACTTTCATGAGCTTCTCACAGTCGCACTGCTGAAGCCTGTCAAGGTCCCTCTGGATGGCATCCCTTCCCTCCAGCGCGTTGCCTGCACTACACAGCTTGGTGTCCTGATGCTCTGAAGGGGTGGATTTACACCAGTCTTTCTCCCATCTGTATGCTTACAGCTGCAGAAGCAAGACTAAGTAAAGGTTAATCAGTACCTTTTGCTTTACAAATAGCACGTTATAGCTTTTACTTTTAAAATAGTATTAAAAAATTAATTTTCCTGGTATTCTTGGACTTTTTGTAGGGTTTCATTAACTAGCGGAGGACTGCTTTTTTTTCTGTTAATGGAGTGGATGCCTGACTTTATTAGATGTTTCAGTTGTGGCTTCCATATTGTATCAAGATCCAACAGAAGAACTGAAGGAGGGTGATTTACAATAATAAGAACGTTAATACATCTCCTTAGCCTCACCTGAAAGTAGTTAAGGTGCTATGACTAGATGAATAATTAATAATTATATAATGAATTTTATATTTTTGTCGTCTTTGGGAGGAAACTGCTATTCTGGTTAGACTAACATTGGATTGCTTGCAATGTAAATGTTGGAGTCCAAGAAATATAGTAAGGACAAGAAAAGAGGCAAATTACATAATGTTTATTTTCATTTGTCACTAAGGAAGTCTCAAAAACCATGTAAGTGGGTGTTTTTTTTATATTTTCATGAAAACACATGTTTTATATTGCCCATAAAAACACAGCTTTGAAATAAACAAATGCAGCTTGCTTACATTAGAAAAGTTCATTTTAATTAGACCAGCTACGTACCTTTATACAATCCTGGTGTCAAATTATGATAATTCTGCATGACCCGTAACTAACACATCTGAGAAATGCTGCCTTTCCTAATGGAAATGGAATAAACACTTGTTCCTTTCCTATAAGATCCACAGCATGTTGGATGAACAACATTGTGTACTCATCCCTAGAGAGTTTAGTGTAAAACAACTCCAGATTTTGTGTGGTGACCTCAGAGCTGGCTGAATAGCTCCAGCCTTCCACAGCTTCAAATGCTGACATGCAGGGAGATGAGACTTTTGGATATTAAAAGCCTGCTCTGTGATACTGAAGGAGATTAGTTTTTGGAATCCATTCACTCACACAAAGGCCAATGTTGAATGGAGGTTATATTTATTGTCTATGAAACCCCTGAGTAAGCTGAAATCACTTTAGGCATGTACATGCATACATGTATTCTCTCACATTTAGCCAACTCCCCATGATGCTGTTTCTTTGAGCTGTGAACAGACAACTCTCAGAGACTTGGCTTGAAAAGATGTGTGCATGTAACACCCTCTGTCACAATTTGCAAGAGGCTACAATCAAGCAGTCTTTATACTTGGATTGTCTAGACAGTGTGACAGTGGGAGGGGACAAGTGAAAAAAAAAGCCCATTTTGTGAGTTCTTCACTTTGTATTGAATTCTCCTTCCCTGTGTGCTGCCGTTGCCAGCAAAAAGATAAAGCAAACAAAAACCAAACGGAAATCAAGAAACAGAGAATTCACTGGTTTTCTATACATACCATTCCTAGTGAAAAAAAAACCACCTTTTTTTTGGAAGCTACCAATGCATATGTATACCAGCTCCTTGTCTATTCACTTTTTTCAAAATTAATATTTTGATCAGTTTTAATTTTGCAGCTTATTTGTCATTTTAACTTTTTCCTCATCAATGTGAAAATGAAGTGTGTAGCGCTGTCTTGTAAGCAGTTGTAAATTTGTATGTGAAATATTCCCAGATTTCAGTGGGGATTTTTTTTCCCCTGCTCAGCTGAATGTGAATGAGCAACAAGAAAACCCCTTTCCCTCCCACTGCTCTCCCAGATTTCATGTTTCCTGCCTTTTTTTTTCTTTCTTTTCTACTTTTTTCTGTGAAAGCACATGAGGAAAAATAAGAAACAGAGCGGGGAGGGGAAAGGGAGGAGGTGATAGAATTTCACAGGAACGAAGGACTGCAAGCCAACAAAAAGGCTGTGAGAGTCTTCGCTCTTTTGAGGTGAAGCATGTTGCAGCACTTGCACCTTTTAACCAGTCTGATTTAATGGCTCACTTTTCCCTCTTTGGATGGTCAGCATGTCTTTCTGCCTTTCCTCTTCAGTTGAGCTGGGATTTCTCTCATGATATCTCCCATGCAGCGTTTGCTCGCTGCCCGTGTTTTGCTCTCTGCGCACTGCACCCACACTTTCACAGAGGTGTAGCAGGTCCAAGTAGTGAGTCCTGGACTCATCCTTCTCACCCAAAGCCTCTTGGACTCTGCCCATGCTCATAGCAGCAGGATGAGCCATTGCCAGTCAGGGCTCTTGCCTTCCATGTGGTCCTGCTTTGCTCCTTGGAATTGCCCATGGGACTTCTTAGTTCTGGGAGGAGCCAGAAAAACCTCACCTGAGTGGCATCTCAAAACAAAGGGTCTCCAGAGCCAGACCATCCTGCTGTTAAATGGTAAAAGCAGTAGATGTTATCTCTGCAAGCAGCTTTTCATAGCTGATATGAAATTGGCCTCTTCACCCACCATGGGCCCTGTGGGCTCACCTGGAGCCACTCCTGGTGCTGGGCATGCACAGTCCTCTGCACCTCCAGTCCCAACCCTCCTTCCAGGGTGAGCAGAAGCTGGAGGTCAGCACAGCTGCCACACCAGTAGGAGCAGCAGTGTGTTTTGCAGCCTCTAAGCTGAAACCCCTTGCCCTTGACCTGTTGTTGCTTTAGTTTCTTGAGGGATCCCTACACATGCCACCTGTTGCTGCAAGTGCAGACTTAGGAGTCCATTTTTCTGTCCTCCTGAAGAAACTTAAACATTTTGGTGAGGGAACCTGCTGAGTGGATGTGGTGTCTTTAAGGTAATTAAAAACATGCAAAAAGGGTATTAGTTAGACTAAGAGCAAGAGACAGTAGACCTGTGCTAACTGCAGGCAGTACAGCTGAGGGAAATACAATAAGTTTTCAGAATCGCAGAATCATTTATGTTGGAAAAGATCTCTGAGATCACCGCATCCAACCTTTGACTGATCACCACCTTGTCAACTGGACCATGGCACTAAGTGGCCTCATGGCTCCAGACCCCTCACCAGCTTCATTGCCCTTCTCTGGACATGCTCCAGCACCTCAGTGCCCTTCTTGTTGTGAGGAGCCCAGAAATGGACACACTCAAGGTGTGGCCTCACCAGGGCCAAGTACAGGGGGACAGTTACTTCCCTGGTCCTGCTGGCCCCACTATTTCTGATGCAGGCCAGGATGCCACTGGCGTTCTTGGCCACCTGGCCACACTGCCGGCCCATATTCAGTCAGCTGCCAACCAGCACCCCCGGATACTTTTACACTGAGCAGCTTTCCAGCTATTCTTCCCCCAGCCTGTAGCACTGCATGGGGTTTGTTGTGGCTGAAGTGCAGGATCTGGCACTTGGCCTTGTTGAACAACAAACCATTGGTCTCAGCCCATCAATCCAGGCTGTCCACATCCCTTTGCAGAGCCCTCCTGCCCTCCAGTGGATCAACACTGCTACCCAACTTGGTGCTTTCTGTAGGTTAACTGAGGATATACTCAATCCCTTCATCTAGATCATCACTAAGGTATTGAACAGGACCAGACGCAATAAGGCTCCCTGTGGGACACCACTGGTGACCAGATGCCAACCGGATGTGGCACCGTTCACCACTACTCTCTGGGCCCAGCCATCCAGCCAGCTTTTTACCCAGTGAAAAGTGCATCTGTCCAAGTCACAGGCTGCCAGCTTTTCCAGGAAATGTGGTGGGGGACAAAGTTTTTACTGAAGTCCAGGTGGACAATATCCACAGCATTCCCCTCATCTATGAGGCAGGTCACCTGGTCATAGAAGGAGGTCAGGTTGGTCAGGCAGGATCTGCCTCTCCTGCACCCACGTTGGCTGAGCCAGATCCCTTGGTTGTCCTGTTTGTGCCAGGTGACCGGACTGAAGATATTGTGTGCCATAACCTTGCTGGGCACCAAGGTCATGTTGGCAAACCTTGTAGTTCCCCAGATCCTCGTTCTGTCCCTCCTTGTGAATAGGCATCACATTGGCCTGCCAAAATGGTGCTTCTTTTTCTGAGCAGGCTTGTAGAATAACTGGAATTATCTGCAAATTGTAGAAAATACACTTCAACAGAAGTGTTTTTCTTGCTAATTAGGCAGGTTAGCTGTAGGAAGCAGGTATCCAGGCTGTGGACTGTCATAGACAAGCAGGGGGCTGCTGCATAATTTTTCAAGCATTGGAACTGGTGAAACATGTTTTTTCCGAATCCCATGAATTTGTCAAAACCAATTTCCTGTGTTGATGTTGGGGTAAGGCATAGAAAATAGCCAGTCTGGCAGCTACAGTAAAATCAGGAAATTTAAAAAAGCATAGGCTTTTTATTTACCCTAAGTGACAGATATGGGCTTAAATCTGAAAACAAATATGGGGTAAAAAAAATATACTTCAGTATACTTTTCTTTTTTTTCTGTTCTCTGGATTTTCTCCCTGTCTGTTATATATTCTGGGAAAAGTATGTCTAGTAAGCCTAATTTTTTTCAGACTTTTCTCACTGCTCTTCCAGTCCCAGGGTTTAGAGCATTTTGTTTGTGTGTCAGGTTACATCTAAAGAATCACTGTACTGGTTCAGATCGAGGATGCATTCAGGCAAATATCTGATTCCTTAGATTCATCACACCCAGATTCAGAAACTCAGATTTTGTTTCTAGATTCAACTTGAGTCAATAGAAAAGACTTCAGTAACCCTGACACATGGATTATAAAATGTTAGATCTAGCAATAGAACTAACCTCCTTGCCAGAGTCCTTCTAAGATGTGATGAATAACCCTCCATGCAGAGGGAGGCAGGCACCTAAAATTCAGAGATCAACCCAGGACCTGGTAGTGCCCATGAGGCTGCTGAACAAGAGGTTATAAGAATTAAAAAACTTGGAGCACCTTTTTCAAAGCTGTGCCCTCTTGGTTTCATCCAGTCTAGGATCTGGACTTGGAGGTGCTTTGCGTTTGACATGTTAATTCTTCTGGGACTTTCTGTAGTTTCTTAATGTGTGTACCTTTGGCAGCCCCACCTTCTGCTATCAGCAGGTTTTAGCCTTCAGTTTGTTACTGCATAAAAGGGGGCATCATTTTGGTTTAGTTGTGCCCCCTGATAGCTCCCTCCTATTTTCCTTTGCTGTAATAACTATTGGCTCACTGTGACTGCTTTTCTGCTTGCCATGCAGAGCTCCAGCAATGGAAGAAGGTTGTAGGCTTTAGGTAAAGTCTGCTCATGTGTAGTTGGCAAGATCAAACATGAACCACGAGCCAAGTGCCTTGTTCTGTGTTGTCATGGGCAGACTTGAACACCTCCAGCTGCCCTTTTTTGGCCGAATCCTTTGCCTGCCAGTCATGCCCTCCTGGTGAGGGATGAGCAAGAGGGATTTCATCCTCTTTCTCCCTCCATGCAGTCTATTGCCTGGCCAGGCAGGGCAGAGATCTACCACTACCCGAGGAGCAGGCAGGACCCCCTTCCTCAGGCCTCAGTGGGAAACTACCAAGAGGGAGATTTTGTGTGAGCTTTTTTCCAACATGTTTCTGTTTGTAGCCAAACCATTGCAGGGTTTTTTCAAAGTACTTACCTTTTGAACAGTGAACTTAATTTGATCCGCATCATATGTGGGTTTGGGGGAGATCTGGTGAATGTCGGCATATGAACACCTATCCTTCCCTTACTCTCCTAGGATTTTAGATAATGGGCTGTGTGCAATGTAAGGATAAAGAAGCAACAAAACTGACTGATGAGAGGGATGGCAGCTTAACTCAAAGCTCAGGCTACCGCTATGGGACAGATCCCACTCCGCAGCACTATCCTAGCTTTGGTGTGACTTCAATCCCAAACTACAACAACTTTCATGCCACAGGAGGCCAAGGACTGACTGTGTTTGGTGGAGTCAATTCCTCCTCTCATACAGGGACGCTGCGTACAAGAGGAGGAACAGGTGAGTTTGAAAGTCTTATTTAGTGGTTGTCAATCCCGTGCCTACAGCACAGGCAGGACTGTCTCAGCATGCTGCTTTTGGGGAGGTATTTCATGAAATAGTGCAAAGAATTGAAGTAGGGGTGGAGCTGAGTCTTCACCCCCACCTTTGGTAATTTGCAGGTGCTAGTTCACTTGAGGGGTGAGAAATTATGTGTAAGTGCCAAATTTGGCTAACTGCCTCATCACTCTAGAAGGGAATGGAAAGTGTGGGCTGAGCCACCTCAAGCAGTTAACAGGAAATACTTGGCTTGGCTATGTCTAAACTCTCTCTTGAAACCCCCTTTGCCTGCTTGAGATCCTGTAGCTGTACAGTGAAGGAGGTGGAGTGCCCAACTGGCTGCATAAGGCCAGAGAGATTAGAATGGTTGTTCAAAAAGTAGGAGAGCTCAGTTTATTTTGCTCCTCAGCAATCTTGAGTAGTTTACATGTGGCTTAGCCATCTCATCTCTCCAAGTTCCTTTCCCTCCTGCTTTTTGTGATAGAATATAATGCACCTATCTTTTTCTTTAGGTGTAACTCTTTTTGTGGCACTTTATGACTATGAAGCAAGAACAGAAGATGACTTGAGTTTTCACAAAGGAGAAAAATTTCAAATACTTAACAGCTCGTAAGTTTTAGGCTTGAGAATTTGCTTTTTAATATTTTCAAACTTAAAATGTTTACAATTATGTTTATTTATGTTATTAGTAAAATCTGATGTTGGATATTCAAGATATGAAGACGTTTTACTCTATGCTTACTTACTTGTCCTTGCATTTAGCACACTTTTGCAAAGTGCTTTATTGTTAGGGAAAAAACCCCAACTTCAACCACATGCAGCTTTACTTCCAAAGTAAGTGTGAGATTGTGTGATTCACTGCTTACATTTTACAGTAAGCCCACATTCAGAACTGAGACTACTAGCTCAGTACTCTTTACCAGTAGCCACAGAAGTTCTGCAAGGTGTGTACTAACCCTTTTTTGCAATCTGCTGCAAGTATCTCTACACAGAAATTAGCTAAAAACTTGTTCACAAAAGAAACATTATCCAGACTTGTGTGCCAGGTTTGAAAGCATTCCTTTTCCTTTTAAAGGTAGGTGATGCAGTCAGAATATGCTAGGAAGTTCTGCTGCCATTGCACAGTTGCATCTGACATAAAAAACACACTTCTATCTTAGAAATCACTAGCTTAAAATTAATTTTATCACCAGCCCATAGAAAAAAAATCCCTTAGCAATTTAAAAATAACATCTAAAACTCACTGTGCTACTGACCTATATCTGAACATCTTGTAATTCTTGGCTAAGAACATACAGTGGCAGGCTCTGTGTTATGTTCAGTATTGCTATCATGTAGAGGTAAAAATGGGTTAACAACAATGTCACTTTCTAAAGGCTTTTTGATATTGGTCTCATCTTTTTTTCTTACACTATGTGACAGTGAGGCAAATCTATCCCTGGTGCAATTTCTGTTAATTTTAATATAACAACTGCAGGGTTGGAGTTGGCTCAGTGAGCATTGAAGTTAAAAAAAAAAATCAGGTAGTTCTGTGGAATATTTCATGAAGCTGAAGAGCTTTGATGTAGATGAAAGCACAGAAACTTCAGTTATGACTTGTACAGGGAGCAGCAGTTTAAAACCTTTCTCCTAAATTAGTGCTTTAAAACAAACCCTTTTTTAACCTATCATCCATTTTTGTTCACATTGCCCGCTGCTTTCCTAACCTTGCACAAACTGTGCCATAACTTGAAACAAGAAGTTCCACACATTATAAACACCTGGTATATGCCAGTTGATGAAATCACAGGGTGCTCCAAGGACTTGCAGAGCCATCATCCTTGGAGTCAGTGAGACAGAGAGATTCCCCTACATGTGGGTGGCTGCAGCACATGCATTTTGATGCAGGTAATTACTGTCTGGAAGAAAGTTTTCTAGGAAAGAAAAAAGACCAAGCATCCACTGGTTTTCCTGTAGTATTATAGAAGTTCAGTACCCACTGTAGTCAGCTCTGCTTGTAAACATTGACCTAGACACACTCCTGGAGTAGGGACAGCCAGGCTGGGGATCTCCAGAAAGCTGCACTTTTTTTTAAGAATGCTTCCTCTCTTCACTTATATAAGAAATTATATGAAAGCCCATTTTTTAAGTGTCTGCCAATGCTGCTTGCAAACAGAAAGCACATATGTGCAAACACTAGTTTGTCTGGAATTTTTGGAGAGGTTTGGATTTTCCTTTATTACTCAACAAATTAAATTCGATTTGTGCTTTGAAGTAAACATTCAGGGCAGCAATACCTGAAATGGCATACAGGGGGTATCCCAGTGATTTGAAGTCAGAAATTATACTAGAAGCAACCTGGGAGAAAGAGGTACCTGCAGCGTGGTTCAGAGCAGAGCCTGACTTTGGGGTTCTGAAACACTCAGCCATGCCCAGCATCCCCACTGCCACTCCCACATACCCTGTCTAGCCCCACTGACTAATTTCCTCCTACCTCAGCTGCATGTCTAAAATTAAGAGCTGTGAAAAAAACATGCATTCCTCCTCCTTTCTGGCAGTGCTTTCAGAGATTTAAGCTTCTCTATCGAAGCAGAGGGGATTGTTCCTGATGTGATCATCTGCAGGACTGCTTTTTCCCTCCCTAGATACGACAAAATACCTCCATCTAGTGGACTTTCTGCACAGTAAGGAGAAGAAATTGAATGATACAATTTATCAACACAGTACAGCATCATGTCTCAGAAATATTCTAGAGCAACATATAGGGGAAGGGTTAGCACTTCAGCTGGTAAAATTAGGGATGCAAACAGATAGGGCCATTTGCCTGACATACTAATGCACACAAGGTGTATGAAAATAGTGTCAACTGCCAGCCTCTACAAAAGCTATTTGTTCTTCACGTTTTTGACCGTAAAATTGGAAGCATCTCCTTTTTGACTAATCACAGCTATTTTCTAGTTGTTTCCCATAGAATTCATGCTCCTTCAAACTGTTAAAGAAAGTGGAGTTGAAAATTTAAAGCACTCACCTTGACACAACCTTTCCTGCCAGTAATAGCTTAGACACTATGTTTCCTGTAACTGCTTGCTTCCAGAAGAGGCTGAATTCTCCAGCCACATTTGGTAATAGTGTTTAATTTAGTGAACTAATCTCTGGTTTACAGAGAGGGAAACTGAGAAAGGTTTTCTAAGCAGTCCAGAAATAAAAAAAGAGAATGCTTATTATTAGCTGTAGGAGTTAAACATTGGTGAATCTGGTGCTGAGAATGAAACACAAATTGCTAAATCCCAAGTCATTGCATCCTGTAAAAAGCTGAGAAATAAACTTCCCTTAAAGATGCGCATCCTACAGCAACACACATTGTCTGAAAAGCAGTATGTACCATGTCCCACTGTGCACACCAGTGTAAGACAAAAATTCATGCTAAGCCTATGGAATGCTGCCTTAAGATGGTCCTGCATGACCCTCTTCCCATTTAAATGTTGTGGGTCCCTTTCAACTCAGAATATTCTGTGATTTGGTGATTCCGTAATAGTTTTTGTAAGTGTTTAAAAATGCAGTCTAGTCCTTTGCTATTTCAGATACCTTCTCCAGGTGGCCAGCAGAGGGAATCTGGGCAATGAAGTGTGATCCTTAAGGGCCATCTAAAATGCCATGTTGATAGATGGCTTTTTGATCTCTTTGGGTTTCAGATTAATTAAGTTTAAAATTAGCAGTGAATGTGCTGTGACATTGTGCCACGGTTTAACCCCAGACAGCAACTCAGCCCCACACAGCCACTCCCTCCCTCCCGTCATGGATCAGGGAAAGAATCAAAAGGGTAAAAGTGAAAAAACTCATGGGTTGAGATAAAGACAGTTTAATAGGTATAGCGAAAATCATGCACATAAGCAAAACAAAACAAGGAATTCATTCGCTGCTTCCCATCAGCAGACAGGCATTCAGCCATGTCCAGGAAAGCTGGGCTCCATCGCTTGTAACAGTGACTTGGGAAGACAAAACACCATCACTCTGAACATCCCCCCCTCTTCTTTCTTCTCCTCCAGCTTTGTATGCTGAGTATGACACCATATGGTATGAAATATCCCTGTGGTTAGTTGGGGTCAGCTGTCCCAGCTGTGTCCCCTCCTAACCCTTTGTGCACCCCCAGAACCCTCACTGGTGGGGTGGACTGAGACACAGGAAAGGCCTTGATGCTGGGTAAATTCTGCTCAGCAATAACTAAAAGGTCCCTGTGTTATCAACAGTGTTTCCAGTACAAATCCAAACCATAATCCCATACCAGCTACTATGAAGAAAATTAACTCTATCCCAGCCAAAACCAGCACACAGGATCAATCTGGGCAATTTTCCTACAAGCTCTCTCCAAGGGTCTGTATTAGAATAATTGCTATGGAGACAGTTTTCAATATTCTACTCCAAATACAGCCTGCACAAACCTGATTTCACTGGGTTGTTACACCTCTTTATGCCATTATGCTACATTTGGAAGGCTGTGCTACTAATCACTGCTGAAATAATGATAGGTGTAAAGAAATATATCTATTTTTTTTGTTTAGATGTAAACAGCAGTCTTGGAAATATGCCAGTGAGAAAGAGATGAGTTGCTGGGGCTTCTTATGCCCCGCAGTTGCGGGTGATGTTAACAAAGTCAGATCATTGTCTTTACAGCTGTGTCTCACTCTCACTTCTCCTCCTCACCTCTGTTTCTGCAGGGAAGGAGACTGGTGGGAGGCCCGTTCCTTGACAACAGGCGAAACTGGTTACATTCCCAGTAATTATGTGGCTCCAGTCGATTCCATCCAAGCAGAGGAGTATGTTTTCTTTTTTGTTGTAAAGACTCATGCTGTATTAGAAGGAGGTGTGAGGAGTTGGTTTTGATTGATTGCAGTGATCTTTCAAGTTACTTATATTATATTTATTTCAGTTCTTAACTACACTGATAAATAATTAGGTAATTAGTAACAAAAGAAGCACAAGCTCCGTGCTTTTTCAGTGTCAAAACAAAGGAAGAAAATATAAAGGTCTGTTTCCTTTTTTCAAGTGTCAACTAATTTCAAGCTTTAACTGAAAGATGCATTTGCTTTTCCTGAACCAACCTGTAAAAACATTTTGAATCAATTACTGTGCAAGCTGTCTATTAAAGAGGGCACATTGCATCAACAAATACAAATCCCGTGATAGCAGAATGCCTACAACACACGCAGCAGGCAGCATAATGAGGACATATCTATGCAAAGAAAATGAGCGATGTGTGTATCCATATTATTTCCAATATAAGAGATACACTGGAGCAGCTTACATAGCTGAGCAGGTACTACTGTAGTCTGTACTTCAGCTTGATTGTGAAACAAAAGAAGAATTTGCTGCAGGAAGGATAAAAGGCAGTAACTCTGAAAGCCTCATACAGAACCACATTAAAGTGGTTGCATCTGGTCCTTCTACTGAGGTTTTAGAGCTGTGCTGCAACAAAAAAATATTGATACATCACTGTATAGGTCAAATATGTAGCTCATAGCAACAACTATAAAAATACTGCTCTTCAGCAGCTACACAGTTTTCTGCTCTTTTCCCTGTCTATCCCATCCACCCACCAAGTCCTGGTCTGTTTGTCCAAGTCTAGCTTTTTGATAGAACACCAAGCAAGCATTCTCAGCATCTACTGATTACAGGTTTAATGCAAAGTGCTACTGCCTAACATGTGCAACATTTGCTGCACAGTTTGTCACATTAGCTTTCCACAACAAGAAAAGGGACACAACAGTGTGACAAAAATGGTTGACTATACTTAGGTAACCATAGTTTCCGCAAATAATCCTCCATGTTTGAGATTTGTGGCACTATTTAATCATGCTATGTAGCATTTGACTAACTATTTCTGATGTTTCCCTAAGGTGGTACTTTGGCAAACTTGGCCGAAAAGATGCCGAGAGGCAGCTGCTGTCATTTGGAAACCCCAGAGGTACCTTCCTGATCCGGGAAAGTGAAACTACCAAAGGTAGGCTGGCCAAAGGTATTCCGACTACAAATGAGAAAGATATATGAGAAAAATTGTGCTGAGTGTGTGAAATGCTGCTTTCAGTGCCATGAAGGCAGACATAATAATCATCCTGCATATATTTATGCTAGGGAATTGAATGTCTAGGTCTTAGAATGAATGTTCAAAGCAGAGAACAACCCAAGTGCAACCCATGCCGTGCTCAACCCATGGTATCTGCAGTGCAAGTCACACATTGTGATCCTTTGAATTGCTGGATCCTTGAGGCAAAAAAAAAAAAGAAAAGAAAAAAATTATGTAGCAGTTTTAAATTCATATATTAACGAGGGAAAAACTTGAATATATTTCTAATTAATATATTCATAAAGTATTCAACTATATCTATTCTGTTTAAGTCAAGTGGAAGGACGTATTCTCCTCCTTCCCTCTGAAAATATTGAAGGAGTTCCAGTTTTCTTGGCAGGTGCTGTTTTTGCGTTCACATTTTGTTCGCAAGGCCTGTCAATATCTTCTTCAAAAGCTTCACATATATGAAAAGGTCTCTCCAACTCATTCAGCTATTCAGGAGAAAACTGCAACTAAGTAAAACCAAACCTGTCCATTTCTCAATTAACCAGCAATCCAAAACAAAAGCTGTGGGAGGCGTAATTCACTAGAGTTAATTTCACATAAGTTCTGAAGTCTAATGATGGTATATGTAATTAAAGCACTGACTTGTCAGTGCTTTGATCAGAGCACACTATCAGCTAGACTTAGCACTGAAAGTTCTGGAGTCATGGCTAGTAAAGCAGTTTAAAGAAGACAAGGGTACTTCCAACTCCTCTCTACCTGACCTGTCTTCAGATGCTGCATTCTGTCATCTAAAATTCTAAGTTTTACATTTTTGACTTCTGCAGTCACTGGATTCTTCCTTTGCTGCCTTAACTCTCAAGACTGCTTCTGATACAAAATCTGGACAGGCTGTTGTTTCAGACAGCAAATTTCTTGTCACTCGTGTAGCAGTGAGGCACTCTCACCAGGAGCAAGGCAGGCTCTAACTTGCTCTTTTTCTGCAAATAGCCTCCACCTGTTTTTTTTCACCAACAGTTGCTATGATGTATACGAGGAACAGGACTTCATTCCACCCCGTGCCAAAAGTTTAAAAACTCACTCATGTGTGCAGCCATGGATCCTAAAAACAAACACAACACTGTTGCTCTCAACCACATTATCAGTTTACTCTTTTTTTCCCATTTTTTATACTGTGATGGGGATATATTTTGCAGGGCTGTTTACTTAGCTAAGTCAGAGCTTTTTTCTGTGTTCTTGTGAGAAACGAAAGCATTGGAGAAATGGAGTAATTCATCATGGATGAACTTGGAGCAGCAAGCTTAGCTTTTCTGCATTTGAACTTAAGGCTTTCTACATCTTTAGGCTAAGTTTGCATCAAAGCCATTGGAAAGAACCAAACATGCATGTTTTTTGTCAAACCTTCCCTTCTCAACCTTGTGGTGTTTCAGTATGTTGTTAGAAGAGAATAGCAAGCTTCTTGTTCATGAGAGGGAAAAAAATTGTCTGGGTGGGCTTAAATGATGTGTTCTGCTGTAAGTCTTCTTGAAATGCTTTACTCCAGCTAGTCATCCTGGGCTTGAGGCAGGAATTGTTTTATGACCTAGAATTGTCCCCTCTGCTTTAAATAATAACAATAATAAAATTAATCAGTATCATGTTAAAAAATAACATCATAGATGATTTCGGCATGAATTTAACCTCCCTTGATCAGGGTTGCCTTCTCTTCTTACTTCCAAAATAAATCATACAGAGCTGGCTTTTCATTTTTTCAATGTCCAACTACCCAGGTACTTCATCAGCTCTTGTCTGTGTAATCCTTCACCTGGTTTCAATCTCCACCCTTCAAGGATGTCTGGTTTTAGGTTTGTTTTTTTTTTCCAAAAAAAATCATTAGTATGATACATTGTAATGTCATATTTCTATCCTAGATTTTTATTATCTCTTATATTTGAATTTATCACAGGATAATAATGAATAGTATAAATAACCAACAGCCTAAATAAATGAATAATGAAATCCATCTTGGTTCTTGTTTTTGTCCAGACTTAAACTAAAGCTCCAGTCCTGCAACTTGATCTGAGGTCAGCGGGGGTCCACAGAGGGCCACCCACGCAGCTCTGATTGCAGACCTGGAGCCACAGATTGTTTACATTTTCCTAAAGAATCTAAAATACTGACCAGATAGGCAGGGAGCGTGACTAAAGAAAATACAGCTGCTGCCAATGGATCAAAACTCACAAATGTGGATGTGGAGAACACTGCCTGGAAAATTCTGAAAGGAAGCTGACAGTGTACAACCCAGAGTGGTGGTACAAAGCATGCAGAAGAAGTGCTTGCAAATCCCCAAAATGCTTTGGACTCCTAGTTGAGAGAGATGTACTGACTCAGTAGGAGAACCTCCTCAGAAAACTGCCCTAAGCAAACAGTATTTTTCTACACTTAGAAATCATAGAGTCACAGAAAGTCTGGTTAGAAGGGACCATAAAGATTGTCTAGTTCTAACCCCAGCAAAATAAATAAAGAGAAGTAAAATTAAATTCAGAGAAAAAAATCCCCCCTGTCACTTCCTTAAGGGTGCCTCTCCTTGGCCTAAACCAGTCATCTGTTTAATCATCTCTTTTCCTCCCAAATAGAAGACAAACAATAGGGAATTTGAGAAGTCCTGAGAGTCAGGGTGAAGACATTTCACTCACCACAGCTCCCTCAGTGGCGAGCCACCCCCAATGCAACCTATGGCAGGTTAATGTGGTCGGGGAAGATTCTTCCTGAGGACACATCCAGGAAAGACATTTTACACTGGGGCCACCTTTCACATTGTACAAAATTGTCTGCTGATGGTTTTTCTTCCTGCCCTTAGCTGGCAGTTACCCATGAAAGAAGCAGAGGCTCCAGAAGGAGGACCTTCCTGAGATCTCTGCAGCTGCCAGTTCTCTTTTCCTTTTAATGCCTGAATTCCCCTGAGTAAACACAGTATTTGTCTGAGCCATGAGTGAAGATTTGTCTTCTCCACTGCCTTTGAAATGGCCATGGTTTTGTTCAGAAGCTGCACTATGCTGTAAAAAGTCTTTGCTTTTGACACTGTACAGAAACAACACATGTGTCACTGTATGTGGACTAGGATTGTTCTTCAAGTAAGACACCTGAACATGCAGTTCCCTCCATAGGTGGCTGAGCTCCTTTTATAGTACAGGAACCTGGGGTTCCATTCAAGTGCCCATGACTGCAGACACTGAGTGCTCAAAACCTGCATTACACCGTAGTGCCATGGCACTCATGGAAAACTAGACTGGGATTCAGGTGCCCTAATAGCACCAGAAGCTTATGTGTCAGCATCTAAATCAAGCCCATAGCCCACCTGCAGAGAGCCACCATTATGCCTAAAACTAAATGGAGCACCTCGACTGAGGTTCCTTTACCTGGCATCTAGGCATTCAAATGAGCATCCAGAGTAAATGAGGATGCCTGCAGGGGTATCCACATGGATGGAAAAATGTGACAGTCTGCGGGAAAACTGCCAAGCAGCATGTCCTGAGGCATCTCACATGGCATTTAATCCCTGTGGTTCGGCATCTGAGTCCCACTAGTAAGCTCTAAAGCCCCTGCATGGATTTGGGAAGTGAAACATGCAGTTGTTGCAGATGTCCTGGTGCACAGTCTTGGTGTAGTGTCACCTTCAAAAGACTGTGGCATACGAAGTATGCTTATTTGGTTGTTTAATTTCTATAAAGAAGTTTGGGATCCATCTAGGTAACAACACTATGCACATATAAAGTCATTTTCTCCAGTACTCCCTAAGGAACCTTGATATTTACCAGCCACTGGCATTTATATAAAGTATAGTATTTCCAGTGTAACCTGACACTTAGAATAGAAAAAGTCAATTTAACAGCCTGCAGGAGTAAATGTTAAGATGTGAGTTTTCATTTGCTCAGAAGTCCTGATTTCTTTCTAGAACATTGTGAAAGGAACATGGTGTGAACCATGTGAAGGTTTCTCTGACACTTATCTCCTTGTGTTAGATTAATTTGCTCTTTTTCAGGGTATTCTATAAGCATTTCTGGAGGTAATTTCTCTTTCACTCTGTAACAACTGTCCGGGAAACCAAAAGCTTTGTGACTAAAAAATAACTACAATTTTTTATTTCTCCTTTGCTTGGAACAGGTGCCTATTCCCTGTCTATTCGTGACTGGGATGATATGAAAGGAGATCATGTCAAACATTATAAGATTCGTAAACTTGACAATGGTGGATATTATATCACAACTCGGGCACAATTTGAAACTCTTCAGCAGCTGGTTCAGCATTATTCAGGTAAATTTTCAGATAATAGATGACACTCTGAAGTATTTTAAAACAAAAGTGTTTGCTGCTGAGCTGATGTGTGTGAAAGATGCTCTAAAAAGTCATTTGAGCTATGAGTCTTGCTTGTTGCAATATGTCTTCCATTATCCCTTTCCCATTACGTTTATAAATGGCTTTGAGTGCTGTTCACAATGCACAGTGGCAGAGCTTTTAAAACCTCACACTTCACTGAGGTAAAGGTTTTGCCTGTTCTCCCTCTTCTAAGCAAACAGAATTACTGAGTTTGACTTGCACATCTCAAAGCATGAATTCCCTGTGAATAAGTGAGTGCTAATCTGTGCCATTTTACAGCACACAGTTGCTAATAAAGCAAATAGGGAGTTGCATTGTGGAATTCAGTCACTTAAAGCAATGACCAAAAGGTTTGCATATATTGCCTGACTCAAATTTTCCTATTGGAATTTTGTTCAATGTGCAAAGTATTAGCATTTAAATTATAATTGGTCTAATTTAAAAAATAAATGAGGCAATGTGGGTGTTTCTTGATTCACACTGTGTCTACCCACCAGGCTCTTTCTTTTTTTTTTTTAATTCCTGTAATTAAAACATGGCATGCACTATTCCACCCAAAAGTGCATTCTGCTGTCACTGGTGATTGGTATACAACAGATACAACTTTAAACCCCCCAAGCCCTTGCATAGGACAACTGGTTCTTGCATAACAGACTGCCATGCTTCTTTCTAAGCAGAAATTTGTATTTGGAATTATTTTGCTTTTTAGGTTGTTTTGTTTTTTTTTCCCTTCAGTGTTTCATAATATTAACTGATGACCCCAAATGCTTGCTGCTCAAAAACTTTTCATAATTTTTACTTGGGAAATCAACTTCTCTGTGGGGCATTTTTTCTGTATTCTTTGTATTCTGTCTGCTGTATTCTTATGCTATTCATACTAGACATCTGGCTGTCTTCTCCACCCAGTTTCTGATGGGTGTATGCTGCCAGGGAGAACTTCCAGTTGTTTCTGGTGTCTCTACTTTAAGCTAAATAAGGTATAAAAACTCACATCTAAGGAAGATAATTTTGAGCCCCACTATACCTGTTGGTACTTGTCAACTTTTAGTTTTCTCTGGTCAGCTTATTTGGGTGATGTATTTTCCATGCACAGATGCAGGATCAAATAGATCTGGAAACAGTGGTTTCTGTGCAACACAGAGGCATAATCAGGAGGATCCAGGTAGGGTAGCTCTGGAGGCATGGTACAGATCAGCACTCCAGAGGTTTCATCTGTGGTCTCCCAGAGCCAGGTGAACAAGGAGCCCTCATTCCATGCAAGCCCCTGCTGTCTTGAAACATAATGGTTGCCTCTAACTGCCTGCTCTGCACTCTTAATTGTGAGCTCTAGATTAGCCTCAATGCCTTGTGAGTGCCTAGATTTACTTCTAGGGAGAGCTCAAAGATGCCAAATGACTCAGTAAAGATCAGCATGGTTCCTGAAGGACCACTGCTGAGACCATAGGTCAGTGCCTTCATGGCAGGACAGGTAGGCTCTGCAGCCCACCCTCAGGCTTCATCCCACAGCTGTCCAAGCTGGAGGACCCCTCTTGTTCAGGTAGTTGGAAACCAGGCTACTCAAATAGAGTGAGCAGTCCTGGGTCAGGCATCCCTGCACTGTGCTCTCTTTGAACTGCCAAGTACATTGTTACCCAGCCTCACCTCTTAGCCCAGTCCCTTCTCACCTGCATAGTAAAACTAACTGCAATGTCTGGATTTTCACAAATGAGATTTACAAATGAAAAGTATTGAGATGCCCAGGATGTCCTGATGTCAGACTGAAGTCCAGTAATGGCACGTCTGAAGTTGAAGCACCATACCCCCAATCCCAAAAAGCTGGCTTGTCAAGCATAAGCTCTTGTGGGTACAGCCTGGACTTAACCAGAGTACCAACATGCCAAGCTATTTTTTTCAATTAAAGCAAAGCTTCTTTCTGCAGCTATACAAAAGGAAGCTTTTCAGATACAACCCATATTTTGAGTAGTCCCTATCCTGATGTTCCCTTTGGAATTACCTTGGAATAAAACATGTCAGCTGGTCGGCTCATCTTCCCTGTTTTGTGGTCTTGCTGCAGAAGGCACAAAGAGGTCCATGATGAGGGTGTCTGTAGGGATTTCCCCACCATACCACATTTGTGCTAATGAAGTAGAGCTTGCTGTTGTAAGGAGCTTCAGTGCTTGCCCACTTTATGATGCTGAAAGAAACTGTTCACCTGCCTAGAAACAAATCTTGCACTGAAGAAATACAGATTATGTTTGAGTCTGAAGTACAATTGCAGTTCCCCACCTTGTTCTGCTCTGCCGTACCTGTTTTAAGATACAAGTTGCTGTGCAAGCTTTATATTGTAGTCAGCTTTGTACAGCATGTTATACTACTCATCAATATGTATGTATATGTATGTTTATATAGATGTAATTGTTTTGACTCCTGCTAAAATATCTTGTGTGACTTTTGTCACAGTTCAGCCTTCTGTGAAGCTTTCCAAGAGATAATACAATGAACCTGCCCCAAACAATGTAGGACTGGCTGCATATCCTAATAAAGTTTTGCTCTAGAAGGAATGTCAGGAAAAGTCTTTTATGCAACACCCACAAAAACACCTTTTCAGAGCAGAATATAGAAAATACCTTTTCCCAGGATACCAGAAGCCCACCAAATTTTGATTGCTGTGATTTTCAGAAAAAAAAAATCTTCTCTGTGTTTCTTTTACTCAGTACAGAAACAATCCAGCTTGTAATTTATAGATAATATTTAAAAGCTATGCCATACTGTAGTAAACTAGTTACCCATGAAGTTATCTTAATGCAGCATTGTGGGAGAAGGGAAATCCTGGGTCCACAAGAGAAACCATTGGTGGTCACCTTTCATTTCAGGCTGTGGAAGCAGAGACTAAAGTATTTCCTGTTCTGTCTCAAATGAACATGTTTCAGTGTTCAATTTCTAATCTTCCAGGATGCTTTGTGGTATGCAACTAACAGCCGTTGTGAGTAGCATTGTTTTTATGCTTACTGTTTTTGTTTCATGTCACACTTTTTTTTCTTTCCTCTCCTTTGCTGTTGGCTTCACTTCTGGCTCCATCAGAGAGAGCTGCAGGTCTTTGCTGCCGCTTAGTAGTCCCCTGTCATAAAGGAATGCCAAGGCTTACTGATCTGTCTGTCAAAACCAAAGATGTCTGGGAAATTCCACGAGAATCCCTACAGTTGATCAAGAGACTGGGAAATGGGCAGTTTGGGGAAGTATGGATGGGTATGGAGCAAAATAATTATTCTAAAATAGCTCTCTGTGTGGGGATTACAAGATGGAAGGTGAAAATATAGGACACTGAGATCCTCAAGAAAAAAAATTGCTCAAACTGTTAGGAAAAATGTCTTTAGAATCATGTCTTTGACTTTGAAATTCTTTAATCTTCAACTTTCACTGTAATTGATGGCAAAAGAAAACTAAAATTCCATGTTTCCTTGGAAGGTTTTGATTTTGACAAATTGCTCCTGTCTTAATAATAAATCAAGGCTCACATAGTAATCTATTAGTTACACCAAGAAGCCTGTTTCTGCAAGCTAACAAAAAAAGTCCTTACTTCAGTATCCAAAACCCAGTGTTTGCAAATGAACTTCAATGCAGCACTGAGAGAAAATCACCTTCCATCTTTCTCAATGCATGCATCATTTTGGATTATAAGTGTGTTTTTTTATTAATTTCCTCTCCTATAGAGAAAGCTGATGGTTTGTGTTTTAACTTAACTGTGATTGCTACGAATAATACCCCACAAACTGTTGGATTGGCTAAAGATGCATGGGAAGTTGCACGTGATTCATTATTTCTGGAACAGAAGCTTGGTCAGGGGTGTTTCGCTGAAGTGTGGCGTGGTAAGGCAGAGAATATATTTTGCTTTGGATGGATCTTTTAAGGCCCTCTTGGCAGAAATAAACATTTCAAGTAGAGATCTTAAAGCTAAAAGATCAGAAAAATATGAAATGTTAGTCTGTATTGCCTGAAACAGTCAAACCTAAATACATTAATCTATGGGGAAGCTTCCTTTCACTTGCACACAGTGATATGAGAGGCTCGGGCATTAAACTTCATTAATTGCACTGGGTTTATTTGGGTAACTACACAATTGCTAGGTATTAAAATAGGACTGATGCTAAACCTGTTAAGACACAATAGTTAACCAGAAATGAATCTGGTAAGTAGACATTTTTCTTACCTCATGTGTTTTAGTACTGGTGGGATCAGACTCTGAAAATGCTTCCATCCACCCTCCCAGTTTAAAAATAATGGCAAGTTGATACTGTCCAGCTAGCTTTTCCATGCATCCACTTTAAATCTGTTTTGAAATTTGTATCTGCATCAGAACCCAGTAACTCAATACAGAGACCAGGGACAATAGAGGCAAAACTTGCAGGGCCCAGCTGAACCCCCACTTTGAAGTCCAGAAATATTGACATTTTCCAAATCCATTGACATTGTTTTCTGCACATTTGCCAGCTAAACTTACTGCCCCCCATCTATGGGCCTCATTCTTTTGATGAGTATAAAACAATAGCAATTTACAATGTGCATAAATCTTAGTATGGCCATAGCACAAAAACACAATATAGTGGCTATTTCATGAGAGGTGGCTCAATTTTTGTGCCAAATTGCATTCTGTGTAGGCTCTTTAAAATTACTAATTCAAATTAAGAATCATTTCATGTTGTTTCTTAAGAAAAATTTGCTGGAGCAGTTTGGCCACTCTTTGTTGCAGTGACACAAAAGTATGTAAAGCCAAAATAACCAGTGAGTTCTCCTGGGTTCTTGCAGCTGTTTCCCATTGCAAAATTACAGCAAGGAGCACGGCAGCAAGTCTGTGAAACCTATAGAATTTATAGACTAGAAATACATAAATGTATAGAATCTCACAGAATTGCAGTTGGCCTGTTGCAAAGAAAGCTGCATCCATTTTCTGTTGGCATCTCCAGATAAGTGCAGTGTCACCTTCCTGATCTCCATCTTAAATACATGCACAAATTTCCAGTTAATGATAACACTTAGACGGCAGCTTTGGGTGCCATAGATCTTAAACTGATACAACAAGTTAAAGGAGCAGATTTAAAAGATTAAAAAAAATCAGCTATGAGAAATAAAGTGCCAAGTACCAGTACCAAATATCTGTCAGAAATGCAGAAGTTATTACAATTATGAAACTATATTTCCTAATGTATAATAAAAATATGTTAACAGCCCTGAAGCATTAGCAAACTGGAGTAGATTAACACCATAAAATTAATAAAAAATACATTAAGTAGTAACTAACTACATATGGGAGGAATTCAGAGGGAAGTCTATGCTAATTTTCTGTTGGAGAAACACACCAAACCACAACAAGAAAATTTAACAATTTAAACTGGAATCTGGGCTTGGAGGATAAGTTATCATTTTTGTTTGATTTTTTTTTTAACTGGAGAAATTCATAAAGGTATTTAAAAACAGACCTGCTGAAAACAATTCATGATAACAGAACGAATCCTGGGATTTTTATTGAGACAATGCAAACAGATAGCACACAGTTAAACCCGCTAATACACCAGGTAAAATCCTAGTTTATTAATTCTAGTCTGGTGTCCCTGAAACTGTGGTTTCATTCCTGATTTATATAACTGGTGGTACCTCTGCAAAGTGGCTGTGACTGATGGCATGCTGCAATCCAGAGCCTCAGTGACTCCAGACACTCCCTGTCACCCATCAGAAAAGATTTTGGCCACCATGCTTGAAATTAGGAGGCAAAACCACATCCTTCCCTGCTTACACAGGAGTGCTACTAAAGCAAAGTCCACTTCAGCTCTGATTTGAAGGACTGGGTGAAATTAAGACCTCAAGAGTCTTCCTGAAGCGCACTTGGGTAGCTCAAGACATTACTCCACTGACTGAACCGTGACACCTGGCACTGAACTGGCAGAAGAAAATCAAGGCGTAATGAAAACCAAATGTACTCTGCACACTTTTGACTAATATGTGCCTCAAGCTCCCCAGAGATGTTTGGGACTGCCCTTTAAGTGAGGTGCAACACAGGAGAAGCAGCTCCTCTACTGCTCCTCCCCTGTCCTCAGCTAGACAAGGTGGACTTGGGACCTGAGCACTTGCACAGAAAAGGACCCAGCTCATTTTATATTCTGGCAGGTTGCAAAAGCTCATGATGAAGTTATTTTGGCTTAACCATTTCGCCTGCAGCAGCTGAGCCCTGCTAAATGTTCATGTACTTTTAACAAAGATAAACAAAGTTACTTTACACGTGACCTTTTTTGATGACAGAGCCTTTGTGTAGTTTTCAGGCTTTCTGCTATGCTCATGCTTAAGTGCAGAGGAGTAATTTTTAGCCAATGTAATGAATTCCTGAAGTCATTTAGTATTGTTCTGCCTTATCACACAGCAGTTCTCTGATTATCAACAGATCACAGGTCCCACTGAAAACCATTTCAGCCCTGCCTAGAGCAGAATTCTTGCAAGTCTGGGGAAAGAACTACCAGAAGGCACTAGGAAAGTGCTAAATGGTATTTCTGCCCATTTTTTAATTTTAATTTTCCTTCCTTCTACCACAAAAAAACTGCCCAAAACAAACAACATGCTGTTATCATGAAAAAGTCTTCTGGGGTTTTTCTCTTTCCAGTCTTTCTTCTCCCCCTTGCAAATACCTGAGTGAAGCCTCACTTCTTGTGGGATGCCCTGAGTGAGCCTTCCACAGGTTTCTCCGGGTCCTTGTGCAGGCTTTCGGGTGTTACAGAAGGCTTGGTAGATGATGGCTTAAAAACGATGCCACTTATCCATATCAGGGCTGACCACAAGTAAAGAACAAAGTAAAGTGGATGGGAACCACCTCATTTCCAATCAGCAGCTGCTGAGGATGAGGAGGGGAAGAAAAAAGATGCATTTCAGTTTGGAAACACACTCATTTTTCTAAAATGAAATCAATTCAGGATTTGGTTTTGAGGAATTTTTCTTAAAATAGTCTTTTTTCCTCTGACTCAGAGCAAAACCAAAGTGTTAAATTGTTTTGCAAATAAGAAGTTTTGGTTTAATGGTTTGAAGTTTTTGTTGTAATCAGTTTTGTTGTCCAAATATGTGACTGGAGCTGTGTGTCTGTAGCAATTACTTGTTAGCAAGGGAATACATGAAGATGGGTTTGAGCAGTCCCACATTTCTTACTCAGAGAAGGTTTCTGTGGAGGTCGGTAGAAACATTGTCTGAGTAGGACAATGGCAATTGTGCCCCACTGCCAACGGGAATATTATTTTTCAGTATAAAGCAAAAACTAAAATATGAGGGAGGTGCGGGAGGAATATAATGATAAGGCAGCATGGGAAACCAAACCTTAAAAAAACCCCTTACATTAAATGTGTTTGCTATTTTTTTGTCTTGATTACATTAGGCATCCGGCAGAAAAAGGAGGAGAAGATATTTAATCTAACCAAGTGTCTGTGCTTGTAGGTACGTGGAATGGAAATACTAAAGTGGCTATCAAGACTCTGAAGCCTGGCACTATGTCTCCAGAATCCTTCTTAGAGGAAGCCCAAATCATGAAGAAGCTAAAGCATGACAAATTGGTCCAACTTTATGCTGTGGTATCTGAAGAGCCTATCTATATTGTCACGGAGTACATGAGTAAAGGTGAAGCCGGAGCTGACGGCCTGATAATATTTTTATTTCATTGATGTTCCTTGGGGATACGGAGGGAGGTAAAGTGTGGTGCATGAACAGCATGTGAGGAAGGAGAGTGAGAACAGGAATCTAAATTCACCTCTGTCTTCAGAAGAATTATGAATTCCACTCTGAACTGGGCCCAAAACCTGATGTACAAAGGAAATTTGTCTTAGGTGGTGAAGACAGAAGTTGGTGCAGCCTAAGTGATTCCAACTGCATCAGCATCTGAACTTCCCTGACAAAGGGAGATTTGCATTTTCTAGGTTTGATATTACATGCTGCTTCCCAAAATCCTAGCTTTCCCTGGCACTAGAGATTCTTATGGCATCTTCCAGTGTTTACTTGTCAGCTTAGGATTTCTGTTTCTTCGTTTAGCAATCCTGAGTTCTGTCACATGTACCTCGCTCTCAGATCACAGCTTCATTTTCAGTTCATGCCATTTATCATTTTAATACATGATTTGCACATATTATTCTTTCCCTCCTCTCTCCCCTTCCCTTTCCCCTTCTCCCTTCTCTTTTTCTTTAAGCTAATTAACCCGTAATAATGTAGTAAAATGAGAAAAGGAAAACTTTGCTCTGTCAGATCTTCAGCAGGGGTGCTGAGAGCAGAGCAAAAAATCTGCTTGTTTTGGAAAAGCAAATGAACCAAATAGGAAACATAAGTTCTCACAGGGAAGTTTCATTGTACATTGGAGGATACACTCTGAAATTTTAAGTGCATTTTTTCAGTCTATTTGGAGTTGATTCTTATTTTCCTGGCAGGTGCTTGCCCACCTCCCTCCTCAGAGGCATCCAAGCCCTGACTAACTCGCACTTTAATCATATGTCTCATTGACAAGCATATGCTTTTTCCCTTTAAAAAAAAATTAATTTCAAAATCCTTCTGAAGTACGTGGTTTATTTTGGCTTACTTTACTAGTTTGTACAGTAACATTTTACATCTTTGGATCTGAGCTTGAGGCTGACAATTTATCAAGGGAGAAATGCCTAATCATCTGTCTTTTTTCCTTATTTATTAACCCAATTCACTGCCCTTATTTAAAGGAAACTACCACACTTCTCTGTTTGAATACAAGATTGGGATGAAAGCTATAACATCCTAGGCTTTTTATTTAAAGGGACAGAGTACCCCCTTGTTTACCCTTGCACAGGAAAACTATATCCTTACTGTTTTTGCTAAAGTAGCCTTCATTTCATCTCTGCTTTGTCTTCTCTAGATTTGCAGAGCAGTCTTCTAAAATTAACGGCTCATGCTGTATTTAGTTCTGCATTACCTAGAGAAGGAGCAGGACTCATTTCTTAGGAAAAATAGCCTTTGCTAATGCTATCCCCTTTGGGCTTATCAGGCTTCAGGCCGACCTTTCTCTTGGAGCTGGTTGAGCTGGGATCTGACTTTTTCCATAGCTTGTGTGGCTTGGAACTGAGCTGCTGCTTTGCAGCTAGCTGAGGCCTTTAGAGAGCAGCAGGTATGTAGTTTTAAAGCACACTGGAAAAGTTAAGACTAGCTTTCTCAGTAATAGTCAAGGAAATTAAAAACAATCTTCTTTCTTTTCCCTGCAATTTTCCTTGTACTAGTGGCATATTCTCTATAAGGCAACCTTAAAGAAGAGTGAAGCAAGTATAATAGAATTCTAAGATATTGAGAGGTTTTTTGAAACTGTCTCTTGAACTTGAAACACTGCTGTCTTTAATATTGGACATGTTGCCACACCTGCATCCTGATGAGTAGCCATTGTTTTCCTAACATCTCTCTATTGTGTCAACTCTGCATTTGCAGGGAGTTTGCTGGATTTCTTAAAAGATGGAGAAGGAAGAGCTCTGAAGTTACCAAATTTGGTGGACATGGCAGCCCAGGTCTGTCTTCACAGTGTTGAGCACTGAGATGTACATGTATTATAGCCCCTGTGTGTCTGAGTTCATTTTAAATGCACCCCTTGTGTTTCACACTCCTCGCAGGTGGCTGCAGGAATGGCCTACATCGAGCGAATGAATTACATACACAGAGACCTGCGGTCTGCAAACATTCTGGTGGGCAACGGCCTAATATGCAAGATTGCCGACTTTGGATTGGCAAGACTGATTGAAGACAATGAATATACAGCCAGACAAGGTAAAAACAGTGGCTGGTGTACCACTGTCATTCTTGTGACAGGGCAAGGGTGAAACATGGCTTTGAAAATCTCTGTCATGTGCTTTGGGGTTGTTTTCAGTAAATCCTGAAGTCATATTAAGTCCGAGGCCACAAATTCACTGCTTAATGCGTGTTCAAAGGAGAACGTCTTGTTTAGTTGTCTTCCCTTTAAAAACTGACCAAAATAAAACACAGAAGATGGGTGAGAGCACAGCTGGGTAAAGTGACAGTAAAGACAAGATCCTCATGGTGCCATAACAAAGGAGATACTTTACTTATCAGCCTTGAAAGTCTGAATGGGGTAATCCAGAAAAGTCTGTGTAAGCTATTTCTTCTGTAGTGTGCCTTCTAGTATTTACTAACTGCTATTGTCATAGCCGTGCTATTCTTATTTTATTTCAAGCAGGTCAAGAGTTGTGCCTCTATGCAATGGAGCTGCCTCTCAGAGCACTATGCTTCCTTTGAGAACTTAAAAAGTTATTTAAATAGAAATGCCATTTTCCAGTGCCACAGAGAGTGCTAGGCATAGACAACCACTGATACACTATAAAAATGTATCAAAGAGTTTTGTAGTTTTTTTCGAAAAAGCATGTGTATTCAGACTGAGCCATGACACAGGCTCTGTAGTTAGTCATTCTTTACAAGTCATGCTTTGTTGTCAGATGTTGGTCCAAGCTGCAGAGCTACAGTTTTGTTCTCTTTCTGCTGGCAGGACTTTGTTAGTGCTTGCTCAATATGTGTCGGTAAACACCACTCCATCCATTCAAGTGCCAAAGCCAAGGAGGGTCCCACTAAACCCTCTTGTATGTCAGCAGAAAGCACAGCTTGGCTAAGTAATTCATTACCTGTGTTTACTCCTTCTCTTGAGCAAAGTCCCTGTTTCAGCATGGATCTTGCCATTAATTCTTAGGAAAGAGCTCACTTCGTTCTGTAACTGTTTCTGTAAGTGCTGACAGAAGGAACCAGAGAGTTTCCAGCATGCCTTGCCTTGGGCTGGGAGCAGCAGCAGCTCTGGTGCTGTTCTCACTCCTCCGAACTGCTGTGAGAAGCACCTAGTCACACAGATGTGAACCACAGGCTGCATCCGTCCTAAAAGTTGCCTGCTTCACATTTGGACTGCAAGGCCTAATTATTTCGGTGGGGTCCTTGAAATAGCCGTGGCAGATATTAATGCAGAGACTTAACCACTATTGATTTCAGCCTGAGCGTGGGAATTGCTTTTTGCTAGAAAAAAATAGCCTTGTATCATTCTCTCCAGAGCAATAAGAGCGTCTGGAGGCTCTGGTAAACAGAAAGCTGCCTGCTTGCCCTTCCCCCATGTAAAACAAGAAGAGTTTTCCTTAAACAAGGCAGACAGATCCAGTGTGCAAAATGGCTTTGAAACGGTGTCCTATAGTATCTCCATTTCTGTCTGGTTTGCTGCCATGTCTTTTGTTCCCTTTGGAAACCACCCAATGTATAGTTTTACATGACTAATTGTTTTCATAGACAAGTATGTGACCTACTTCTAGCCAGATCTCTTCAGACTCCCGATCCCTAGAAAATCCTCTGATGACCTGTTTGCCTCCTGATTTAAATCCCTCAGAACAGTTTTGCTCTCTTCACATGTTAAAAAAGCTGTGAAAACCTGACTGAGGAGAGGCTTTGATTTTTAAGACAATAAAAATTTGGGGTGGGGAAACTTTAAGCTTAGAAAAGCGTAACACCAGGACTGGCAGGGAGAGGGAGTGTAGCCATGGATATCTCCTGCCCTTCTTTCATGGCAGAAATCACTTGTATTGAGGAAAAAGTGTCTGGGAAGGGAGAATTAGTTTGGCTTTTAAAATGCATTGCTGATGATGTGGAGGTCTGAATTGTGTTTGCCTGTCCTCATCTCATGGTGCAAGTATGGAGAGGTCCCCCATCCTTCCCATACTTGAGAGCAATGGACAATACTTCCTTCCCCTGACCTGAGAGTCAGGCTGAAGTCCTTCACAGCTACAGAAATCATTAAAAGAGAGACCCAAAGAGCTGTAATCACAAGCATTCTTGTAGAAAGGTTTTCCTACTTTCACTAATGTCTTTTGTTACCCTTTCTTAAGTGGGGGCTTATTCTAGGAAGGTATTTTTTTGAGCAAGTGGTAGCACACTCTCAATCACATTTCACTGCCATTAACCTGGCTTCCAAGCCCGCTGGGCAACCAGGGTGAGCCTCGGACCTGGTTTCTAATGCAGCACTGGATTTTTTTTTCAAGTGTGGTTTGTTTAGTTAAACTTCAGTCTGAGCATTGCTTGATGGAGACCACAGTATCAGAAGGAAATGGTCGCCTCTGCTTGTTTCCCATGACCTATTACTTCAGCCTCCAAGGGGACGCATCTGGGGACTGCTGTGTTTATCTAGCTGACTACTGCTTCAGTGGGAATTTTGACACGGGAGAGCCTGGCCAGCGGAGCGGAGGGGAGGGGCATGGGGAGTGCTCCACACTGGCAGCTCCTGTGGGAGCAAGGAAATGTTTTCCCTTGCAAAATCTGAAGATTAAAGCCTCTGGTCACTCTCTCCTCTGCAGTCATCCTTCTCTTGGCTTAAGTGTGTTAGTACAGAGCTCATTGTTGGCGTGGGGGAGAGGTGGTTTTCTCCAGCTTCTCTTGATCTCCTCCTCCCTTCCCCCACTGTCACTTTTGTCTCCCATTAAATATTTTGAAAGGAAACAGATGGGGATGCTTTGAGCCCCAGCAGGCTAGAGTGCAGGATTCCTGAACCTGTGTGGGTATTACTTAGCCTGATGGTAATGTTTTACTGACCGGATTATTTTCTTTTTGGTTTGAACAAAGGAGGCCTGACTGCTCCTGATTTATGAGAGACAAATAAAAAACGGTTCGTTGTCTGCACTGCCATTTCTCAGCAATTGTCAGGAAGGAAAGAGATGGTCATGCCACTAATGATTTAAAGTGTGTGACTAGCAGCTATACACTGCCATTAAATAATGCAAAAAAAAAAAAGAAGTTCTTGGCTTGTAATGAGCATTTGGCTTCTCTTGCTTTCAGAGGAAGTGAGTAATCAAAGGGGAAAAACATGCCTGTTCATGTGACGCCCATTTCAAAGGCTACACTGGTGGACTGTATTGCAGACTGCGCCATTGGGGCTTGCTTCTTTTGGCTGTTGCTGTTGCAACATGTTCCCCACACACACAGTGTCAGGCACCAAGTCTTATTTCCTTACACTGGTGATGATGTCTGTGTCAGTCCTGTAAGGCAAGACTTAAAAACTCCTGATATCCTGCAGGACAAAGAGGAACTTCCCATCACCTTAAACGCAGGATTTCCCGTGCAGTTCTGCTACCCTTACGCTGATCTGGTTTGCAGCTATGTGAAGCTTCGGCCAAGCACGTGCCATTTTTGGGGAGAGTGCTGAGTGCTCCACAGAGTTGCTGGGTTAGAGTTGTTACTATTCTGAGCAGTAGCAGCTGATATAAATTAAAAATTATCTTAATTAAAAAAAAAAAAGAGCAGAGTTCTTTTCCAGGCCATGTTTCTACTACATACACTGGCAGCATTTGCAGTGGTGCCACTCCAAGCACAGATGAAACAATAAGAATCTTTCTGATGCCTTCCAGACAAGTCAGAGCTATTTTTGGATCTCTAGTACGTGTTTGTAAACTCTCAGATAATTTTTGCCTCCTTAACACCTAGAAATACCTTCTTCTTGCCCTGCTTGAAAACAAGTGATGCTTCTTATTTTGATTTCCTAGAAATAAGCAGGGACTTTCCCCCTCCTCCCAGGCTCTCTCCAGTCCTTTTGCAGGGACTCGTTCACCAGCTAATCAGATCTGTCTTGTTTGTGACTGACTGTACTGCAGGCTGTAGCGTTCAGGGCTTTGTTCTTGCTCTTTCCCTGCTGCTCCCTGGGCCAGCCTAGGAGCAGACAGCAGGAAGGACTCTAGCTTCTCACCAGCCAGCCACCAGGGTCTGGGAAGGGTGTCACTGATGTGCTCCTACAGAGATGCCGTCTGCTCTGTGAGAGGGAGCATGGCCAGGTCAAGAGGAAGGGCAAGAGGAAGGGAGGCATATGGGCAGAGGGAGAGGGGTGTTTAGACCCGCAGTTCCGCCCCTCATCCCCCTCTTCCTGGGGAGGGGTCCGCCTGCAGAGCCTGCTTCTCATGGCTGATGTTTTGCCAGGCTTGTAATTTCATGTTCATTCTCACAGAACAAAAAATGTAATTGCACAGTCCCTCCCACACAGCACTCATCATCGCCTACCGGGGCTGACTCATTTCCTGTTTCATGCTTGCTTCAGCACTTCATTTTTACCTTTTGCAGCTTTCCCTTTCCAGCCCCAGAAGGAATTCAGTGCCACACTGCATTCCCTGGTCACTAACCCATGGATTCCCTGAGCTTTTGGGTCTTAGAGCTTGGGGTGCTGCAGTGGGTTTGGTTTCAAGGTACAAGAGGTAGCAGCTTTGTGGCATTTCCAGAAACAGGATCATTATCAAGCTGGCAGTGGCTCTGGGGCATGAATTTCAGAGGTTTCTGCTTCATCAAGATTTAGATCTGAAGAAAAACAAAGCTCTGAGGGATTTTCGCTTGCCTCAGAAGAAATCATGCTGAGAGTTGTACGTCAAGGTCACTCAATCATCCCAGCCCCCTCCACTCCTTCTTGTCACATGGCTTGCTTATAGCCAGCGAAGAAGTAAAGCAGGGCCATGGATTGATTTTTCCCAAGGAAATCCTCCTGGGAGATAACCTGTGTGAATGCCTGGGCAGAGCCAGGCAGAGGTCCCAAGAAGAGGGCTGAGCCTCATAAAAATCCTCAGAGGCAGGAGGCAGGGCTGGCTGCCCTAGCAGTAAATTGTATCAGCAGCTTTGGTTTCATGTGGTTGCAAGCAGTGCAGAAACCCAAAAAAGGCTTTCCCCAGGCTGAAATAAAAAGGGGCTGAGATAAAAGCTGCAGATTAGTACCTTGCTTTGGGACAAAGACAGGCTATCCTGACCTGATGAGTGCAGCGTGTGGCTGGTTTTTATGCATGGGGCTACTGATGTGCTAGTTTGTAATAAAACAGGTTCCAACAAAAAAAAAGGAGAGAAATCCCTCCCCTACTGATGTAAAATCTGCCTTCAAAGTAGGAGATGGGCTGCCTTGTCAGCTGGGGTAATTTGGCTTATCGGATTTATTAACATGCTTGTCAGTAATACACATTTTATCTGATGCTGTAATTTGTTTGCAGCACAAAGTCAGCTTGTTTAATAAGCTGCTGAGGCAGAGGGAGGGGGTGGGTGTTTTAATCAGTGTGTTGGGAAGAGAGTAAGTGCAGAAACTGCGTGTCAGTCAGGAGCCATGCACAACGTCTGGTCTGTTTGAACACTTCGTATAGCAACAGCAATGGGGAGGCTTCGAAGCAGTGCTCCACACATTGGGGAATTTTTGTGCTTTCACAGCAGTGCACTGTCTCTGTCTCCAGTGTCAGTACATGAGACGTAGCACCTTGGGGGGATCCCTGTTAGACAAACACACACACCCATTCACACAAGCTGCATGTGATCTCTTTGTGTTACGGCAGTGCGTGCATTGTACGTGCAGGTGACCAGCCTGGAATGTCCTCAGTGGTCTCTGCTCTCCCCCCTACTGATGGCTCTGCCATACTGGATTGCAGAGTCTCTTGGACCATCTAGCCTCCAGCATGTGTGGAAGGGCCAGAAAACCATGAGGCAGAGCTCTGCTAGCAAGCTGTCTGCCAACCTTGCCTTTTTGTCCTCTTCTATCACTTCAAATCTATCATCTGTCAGGAAATACTGCACAAACTGCAGAACACGTGATTTTTTGTGTAGTTGTTTAGTTTCTCTGCAGGGGCACCAGGTATTTGTGCTGTCATTGGAAAATCCACAGCACGGACCATTTGTCATCTCTACCAGGGCTCATCACAGCTCCAGCTCTCAGGAAAAGGGATGTGCTGGAATTGTCCCCTCTTCTCAGGGAGTTAGCTTGCTTCTAATCCTCCTCTGGTCCCTCAGTATACCACATACTCATCTTCCAGTGCCACACTGGCAGTAGATGAGGAAGGCAAAATTACTCGGAAAGTTGGCCACAAAAGAGTCTGAAGATATTTCCTTCCTCCACAGATGAGTTATAGGTGGATCTGAGTACGAAGCACAAGGGAATCAGAGCAGGTTTGGCTAAGTTTCTCAGAAAAGCTCAAATGATTAAAGAGAAAATAGTTGTTGAATAAATGTGTGCAACATGTGAACAAGCAAACCCTCGTGCTTGGCCATCTCACAGACCACCAGCCAATGTTTGAGGCTCCAGGCTCCTGGCCAGCCTGGAGCTATTCATTTGTTCAGCTGGCATGTGTTGTTTGTACTGCCTCAACTGCACGTATGAGAGAGCAGAGGGACATTGGCCCTCACATTCAGGGCTGCCTGCATAAGCCCATCTAAAGCCATGCACTGCAGGCCTAGGGAACCTGCCCTCCAGATACATGCAGCTTGCAGTTTTTCCAGGGATTGACATGGGGTGCACAGCCCCAGATGGCTGGAGGAGCCAGTTGCCAACCCTACATGGCAGCTGGCGCTGCTGAAGCAGGGCCAGCTTCCAGGACAGAGGTTCAAGTGATGGCAGCTGCTGCTCCAGAGAACTCAGACATTAGACCTAAGGTGGTTTAAAAGAGAAGATGAAGTTCTGCAAATTTTGAGTCTTTTAAACTAAGACTGGTCACACAAGGAAGTGTAATATAGGGAGATTGAGGCCAAAGCCAAGCACCCAGATTTTAGTTTCTGCCTACATACGAATCAACGTAAATACATAAGAGGCAGACTTTAAAAAGTGGATAAGCGTTCAAAAATCCTCCATCACCTTTGCAAATCTAACCACTGATGGGCTGATGTTTAACGAAACTTAAGTTCCTGACTTCAGGCATCAGGGATTTGAAACTTTGTCTTGCATTTTTTAATTTAGCAGGACTTACCTGAGCAACTGCAATTTTGCCTAGAAAAAAAAAATGTTACTGAGTAATAGTCTCTCTTAAGATCATTTACATGTAGACCAGAAAAAAATTTATCACATCGAAGTTTTACTAAGTAAGGAGATGAGAATTACCATGTTTACTTTGCACTCTGAGTCACATCGGATTGGGGAGCATAGCAGAAGATACGGGACATTGAGCACTGGATGTGATGGCAGAACAGCACCAGCAGGGAACTCTAAACAGTGCCTTAAGTTCACTCCCTGAGAACGATTTGTCCACATTGTTGCACTTTCCACATTCTTCCTGAAAGCTACAGGAACTTTTATGAGAGGGTGGTGTGAAGTCAAAGTCAGCCTGTTTCCAAATGCAAGTGTTTGTCACTAGGGATCAGCAATAAGCAGTGCAACTCTTTTGCCTGTATGTTAATACAAGGCACCAGGGAAATGCCTGCATATTTTTTCCTACATACTATGAGTTAATTATTACCACAAGACTTTTGTTTAAAGTCGTACTGAAAATATTTTCCCCAAGAAAACAGCAAATTATTGGAAAAGCAAATAAATCGGTGTTTAAAGGCTTGTTATCTTACTATCCGTACCACAACTGGCTCCTGCAAGCTCTGATGATGGATGAACACATTAGAACTGCACGTATTTAAGGCACTACAGGCTTTTCAGTGCCAGGAGCTTAAAGTACATTGTCAAGTTATAAATCACAGGCCAAAGTTGTGCTTTGACATTCTGCACTCCAAACAGCTCAAATAGCAGTATTATTTTTAAGTTCTTGCATGTTTCTAATGAAATATTAGGTTTGGTTTTAATTTATGTTTTCACCATGTTTGTTTGCATTTTGCTTACCTTCAGCAGGGAAACTGGGAGGTACATTTCCAGTGTATCTCATTTTTGCTTATATGTGCCTACTGTGTTTGACTTATCAGTATCGCAGGGAAATGCTAATTTAAAACATTTTGGGAGAAAGAATTTATATTATATTGGGCTTAATTGTTTTTAAAACAGGTTTGTTTCTTTTTTCATTTTAGAAAACTTCAAACTTCTTCCTAGCCTTCTCATGGACTGTAGGACAAACTCACCCCTTTCCTTCTTAGTCTTTCCTTATGCCCTATGCATTCCACCCACCCACCTTCTCTGACCATACTCTATGGGGCTTGCCTGCAGCTGTTTCCACCTGCATGTGTTGCAGAACACAATAGCCACCTGCGAACTGGTACTTTGATTCTGTCTCTATTCTGATTGAGACTCATGTATTCTTTCATTAGGTGCAAAATTTCCCATTAAATGGACTGCGCCAGAAGCAGCACTGTATGGAAGGTTCACAATAAAGTCAGATGTGTGGTCTTTTGGGATCCTACTGACAGAGCTGGTAACAAAAGGGAGAGTGCCATACCCAGGTAAGAAAACAGTCCTACTTCACTTGGGAAATGGATTGGGAATGAGCCATATGCTTAAACTGGAATGTTTATTTATATTCACTGAACTTCAAGGAGGATGATTATAATGCCTGAGTTCTTTGTGAGCCTGAAAAAGGCTCTGACCGAAAGCTGCTTGTGATGGTCATGATAAAAAGGAGAAGGGGACAATTCAACATATTCATTTCTAATATTTTAATTGTTCTCAATTCAATTAATATAATTTCTAGACCAGTAATGAAAGCCATGTAAAATTACTATATTGTGGAGCAAATAGCTCTCCATGGTATTACATTTGCTTTAAGATATCAATAGTTAAACTCCCAGAGAGGCCTTACTCCACTTATTCTGTCAGTCTGGTTCTCTGCAAGGTTTGATGACTGTCTGAATGTCTGATATTACCAAATCTCTTTTTTATAAACTCTTAAATTTCAATCCTTGCTTTTGAGATGGATGGAAAGGAAAGAAAATAATTCTGTAGTGTGAGCATGTAGAGCTCATGGCAGGGTCACAGCGGGGCCAGATTCTCTGGATGGGGAAACCAGAGGCCCCATGGCTCTTTGCTGAAACCCTGCCAAGTATCTGATGGATTAAGATTTGTAGGAGGGGGCAACTGGATCTGCCTATGCAGAAAGAGCTTTTCATTCTGTTGCCCCCCTGAAGATTGTAGGCACTCAGGTAATGAGGTGAAAGCCATATATTACACGGAAAGGAATTTAATCCTTTCATTTTCTCTTCAGCACCTATGCTATGAACAGGAGATGCCCTGCATCTAAAGATGTATCTAGCTGCATCTTTATTCTTTTTATTAAAAAAAAAATATATATTTCTCTAAATGCTCAACTGTATGGCCAGGTGCACTGCAGCTGATTTAATGGAAAGTGCCCTACAGCAGTTTCAATGTTCCAGTCTGTGCTGTGATCAAGCAGTCAATGCCATGTATCAAACTGAGCAGGAGAAGCATTGAGGTGGAGCTGAGTTTATCACACAGTATTTCACACCACTTTAGGAGCCTAAACTCTGCAAAACTAATCTCCCAGACTTTTACCAGGAATGTCAACTTTGCTAGCACCTAGCAGCCACTAGCTGATATTTGGGAAGAGAATATGGGGACTGTTAGGCATCTCATGATCAGCAGTGAATTTTGGCTTGATTAACAGGGAGCAGCTTAACAAAGCTGTGACTGTCACAACAGAATGAGGTAGCAGAAAACAGGATGACATGTTTCTATGGCAGGGATGAGTTCCTCTGTAGAGCTAAGGTGATTTTGTTTCCTTGAGCTCTATATTGGTGGAGCAGGGTCACTTAGTGACTTAACTGCCTGCCTTATCACATGCATGAGCGCACACACACACACACAGGGAAAGTACTGTTCCATGTAAAAATGACAATCTAAGCCCCATGTTTACTCACAAGGTTGTAACTGAACACAGTGTTGGCCACAGCTGTAGAGGATGTCTGCACTTCACAAATATTCCTTTCCCTCCCCAGAGGAAAGAAGTCCATTGGATCTGCATTTAAGTGCTTGCAATATATAACTTCTTGTGGGAGCCATGACAGTAATCTCAGGCATGGGCTGTGTCTGAAAATTCTGGACAGTTTTATTACGTGGCAGTTTGAGCACATCAAAGACAACCAGCAGGATCTCTACTCTTTCAGCACCATCCTCCCCCTTCAGCCCTCACTACATAAAGCCCTCACACACTGAAAGTCCTTCTGGCTCACTCTCCCCCACCTGCACTAGGAAGACATGAAGTAGCTGGAAGCAATTCCTTGTGTGTTACATATCATAAAGTCAGCAACTTTCTGGATGGTTCTGTACTGCCTTGGTTACACACTGCCCAAGCTCTATGCCAGGGCCAGTCCTCCCCACCAGGAATTCCACATTGCTCATCCAGGAGGTCTTAACGATTCCCATGGCCACCATCACTCCCCTCTGTCAGTTTTACCTATAGGCAGCCTCCATTTTACATTTCAATTTCCAAAGTCTTTACAGATTCCAATGCAGTCTTATTCCCCAGACCCTAACTGGGAAAGCTTTTACAGGCTGAGGCAACAGTGGAGGGGAACTCAAGCCTTCTTGGAAGGATCTGTCTTTGCACATGGGCTGAAAAAAGGGCACAAATTTCCCAAGGTGATAAAGGCCTCCTGAGCTCCTTAGAAAAGACTATTTTCCCCTGACATAGAAAGGACCATCCATCTTCTGCTTCATGCTGAGAAGAGGAAGGACCCTGTGGAAGGTCAAAGTTTCATGAACACATGTCCCCATCTGAGGCAGGGAGTAGGGTTCAGATGCACCCACAGGGTGCATCCTGCCAACATGGTGTGGTTTACACAAGGAGGAAAAGATGGGATTTCAATCAGTCTGAGAGGCAAGGCTCAGGCATCTTCACCCTGGTAGACAACATATAGGTGACAGAATGCAGTCTGTTGGCTCTGCCAAGCCACTTTGGCACCCAAGGCGTGTGTATTTACAAGCTCTGAAAAGCATCAGCCTTGAAACAAAGAGGGTCATGGTACTGTCACTTTGCTGTAATACTCAGTTTCTGAAACAGATGTGGGCATGTTGTCCTGATGTTCCTGCTTATGACTTGTAGCTGGCTGGGGGGAGCAGGGAGAGGCCCTCAGACAAAGGGATTGCTCTTTTGCCTGACAAGCTCTTAGTGCCTGGAGAGGTCATTTATAGCACACACCCTAGTCCTGGGGTGGTACCCGTGCCTGCAGGACACTGTACCTCATGCCTTCCAATGACTGGAACCAGGCATTGTTTTAAACTTCTGTGGAAGGAGGGAGAAGCACAATGAGGAGGACAAAAGGAGAAAGCAAGCAGTTTATAGGAGGGGAACAGAATGGGGGGAACAGAACTTGGCATGCTTTGTCCCCCAGATTTCAAGCAGTTCCTTTCCTGATGCCCCATTTTGGAAGGGAGGATGAAACAGTGGTGAGATATATGAGTACTAAAGATTTTGCTGTCAGAGATGAAGATCAGGCTAGAGTTCATAATCAAACCTTGCCCCAGACTTGTCCCACAAGCAAGACCAACTTTTTGACAGGTGTCCTCCTGTTCATATTTCAACCAAGCCTGTTTCACTGTCAATGGTCATAATAGACCACTATAATAACTAATTTATGTGCTTTTTCTGTATGCTTTCCTACTTTTCACAAGGCAGCAAACTGAAATAAGCAACTTTCATGGCCTTTCTGGGCATTGAGGTTCTATTTCCAACATTACAGTGGGGAAATAAAAAATAGATATGGGCAGAGGAGGAGCCAAGTTTAAAAAATTGTCTGCTTAGTCGACCATTTGCAGTGCTTGTTTCTTTCCCCTTCGACAAATGCCCATTGGATTTTAGTTAGGGGTTTTTTAATGGAAGTTAAGAATAGGAGGCTGCATTTCTCTATCAGTAGTTAGAGAATTTGTGGGATTTTAACGTGCTACCTTTTGGATAGCCAAAAATCTCAGCCACACTGAACAAGCGCCTCTGAACTTGCCCCTTCTGCTTTCTGCGGCACTTGTCACATCAAGAGCATTTACATTTTATCTCTATTGTGACAGGCACCATGATGCTATCCACATTGCTGCCTCTGGCCAAGCATGTCTTTGAGCCTGGGCTCAAAGTCTCTTTGAGCCCTGAAGTCTCTGAGGAGCTGTGTTCAGCATCCTCATCTCAGGGGGAAGCTGGGCCACAAGTGCCCAAACCTCGAGCCACGTACATATCAGTGAGCCAGCATATGTGTGTGTAGCATCATCATGGATAGTATATGAGGAGTTGAAAAAGGTGTGTATTCAGCACACAGCACAGATAAGATGGGTTTCTGTGTAAGCAGGAAAGCTTCACTCGCAAATGCTGCAGCATCTGTTACACCAAGCAAATAATAACTTGTTTTAAAAAACAAAACCAAAACAAAGAACAGATATTGACAGTCGAGATTTGTGGGTACACTGAGGATGAGGAAATGTTGGGGGTTTTCAGGACTCCATTTCTAAATAAAGTGGTATGACTTCAGATTTTTAAAACTTGTTACTACTTTTCCACAGAAATAACTAGGTTGGCATTGTACTCAGTAAGAACAGCATTATGCTTCAAAGGTTGTGCTCCCTTAAGAGCAGCTTTCCTATTCCCTTCAGTGCACTGTATTAGTTTGATCATTGGTCTGAAAGCATGCAGTGTGTCTGGAAGGAGCATCACCCTCAGCCTAACAGGAGAATAAAGTGGTTTAAAACCATGACTCTCCTCACTGGACTTCACATGGCCCAAAGTAATCTATATAGCTCATTAGCTTTGTATGTGGGAACTCTGCCTAGTTACACTAATGTTTCCTGTCTTCTGGAAGAGCAGCATTGCCCAGATCTGTGCTATTTGCACATCTGCTGTGCTCCGTCTAATCAAGCTGCTCAGAGCACTCCCAAGCACTTTCCAGTGTTTTCTTTAGCCACAAATGGAAACTTCACATCCTATTTTGTGTCACAGTAACTCTTAAAGCCACTGTAATTTAAAGTTGCTACAACTTTTCTATGAAAAGCCAAATAGTATTGAGTTTCTGTCCCCAGTTTCTATGGGCAGTAGATTTTTATTGTATTGTACATTAAAGTGACCACATCCTGTAGCATCCTAAGATTATTGGAGGTTTCACTAATAAAGCTGGATGATGGGAGGTTATTTGATTTTTGGCCTTCTCAAAGAACTAAAAGGCTAATGGAAAAGTCATCATTTGGAAACATGATGTTTTCTTCTTGGTCCAAATCATAATTCTAAACACATCATGAGCACAAACTGATTTTTCTTACAATTGTAGAGTCACAGAATAGTTTGGGTTGGAAGGGACCTTTCAAAAATTTAGTCCAATTCACCTGCAATGAGCAGGGATATCTTCCACTAGATCAGAGCCCCATCCAACCTGAATTTGAATGTTCATAGTGATGGGGCATCCATGACCTCTCCAGGCAACTTGCTCCAGTGTTTCACCACCTTCATTGTAAAAAAAACTTTTTTGTTTTATCTAACCTAAATCGACTCCACTTCAGTTTAAAACCATTACCCCTTGTCCTATTGCAACAAGCCCTGCCAAAAATTTCGTCCCCAGTATTCTTTTAGGCCCCCTTCAACACTGAAAGACCACAATAAGGTTTCCCCAGAGCCTTCTCTTCTCCAGGCTGAAAAACCCTGATTTCCTCAGATATTTCTCATAGGAGAGGAGCTCCACCCCTCTAATCATCTTTGTGGACCCTCTCTGGGCTTCCTTCAACAAGTTCCAGATCTGGATGAAGCACTCCAGGTGGGGTCTCACCGGAGCAGAGCAGAGGGACAGAATCCCCTCCCTCGACCTGCGGGCCACGCTGCTTTTGATGCAACCCAGGACACAATTGGCTTTCTGGGCTGCAAGGGCACATTGCTGGGTCATGTCCAGCCTCTCATCAAAGTCCTTCTCAGCAGGGCTGCTCTCAATCTGTTCATCCCCCAGCCTGTATTGATACCAGGGGTTGCCCCAACTCAGGTGAAATAGCTGTAGTTATCAGAAGAATATTGCTGAGTGGTTTATTCCACAGATTTAGAGATTTTAGGATAAACTTTCAAGGGGTCTAGAAGCATACTGCAAGCAGAATATCATTTATTATTTACTAAGAGTTGAAACTCTTGGGTATTCATTAGGAGAGAGGCGTTGCACAGGCTGCTCAAATATTCTCTCTGTGAGGTTAGAAGTGTGGATACTACAGGCTCTTGCTATCAAAAAGGAAACACTAAAAACTTGCAGGATAAGATAAATGAATTTATAGAATAGGTTTGTAAACATCATTAGGCCTTTTAAGAAGTAAAACATATACCTGAAGCACTGCTATTTTTATGTCTGACTAGTAATCCAATCAATTTAGAAGAAAAAAAATTAAGCTCCTTTGAAACTCCTTCTTTAAATTAGCAGCACATGTCAAAACCAACAGAATTTCTTTGGCAAATCCTAGGTGCTTCAGCCCTTGCTAGATATATGAATTCCAGTGAGGAACATGAGGATTACTTGGTTTAGTTTCATATCTGGGTTTTACTGTGAAGGAAGGGAAAAGAGAAAGGAAAAGAGGGCATTTTCCTGGATTAAACCGTGATGAGAAAACCTGGCTTGACTCACTTTCCAGGGACAAAAAAAAAAAAAATCACTATGATTTCAGACAGCAATGTCTCTTTCATGTTAAACAAAGGGAAGTGAAGAGCTGTTTATGTTTTTTCTCCCCCCTCTGTCTCCTCAGGGTTTTTCTTCCAGCACACAGTTGTTATCAGGTTTCAGAGTGTGCTCTGCAGCACTGAGTAAAGCACTGGATAAAAATACCAAACATTTGATATCTTAGAACAACAAATCAGTTGGGAAGGAGCTTTTCTGCTGCTGTTGCTTCCATCCATGTTGTACTTAAAGGCATACTGCCAAAGTAGAAACAAAGAACGCAGTTTGTTAGTGGTTTAGGTATATACAATAGATGAGTTACTGGTAACAGTTATTTCCAGAGCCTTTAAGATGTTAGGGAAGCAAAGCACAGCAGAAGTTCTTACCCCAAAATATGAGGTAATTCAGCTGATTTAAAGACAAGGATATGGAAAAAAGGGTGCAGATTTTTGTTCAAAACACAAATTTATAAAACTAATATTGAGAATACAATGTGAACAAAATGCCCATGTTTTTTCTTGTAGAGTCTTGAAACCAGGAAGGCCAGAAGATTTGGGTTGATGCTGCCCTGGGTTGGCGATGACTAACAGACCACTAGTATTGTCTTATAATTTAATGAAAAAGTAAAATCTCTTTGAAAATTTTCTTGTTCGATAGTGAGAAACACACAATCATTTGCTCAGTGTGTGGCAAGATTTTCTGGTTTGTTGTGAACCTCTGTTCACAACATCATCAGTTTGGAGTCAATAATACAGGAGAGACTTAACTCTGTGCAGAATCTGATGTCTGCAGAGAACCATTATTACCCTATTTTCATCATTTTGAAGTCCTAGCCACTTTAGATGCCATACAGTTTCCTCATACTTATAAACATCTAACGCCAAAAATACAGTGGGTACATTCAGGTGATAAATGAAACACAAGAAACCAGTGCTGAAGTGTTGGTCTGCAGGTTAGGAAATACTGTAAATCAGTAATCTAACCTTTCTTTTTGTAATTATCACTGCTAAAGAGAATGTTAAGGAGAAGTCTGTAGGAGGATGAGACGGTTTTCTGGAGAGGCTCCTCCATGTGCAACAGGCAGCATAAAAAACAGCACATCAGTGCCCTTCTTTTCCTTTCTCATTTCCCTTCCTTCACAGCTAAACCTGGATATGAAACCAAACCAAGTAATCCTGATGTTTGAAAATAGCAGGCGCTGCAGTAAGCTAACCAGAACTGTGCTGTGATCAGGACATGGACAATTGAGAGCCTAAATATAAATACAAAGAGTAGGTGGGAAGACAATGCCAGGGGTGGTTACAGTAACAGGCTAGAAATATGATCCTTGCAGAAACACTGCAAATGGATATCAGCAGGAGGAAATTACCCTGACAAGATAAGAGGAAAAGATGTTTTGTAATCCTAACATGAAATGAGAATCTAATTGTGGATGGTCAGGAAAGGCTGTATTTTTGAAACATCTTTAATAATTAAACACAGCCAGGACATGAGGACACAGTAAAGACCAAATCCAAGGATACAGCCAAGTCACCAGACAAAATGCTCTGTGATGTAAGGATATTATTCCCTGTCATGGTTTAACCCCAGCTGGCAATTTGAGTGCCACACAGACTTACTCACTCTCCCTGCCCCCACCAAGGTGGGATGGGGAGGAGAATTTTAAAAAAAAATAAAAACCTTTTCCTCTGTCTTGACAGGGTAATATCCTCCTGCTGATATCCATCCAAGAGGTTGAGATAAAAATAGTTAATAATCGACATAAAGTAAAATATACTAATAATATTAATGAAAATGAAAAAGATAAGCATAAAAGCCAAGGAAAACAAGTGCTGAACAATACAGTTTCTCTCAGCTTCTTGTGCACCTCTTCACTGGCAGAGCACGAGAAACTGAAAAGTCCTTGACTTAGGATAAACATTACTTATCAACAACTAAAACATCTGTGTGTTATCAACATTGTTCTCATACTAAACCCAAAACACAGTGCTGTACCAGCTACTAGGAAGAAAATTAACTCTATACCAGCCAAAACCAGACATTCCCACTAGTCCAAATGTAGAGTAGACAAATGAATCTATATTGAAGAAGGTGATTGAATTATTCCTAACAAATAAGTTTACCAAAAATACAAAATAAAGAGAATCCCCCGGGTCCTGAAGGGGGAACAATCAAATTCTTCAAGAGTACAGCCTGAAAGAAGAAAGTGGAGGATTCACAGGGAAGGATGGTGTCATGGAAGCCAAGGAGAGGATAAGATAGCAGAAAGTGCAACATCGAGGTGCCGGTTTCTAGATTTGGTCCTGGAGAAACAAGTATGCCTGCTGGTTCTCCTTCAGAGCTGCCTGGCAGGACCGTCTAAGTCAGGGGAGTGAAGCCTACAGATACTTTTCAGCAGAGGACTGGGGCAGGGACTGGCAAATGCCAGGCCACAAAGCTCGCAGTCAGTGTGCATGCTTTCTCTGAAATACCTCTGTATGCCTGCAGGGCCAGTCTTACTTTTGGTACTGCTAAAAAGCCAAAGGAATTACTGGAAAATATATAAAGTAAAGCTGAAGTTGAGTGCAATTAAATTTGGTCAAAAGCACCTCAGCAGAGGACTCAGGGCTTGAAGGGGTTGCATAGAAAAGACAAGGCAGCAAAGGGCCTGGCCTGCCTCTTGGAGACAAGCAATGTGAGTCACCATCCCTGGAGGCATTTAAAAGACTGCAGATGTGGCGCTTAGGGACGTGGTTCAGTGGTGGACTTGGCAATGTTAGGTTAACAGTTGGACTCAGTGATCTTAAGGGTCTTTTCCAACTAAATGTTTCTATGATTCTGTGACAGCAATATAGCTTTTTACCTTTCTTTGAGAGAGAGCTATAGTTCTGCAGTGGAGCTGTTTTGCTGGGTATTTGCCTTGTCTTCTGAGCAAGTTTGTTCTGTTCTGGGTTGGGATGGAACAGTGTAATAAGATAGAAACAATACTCACCAGCTCACATGGAGGGAGTGCAGATCAGCACCGATAAGCTTCTGAACTGACATTGAGGGCAATGCTGCTGGACAGCCCAGAGTGGCAGAGTTTGTCTTGAAGTCCCTGCATCATGACCTTACAGAATGCTTCCAGAAAGGCCCACAGTCAGTGTAAGGGTTTCTAAAACTCATCCTAATTTCTAGAATTTTGAGTTTTCCATTTGTTGCAATGCATTTATTTTCCATAAGCGTGTCATATAATATATATCACAGCTGCTGCTGTTGGAGAGGGAAAGCACCAAATGCTGCCCATTGTGAGTAAGCCAACAGGGAAAACATGGGAGCAGCTTTTGCACGTCACTGGATCCTAAAACCCTCTACTGAGAAAGGAAATAATCCATGTTACCTTGCAGTAGATGAAGAACTGAAACAGGACATCAGGGTGGTTTTGTTTCATTGGTCTTAGCTAAAAGAAATTAGTATGATTGAGAAAACCACACATACTGTAGATATAATTACACTTGGGTTCGTTTTCCTAGAATTTAACTGTGGATTTCTATGCCCTTTACAGGCATGAATAACCGTGAAGTCTTGGAGCAAGTAGAACGAGGTTATCGGATGCCATGTCCTCAGGACTGTCCCATCTCCTTGCACGAGCTTATGATTCACTGCTGGAAAAAAGACCCAGAGGAGCGCCCAACTTTTGAATATTTACAGGGTTTTCTTGAAGACTACTTCACTGCAACAGAACCCCAGTACCAGCCCGGTGACAACCTGTAAATCCCTGGTTTTCAGACGCTGTCATGAATGACCAGGTGTTTCTCAGCCCTGTCCCACCTGCCCTTCACCTTCCAACTCTGTGATCAGCTTCTCCAGAGTGCAGCATCTTCCAGCACCTCAGTGCACAGGAGAGGCTGAAGCTGAGAACTTCCGCAGCCCTTGCCTATGACCACTTGTCCTAATAATCTGAATGTCCTGGATGAAAAGGAGAAAAACACTTGTCTTTTCTTAATCAAAGACTCCAAAACTGCATTGTATTGATGTTATGTAAACTGCAAAACCTCTGTTCATTGTAAATAGTAACTCAGTGCCAATAACTGATCCTAGTGCTTTCCTTTTTTTAAAACGCAAAACCTATGTGATTTTAACTAGTCTTCTCCTGATTCAACTAAAAGTATTATTTTCCAGAAGTGGCCTCTTTGTCTAAAACATTTTTTTTCATGTTTTAACAAATAAAAAATCAGGACAGGTGTTTGGTTTTTTGCTTTTTTATATATAAAATATATATAATATATATACATACCTGTACATACAGTATATGGGTGCTATTGCAGAGGAAACTCATTTGAAATAGAATGAATCCTGCTACAGCAGTACCCAGAAAGCGATAATTTTACTGCAGACATGAAAACACTGGTGGGATTCCAAAAGCCAGTGATCTAATTTTTGGCTTTTGCCAAGCATGATTTTTTTAAATTGGATTGCACTTTTTGTTTATGATTATGTACCTGTAGATGGTTGTAACTTTGCTCTTTCAGGAATCATGTGCTGTATTTACAGTAATGTTTCCAATGTTTGACAAGTGTGTGATGATTTGTTCTTGAAATTAAAACGAACATATTTAAAGCAAGAAAACTACACCATCACCGTTTGAACTGGAAAATTGAAACTGCAAGGACTTCTTGTATCAAAACATGTATACTGAAACGTTTCAAAACGATTTATTAAGCAGTGTAACCGCATTCAGATGGTCTTAAAATCATAGCATTTTAGCCATGTCCCCCCGCTAAACTGTTGGTCATGCAACTAGGATTTTTCTGTTTTATGTGTAACATTTTTCCATTGTAAAATAAGTGTGTTAAATGTCCTGTACTGCTAATGAAATTACTTTCTCTGTGTCTGCAAGTTCTCCAGTGGAATTACTATGCACTTCTTTACATTTCATGGGGGATGCACAGAACAAAGTATTACCTTTTCAGTTGTCTGTACCAGCCTTGAAATACTTACGTTTAACCAAAAAACGAAAACAAAAAAAAATCCTTTCTATTTCTATTGAGTTTTTAATACTGAGTTGCAAATTTTAAAGTCTTAATTACATTTTGTTATGGTTTATTTGCAAGTTTACATTTTAAAACTGTTTAACTTTCTTAATTTAGTAATTAAAAAAAGAGCATTTTACATTTGGATATTTGTTTTTCTGTTTAAACTGTGGAGATGATGGTGGAGATGAAATTAAAAACTTTTCAAGAAGGGGCATCATGCCATTTGAGGCATAATATTTCGTAGGAATATGCAGACCAGTTACCTATGGGACATCATTTTCCAAATTTCTAGGTCAATATGTTTTTAAACAGCTGGAGTTCAACTGTAAGGAAGATGGCTGAATACATAGCTAGTCTCTCATTTCTCTGTCTACAAGCAGTTTGTTCTTTATTAGTTCTGTTGAATTTAACTTCTACATTTACAGGTGTTGCAGAAAAACATTTTCTATGCCTTGTATTGCTGTTACTGCTTTAAAAGATTGTAGCCAAGTAAGATTTCCTCACAGTTGAAACTTTTTTTTTTAAATTATTTAATATTTAGATTGTGAATTCATATTCTGAAGATTCATACATTTTCTAGAGAGAACCTTTCTCCATTAGTGAAAACTAACCCAATAATGAATTGAGATCCAGAGAACAAATTGTCATCATTGTTTTAATATTTTCTATACAAAACTTTGACTGAAAATCCTCTTGCTAAGGAGGCTTCCACACTTAGCCTTTCTCAAAGTGTGAATTTATATGGCAATGTTGCTTGTTACCAGATTTCCATGATAAATTGGTTAACGTTTTACATGTAGAGTCTATAAGTAATGTTATGTACATGATATATTCAATGTTGCTGTACCTGTAGCTGCGGAGTACTGAAGAGGCCATGATTCTTGTTGGACTTTTAGCTTCCTCGTAGTACTTACAAAGCAAGTCGTGGTCCTCTTTTTTTTCCCCACAGCTACCCCCCTGCCTTAAAACATCCTCCACGGAACTGAGGACTCCATAGTAACTCAGCGGGCTGGCAAAGCCAAAATGTCACCTCCTCATGCCAGTGCTCAGTGGCGAAGCATGGCCATTCCGCCAAGTTCCTTAGCAGCCTTTGCTATGCCACAGGTTTGAGTGCAGTTTCCACCTGTAATGCGGGATGAGCCTAAAACATTAGTTTGCCTATGTTTCTCATTGGAAGTAAGACTCAGATGGGGCGTTGCTGGGGTTTGATGGCCTTTATTTCTGATTCTTTGGGTTTGCTGTTCCTTGTATTGCATTCGGTCTATGAGTACCACGTTGGTCTCTGCCGGATCTCTGCCTGCAGCTGGCTTGTGTGCAGACTGGTGCCACTGTTGAGTGGCAAATCCAGACCATTTCTCATCGATAGCTCTTCTGCTTCTTTTTCTTAATGTTGGGAGTTTTGTTGTTTGGGTTTTTTAATCTCTCAAATAAAAACATTAGCAAAAAATTTAAACAAAGTTGTTAGCATTTTTGCTATAATTTAATAAAAGTCTTTTCTTAAGCACTGTGTATACACCACAAATAGCTGTGTGGTGACTGTAAAAGTAGAATTTATGAGATTAAGAATCTCCTGTTCCCTCCAATAATTTTTTAACCTAAAGTGAAATAAACTCCATCCAGATAAAAATAATTGGCCAAATGGTCCCCCCACCAGCCCACCTGATTCCCAACCGATCCACAGTGTGGTGGTGAAGTTCCAGAAGAGGTCTACCAGCAGCTGAAAGGACTCTGTGGGGTGACACAGAGACGTCTAGGCCAATTCAACACCATTCCCAGGAAAAATTACAGGCAGACATGGGCCAGTGCTGCCAAAGGGATGGTTAGTACAATTATATTTCTGTGGGAAGGAAATGATGTGAGACTCGGTGGTCTTTGGAAAAGACCAAAGTTTGTCAAAGGCACTAACACAATATTCTTCAGTTTATGTAAACAGTGCTTGACTTAGTTCTATGTGACACTCTGGTTTTGACTCTTAATTACCACTGTAGAAAACCAAAGTAAATACAAAACAGAAAAGTGATTAACTGCTAAAATTACAAGAATAATCACAAATCGAAAATCTGTCTCCAGTATGAGTGTTTCTCCTGAAGCCTCTAGACTGGAAAGGACTACCTGCACACCAAGAAGGCAGAGTGCTAAACGTACTTGACCTTGCCACATAACTTCAAGGTGAGTGGAAAGTTGCTCAGATTTATTTTAATATGCACCATCCTCTTCTCAAGCTCCGCAATAAAAAATGCAGTACTCTAATGAATGCAACTATATTGTACCCAAGGGGTTTAAGGGCCTCGCATGAGGCTGAGCCCAAGCATGCAAGAGCTATTAGGAGATACACAGTAGCTCCTCTTCTAAAGTGTAGACAATATTCATTCATCAAAGAAGTCTTTTCCTGTCTAATGGGAAATTACCACCAGCAGTGCAGACAAAAGGATATTTATTTTCTCCAGTCTTGTCAGTTTGAGGGTCTGTCTGTCTTTCAAGAATAATTGAAGTCTGTTTGTAGCTCAGAAATCTCATTGTGTTCTGCAGTCTTGGAAAACAGTGATTATAATTTCCTGTGACTCATATTTTATCACTGAGGGGACTCCTGTCAACTGCAGCAGCATTCTCTGCCATCTTAACTGAAGAAGGAGGCACTGTAGTTCCAGATTTTCCTGTACATACCAAACCAGAATCCATGTCCTTTCAGTAGAAAAGGAAAAGGGGACCCTTGCCAGGATTGCCACTGGAGTAGGGTGCTACTGTCTCCCTCTCAGTGCTTCTAAATTTCTCAAGAGAACTTCTGACAACTAAACCCAGGTTGGTGAGGTTCATTTTGAATGTTAGAGGGGAAATGCTGGCTTCACTGTGAGATACTGTGAGATACTTTCTGTTGACTTTTAATACACACACTGTTCCTATGTGTGTGTGTGTACACTTACCTATATCTCAAAAGGAGATATAATTTTTTCACACACAAAAACATTACACAAACATCAATCCTTGTATTCCTCCCCTGCAGCTGAATGCTTAGCAAAAATGTAAGACCAGGACATGAGTAGATTAGAAGACAAAATGATGTTAGCAAAAGAGTTGGGGTTTTTTTTCCCCTTTTCCTTCCTTTTTTTTTTCTAATTCCCACTACATGGTCAGTTACAATCCCTACTTCCAGGCCAGGAGAGAGGTGGTGGCAGCAAGTGCTGCTGCCACATCCCAGTGATTCTGTGTGTCTCTGGCTACTGCAAAGAGCAACCTGCAGATGATTTCAAAGGCAGGGAGAGAAAACATTTCTCCCAAGGGCATGGCTGCTGTTTGGAGCCTGCGGTGTGAGTATGGAGGAGGACTGAAAGAGCTGCCCTCCCAGGAAAAACAGGTCATTAGCTGGTAGGCACTGCATCGTGTCATGGAGAGAGAGAGCCAAAGGTTGCAGCACCAGCTGTGTTCGCAGCATCAGCTGTGCTCACAGCGCCTGTGCTTCCTTGTGCCCAGGGATTTGGGTGATGAGATTAGAGCAGGCTGAGGAGCATGAACTGCATTTTCTGCTACCAAATGTAAATATTTTTCTCCTCTGTTACATGGTAGGGGTAAATAGTGTATGTTCAAGATGGGGGGGGAAAAAAAATCACAGGACTGGTGTGGCCTGTGACTGGAGGGCAAGTGTTGTATCTGCATGACCAGGCCAGATGGAAGTTTGATTGTTTGGCTCATTGTTGGGAATAACTCGGCATTAAGCTCTGTGAATAGCTAAAAGGGCAAAGAGCAAAGAAATGAGATTATCCTCCTTCCTTTACAGCCAGGCTAGAGCTTGCCAAGGGCTCTGGTTTGGGTTTTTGTGCATCAGCATTTGTTGTTGAGCCCCCGCACCCAGAGCCATGTGAAGTTTGCTCTGCTACTAATTGTCACAGCTTCACAGAAGATTCCTGAGCCCTGTAATGGATGGATTTTAATCTGGAAAAAGAAAAAAAAAATGCGGGCATGCTTTCTGACTGTTGGGGCTCAGCCTCATGCCAGAGGCTTGTCCATAAGCCCTGGAGTACTCCGTTCTTTATACACTGCTGCAGCTCAGGCTTTGGGCTTCCTCCCAGTCTCACTAGGCTGCTGGATTTCTCCAGCTAGAAGGTGCTACTCATACAGAAAAGGTCTCTACAGAAAGGGTCCCTAGTGTTGGAAAAGGGCTGCAGTGGTCCCAGCACACCCCTCCCAGCACCACATAGGGCCAGGGCCATCCCTGCTCCTGGACCAGGCTTTCGGGAGAGAATGGCAATGCCAAAGGAGCCTGCAGCTTCCCTAGAAGCCCCTTTGACACCTGGAGCCACCATGCTCATGGCTCAGACACAGCTGCTGCTGGGTCTTGGAGTGACTGTGCAGGGGCTGTGTTGGTACAGCCCGCAGTCCCAGTGACAATGGACAAGTAGATGCTAACTCCTGATCTCCTAAAAAAACCTCAGAGGCAAAAAGCCACATGGGGAATAGCTTTGTATCTTAAAGACAGAGGACTAGGTATGTTTGATCTTATGAGACCTCCAGTGTTCCCTCAAATTCTCATGCCTCCCAAAAGCAGTGCCGCCGCCAGCTGAGCTTTGTATATGACTTCATATACATCCAGTGTATAAAACACATACCGCATAGTGAACATTTGCATATGTTACGCATCTTTTGTTCCACTTGGGTGGCCTTCTCCTCCCCTTCCCCCCACCTTCTGCCCTATTACTTGCCGACACAGCTCCCCTCACATTATTCTAGACATGTTATTTCTGAAGGACTACTCATCCCAGTCCTGTGGAGAGTGGGGGCTCTGTTAATTGTCAAATGTTGAGTGGGTAATGATCAATGGATGACTAATTGGAAGCAAGAGGGAATAAAATAGGTATTACTTAGGTTCTGCCCTTAATTAAGAGGATGCATAATGCTGTGAGGAAAATCTTAACAAATGGCAGGAGGGGATTTTGTCATTATGCATGGTTTAATTAGAAGCATTGCACAAGCTAACATCCAGGTACTGTTTTGTTTCCTTTCAGGTGTCTCTCCAGGTTGTGACTGAAAAATACTAAGGCAAGAGCCTTAAAATAAAAGAAGTGGAAAATATTTTTATAGGCATGTGCCTAGCAATGTAAACAGCAAGAAATGGAAGAAAGCCCCAGTTTTCTTCACAGGGCAAAAGCAGCAAGGGGCAAACCAAATGCAAGGAATCAGAGTGAGACCATCATGCGCATTATGCTGAGGCAGAGGCAATTAAAGGCTCATTGCAATGTCTCCAGGTTAATTCACAGCATCAATGTTAAAAGTGGAGCAACGTGACAGTGCTTTATTTGAACAGCGAATCATTTAGAAGCAAAAACACTTAAGATTTACTGCCCTGAATATATAGATGTGGTAGAAAATATGAGAGGTGGCACTCAATGCCAACATTATCTTCCTAATGAAAAAAGAAACATTACAACTCCTGCAGGATTAGGAACCACTTCTTGAAAAAAAACCTCCACGTTTGTTGCCTTGCCAATGAAAACTCTCATCCTGCATCTGAATATTAATCTGTACTTTCTATGACAGGCCCAATATGATGCATCATGTTCTCCTTGTAAATAACATACAGATGAGATAATAACTTTACAGACTTCAGAATTTGATCTGGCTTTCAGTGAAGTCAGTAGAAAGACTTCAGAAATGTAAAAGAGGCCTTCAAAAAGCCTTAGTTTGGGGGATGAGGGAGGAATTTGAAATGCTGAAATAAACTTGGATATCTGTTCTCCAAGCCTCCTAATCCCAAAAAAATTAATTGACAGAAGTTTCCACAGCTTTGTGGGAAGGTATTTAAGTTTGGGCTGGGCCTCATCTTTGCTTTGAAATCCCCTCAGCAGACAGTGGTGTTAAGAGAGTGTGATTTGCAAGCTATTCCCCCTCTCTTTTCCCAGGCCAATAATAAAGTAGGTAAAACTCAAGTGAAAGGAAACTTTTCTACATACCTGCTGTGTTCTGGGGCTTGGCAAGTGAAAGAGGGGACAGAAACTGGTCCTTCGGCTGCAGCTGCAGACACCACTAGGTCTCTAGATTTCTGGACCTGGAAGCGCTCACCAAGGGACAGACCTGATAGCAACAGCCTTCCCTCCCCTGGCCAACTGGCAGCTGCCTTACAGGGGTGGCTGGTGGACACTGTTTGCTGGGTCTTACAGACCAGTGTTCAGGGCATGAATAGCAGAGAACTGAAGATGGTGCCTAGCCATTGTTGATAAGGGAGGCCACTCCACTGCACAAAGGGAGAGGTGTTTGATTGCTGCACAGCAGAGCCTTTTGCGAAGAAACCCCACAAATGTGAGTACTGATAAAATGTACCCATGGGAAACTCTGCCTACTGAGTGCCAATGCCCAGCCATGGCTGTCCGCATTCCCCAGGGCCCATTGCAAACTCTATGTACATCCTTCACATAAGGCCCAGGAAGATCAGTCACTCCTCAGAGCAACTTTCTCTCCTTGCTCCCATCCTGTTTCACTTCATCATCCACTCACCAAGGCCCTGATTTTGGCTTACGTGTGGCCACAGGCTCCTTGCCACCCTTACCCACTGTGGTGCACAGGCAGCAGCAGAGCAATCACTGCTCATGGGCAGGAGGTTGGTGGGAAGGTTGGAGAAAGAGGCAGGCACCCAAGCCCAGTGTGGTGCAATGCAGGGCTTAGGAAGCCTTGATGAAAATGCTGGATGTCAGGGTGTTCATGGTACAAAACAGCTGTGGAGCTGCCACACTTGAGGCCAGGCCAGAGGGATTAAACCTTCAGCTGACTCAAACAACTGTGGTTGTAATGCAGCCACTCCAGCCACAAGCTTCTACTGCCCATCACATCTGGGTCTGGCTGGGAACAGCAGGGACTGCCTGGGAAGTCTGACAGCAGTGAAAGACAACTTCGGGATGTTCCAAAAAGGAGTCCTAGTGCCCTGCTGGCCTGTGCCTTGGCAGAGGAGGGAGGAGGGAGAGAAGGAGGGGATCAGGATGGGCAGTTGCAGGACCAAGCTGATGGGGGGTTTCTCATGGAGGAGGGCTGCAGGGCATCACTGCACTGGCATTGATACAATCGTATTTAGTGCTTGGCTTGGGGGCACACGCTGCTCTCAGCCACTTCTATCTTCCCTCCAAAAATGCAGACAGTCATTCCCTGCTAAGAGGAAACAAGTGCCTGGGCTTCACCTCCGGACCATAAAGAGGGGCTGGCAGAGTGGTGGGCGCCCAAAGGGGGCCCTTCCAGGGACAAGGAATGCCAGGCAGGTGGCTTCTGTCTCCTCTCCCAGTGCCACAGGAAAGGCTCAGGAAGGAGCAGCAGCGGAGAAGCTGGGGGGATGGTTCAGATGTCCCCCGGCATCAGGTGTGTGCACCGGCAAACTTCTCAGGCACTGGAGGCAGCATGTGGTGGCAGCCCATGCTCACTTGGAGGATGGAGGGCGACGCACAAGTTTCACTAAGTGAAACTCCTCCTAGGGTTAAACTAAGAAAATGAGGCTGGAGATCAGGAAGAGCTCCTTGGCAGGGAGATGCGCTGAGCGGGGGGTGAGGAGAGCGGCGTGGGCCGGGAGGAGCAGCAGGGACTGCTGCTGTGGATCCTGGCACTGCGCCGATGGAGCGGCCGGCGGGGCTCGCTGGGGCTCTGCGAGCGCCGCCGCACCGTGCCGGGGTTGCGATGAGAGCACAGGAGAGCCTCGGCTCCGAGAAAAAGGGGCTTTCTGCTCCTTGAGGATAGAGAGGGAAAAGTGGAAGTGCCTGGAAGTCTAAACTAAAAGAAAGAACCAGAAGAGAAATCCTTTTGTGTCGTTGTTGCTGTTCTTTATATAGGTCTTGCACCCATCATGTGATTGCCTCCAGTAGTCTGAATCACAGTTGCTTTAACATTCGGCATTGACAGTAAGCGACCGAGGGCTGAAAGCAAAGGCTGGCTTTCCCGGCGAGGCAGAGGGTTTAGGAGTCACCCCGGGTTTCCCCTCGGCTCCCGCAGAGGCATCCCGGCTGCGCTGGGGACAGAGGGAGCGAGCTGCGCGCAGGGATGGCCGGGGGGCTCTGAGTGAGCCCCGAGGGGTCACCCCCGAGAGGCTGCCCCGCCGCCACGCCGTGCCCTGCATACCTCCTCCACTTCCTGCTGCAGAGCCAGTTCTGCCGCTCACCTGGGAGAGGCGGGCAGGGTGTCGTAAAAGGAGGAAAGGAACACCCGTCCGGCCGAGGAAGGAGCGGCGGGCACGGCGGGCAGCGCAGGAGGCACCGCTGGCCCCCCCGCTGCCCTCGCTCCCCTCCGAGCGGACCCCCCTCGCCCCCAAGGTAAGCAGGGTCACAGGAGCCGCCTTGCTCGGCCCCTGCCCCT
>WBMV01001456.1:392230-450426 GCA_013396655.1 Campylorhamphus procurvoides
GGGCTATATAGGGTAGGTCCATGAACCTAGTGAGGGAGAGCTGACTGGAACACACAGAGACAACAGGATCATAGACCCCCCTTTTGCACCATCCCCCATACCATTGATACGGAAACAGTGGGAGCAAACCCCCTTCCATTTCACCCAGTAACTGGTTGTTTCAGGATACAGGTTTTGTAGGGTTACCATTGTCTGCAAGAATAGCACGATTGGGCTTACTGGTCCTTGACCACCACCAGCACCCAGAAGACCAGAAATTCCCATTTCCCACAAGCCCTGGGTGGATTCAAGGCGTGGACTGGTCACACCAGTGCCATCACAGGCAGGCATCGATGCCCCACCATGGCCAGATGGGGCTGTGAGCTCCACAGCCAGTGATGCCAAAGGCAGGGTGCGAGGGGCGCAGGCGGCATGGAGAGGGTCTGCTGATGGAGCTGCTGCCTGAGATACCTCTAATGACTCTGAGGTTGGGCTTGCCCTTGCGGAGTGCTGGCAGTGTCTTGAAGCATGCTGAAGGGTTTTTTTGATTTTTCCTTGTGGAGTTCCTTCTGTCTTTCTAAGGCAGGAAACAAAGCATCTGCAATTATGGTGTTCGTGTCTGTCAGTGCCCCCCACCCCCAGCAGTGGCTTTTGAAGTTTGACAGAGGATACACATCTGAAAGATACACACATTCTGCACGTTTCATGACAGCAAGTGAGCGAGGCTCTTCTCACGCCAGCTGAGGGAGACACGTCAGGTCCTCCAGGCTTCCCTGCAGCCTCTCACCGCCCACGCACCCCTCAGCCCTCGCACTGCAGAACAGGGATGAGAGATGTGTCAGCCCCATGAAATACCGGAGGTTCTTCCTTATTAGGAGCCAGTGTCCTTAGTGTGAGGCATGAAGCTGCAGGAAAGCATGCTGAGGACATTTATACCTCTCGAAGTGGTCCCAGACCACTCAGCCAGCCCCAGATTTTATGACAAGATTTTTAGATGTCCCAGGGCCATGAGATATTCCAGGCTGGAGGTTATTCAGTGCCTATGGGAGTTCTATCAGCAGCAGAAAGGGGTGGGAAGTTACCTCTGGAAAACAAGCACATTTTTATGGATACCTAAGATTACTGCAGACATTTTCATATTTCACAAAGTTTAGAAAACTGACAGGAAATGCTGCCTATATTTGAGATGCCTGTTTGGATCCTGCTTGAGGGATCCACCTTATAGCACCCTTATAGTTTGCTATTACTTGTTGCCCAGCATTCCTGTTACATGTATATCGATGTCTACACTAAAGAGGCAACAAATATCAGGTCTGCTCTAGCTTTTGCACCATGGATTGCCCAGTGAAGCAACATTAGTGCTGCAAAAGGGATGTTTGCTATGCAGGGAGGATTTGATGTATATTCTCCTAGCACGTGTAGACTTTCATGCCATGGCTGCAGAAGAGCAACCATATAGTCAGTGTGGAAGAGGAACATTGTTTTCATATTGTCTACTTTTTCCAGAAGTCATAAAAATAAACATTACCTGCTCTAGATGCCCAAAAATCTGGGCTAGGAATGTGACATATTGCCTTAGTCTTCACTGTGGAGGGTGCCCAAGGGAAAGGGTATGTGTCCGTGCTGACAGCAGCCAAAATTTTTCATGGTGAAGTGTGAAACTCTGGAGCTTGTATTTCTTTGGCAGTGTTTATTTAGCTTATAGACCCAAGACAGTTCCCACTTTTGTACTTGCTCTTCCTAAAAGAATTTCTCTGTGAGATTTTTTGAGGAAAGTCGTGTCTAGTGGTTCTGTAGAGAAAGCTGCACTTAGAGCAAGTGTACTTACACACTTAGGTTAATCTGACCCCAAGGCAACAGCATTTGTTGCGATCTCAGTGTGTGCATCTTTACAGCAGCTTGCAAATTCTGCATGCACTTACTCCTCTCCTGCAGATGGATATCAGCAGCACCAGGGAGCTTAAGGGATTCAGCCAAAGTACACAAGAATTATTTGGAAATCAAGAAATTCCTGTCTCTCTCCACCCCTTTGTGATCTCAGCTTTGCCTTAATCTTTACCAGTGCCATTTCATAAATGCCGTGACTGGTGAATAAAAAACCCCTGTCCTGGTGTGTTGTGCACCAAGGAAAGTGAGGTTTCTTTCTCATCCTAATGTTTTCTGTTTTAACAAGGTAGACAAATATAACTTTGATCAAAAGAGCAAAGATATTTTCCCCCTCTCCAGAAGCAACGGGGAGCACTGCCATGCTTGTATTGCAGTCTCTCTTCTGTTTCTTCATGACAGAAGATTTCTAATCAAAAGCAGATAGATGGTTAGTGTGTGTTTTGGGACAGCACATCCTGACAAGCCTTTGTGCTGGAAAACAGATGAAATACCTGATGGATTTTGCAATCAGCTGCAGGAAAACAGCACAGATCAGCCCGAGCCCAACACCCTTCCTGGCTCCTGGCAGGCCCCTTGCCTCCATCTGACAATTTTTAGAGGTTTGGCCATTACCTCAAACTTGGGTACTCAGGCCCATCCCTGCTGACCTGCAGAAGAATTTGCTCCCCTTCATTTATGCTTTCCCTGCAGCTTCCCAGGAGCAGCCATGGCCAGCAGCAGCTGCCTGTGAATAGGAGGTCTGGGAGGCCTCTCCTGTCTCCCTGGCAGGAGCAGGGAAAGAACTGCTCTAGGTGTGGGAAGCCTCACAAGGGAGCTGGGATGGGCTTCTTCCCAGGAGCCTGAGTCACTGAACACCCACTCACAAAGGTTATTTGCTGAATTAATGCACGTTGCAGAAATGGGTGTATGAGCAGGAAGGAAAAGAAGGAAAAAGTGTGGTTTAAGGAGTTCCCTTTTACATTTTTTGGAGCAGTCCAGGCCTCGATACTCTATCCCTTTAGGAAGGGCCTCTTCACTGCATTACAAGCAGAAATATATTCAAGGGCTCCAACTGGTTATCAGTAATCTGAATAGTCATAGGTGCAGGGGGGATATTAAATTCTTGAAGCTTTCTGGCAATATCATTGATCTGCCTTGAAGCTGCAATGTCTTTGGCCATGAGATTGGGCACAATCTACACTCTCCAGCAGTCTCTGTGCCAGAAAAGGGATCAGGCTACAGGTTTCTGAGGGTATTTCAGTATGCTGAAGCATTCCTCTACCCTAGTTCTTCAACACGGGAGACCTAAGTATTTCTGTCCTATGCATCGCTATATTAACAGGATAAGCTACCTAGAAAAGTCAAAGGAAACAAAATGAAACTCAGCAACAGAAGGCAACATAAAATACAGGGATAATGGGCTCCGTGTTGGGTTTTTTCTGAAAGCCAAGGATCTTCAGAGCAGAAAAAACAGCCTGAAGTACTGCTGTTGGAGGAGGATGTTTCTGAATCATCTGTTACATTTCCAGCAGTGTGGGGATTTCTCTTGGGAATTCCCATCCACAGACCATTGCCAGCATTGCTCAAAAAGTGTTCAGCATGTCCTGGGGTTAATTTATCCTCAGGACCATCTCTTCAGACAGAGCTCTGCTGTTGTAACAGCTTCTCTCTCCAACCAGAACTACTAAGGGAGGAGGAGGATGAAGTCACGTTTCCTCATTTTTTCATGCCAAAGCCCTCGCCCCCCTTGGTGCCTCCTACCTCGGCCCTGTGGGAGCAGGGGCTGTGCGTGGGTGTCAAAGCTCAGCTTTTGCTGCTCAGCTATCCTGCATCGGGGTCTAAGCAAAAACCTATCTAAAAAAACCTAGAAGTTTTTGCAGGTAAAAAACACAAGCGATGGAATGTCTCTTCTCTCTGACTGAATTATTTTACTCAGATATTTGGAGCAATTTTTTTTAGCTTATATTACACAGGAAGGAAATAAGGCTCTCATTTAAATATTAAGTTGATTTGGGACATAAAGAGGCGTTTATCTTTTCAGAAGTTAAACTAATAGGAAAGACACTTTTAAACTATTCTGAAGAAAGACATTTAAAGAGTTTGGTAATTGATAATTTGCAATGCACTTTAATGAAGTCTTAATATCCCACCTCCAAAAGTCAGAGTAAATACATTAAATAGCTAACTTGAAGAAAAAAATCTGAATTTTTCCTGCCTATGTTGTGCCATTCATTAGAATGACACAGACCGTGCATGATCTGTTTCACAGATAGCCAGATGTTAGCAATAGAACTAAAAAAAAAGACCAAAAACTTTGGAAGTTATAGCCTCCAAAGGAATTTAGTAACTTTTAAGTCCCATCTGACACCCAATCCAAAACCCATTTACTTCACTGAGCTCTGGATTGACTTCTCAGTTTCTCCACAGAAATCTGTTCTTCCTTTCACGGTGCTACACTGAAGGCTATTGAATATAGAAGATCTGAACTCAAAGTGTTTTCTAGCATTTTCATCCAGCTACTTCAGAGACCATCAAAGAAGCATCTTAGTGTATGAGGTATTGCAAATCTGTTTCTGAAAAGCCTCATTTGCGTGTTTGCTAAGGAATAAATCTAATGGGAGGGATGCTAAGTGTGTGGCTAGAGAGGTAGACATGTACCCCACTCCCCGGTCCCCAGCTGAGCTTGTGCTTTGTGAGCACCAGGGTGAATTTTGCACAAGCAACCAGTTTACTGGAGGTGCTCAGAGGGGAAATAAGAGTTTGCATTGTGATTTGTGCTGCTGCAGTGCGCGTCATTCATTTTATGACCGAATGGACAGAGATATCCACAAATTGAAGCATGTCTGAGCAGGCAGTTCAGGGCCAGGTGATCCAAGGGGCAGGTTTACAAAGCTGTTGAGATGAGCAGAAGACAGATGCTTTGCAGGGTGTTTGACACCTAACCTTCACAGGTGCTTCTCTAAGCCTGTCAGGGGACCACTCAGCAGCTTTACAGCTTGACTCTTGTAAATCTGGCTCTGTGCTGTACTGCCCTGGTGAGTCACCACCACAAGGACAGTCATTATTTAAACTGCCATCTGACCAAAGGTCCCAGCCAAAGGACATTTCGCCACACCTGCCCACAGTACAGCACAAGTCCCTGTCACAGTCCTTGCTGATTCTGAGAGCTCAAGGTTTTCCCTTTCCCATCACATAGGTTATGACTGTCAGAGAACCGTGACTCAGCAGGCTTGGCCGGTGATTGTGACATGGTGTAGAGGGAAAGGGACGCAAACCGCAGGGAGAGGTATGTGATGGCAGTGAGCTAAGCATCGGGGTTTCAGGCCTGGGCACTGGTATGGGGAAGGAGCTGGTTTGGCACCAGACCCAGCGCTCTCACGCCAGGGCTGCAGCTGTGGGAGCAGCAGCATGCGTGCTGTGCTGGGGCAACTAATAGCTGCTCTGAGGACTTGCCTACATGGGAACGTTTACCAGCGTAATTATCCCACTGTAATTATCCCAGGATACCTCTCCCTGTGGACTTCCTTAATATAACATAGGGTATGCATGAATATATGGCAAATCTTCAGCACAGATGGGTTTTAGGTTACATAGAGGAGGAATATTTACATTGCAACCCAGCAGCAAAGCACAGTTTTTCTCCTACTTCCCAGAAAATGTTACACCCAGAATTTTCTATGCCAGAGGTACTTTTGGGGGGAAGTATGTGCCATTTGTTCTGATCGGCATGAATGTAAAGCCTCACTCTTGCCCTGTAACATGGGACACAACATTCACTTTCACAGAATCGCTGTGAAAGCTGGGATAAAGGCTGGAACACTGCCTTGTACCCCTCTGTCACCCTGTTAACTGTTTTTTATACTGTAGTCATTTAAGTATGTTCTTCATTTAACCTTTCTGTTCTAGATATGGTGACTGAAGTTGTGAAAAATCCTTGGGTTGCTGAAAGCTCCTCAAACATGTTGAGGTTTTGACTTTCTTTGCCAGGCTTTTAGGCCAGATTCTGTTGCCAAATGTTGTTGTTCCCACTGCTTGAGTGCTTAGTCCACTCTGTTCTGATAACTCTCCTCCTTGGGATTGTAACTTCTTCGATGTGATAGAAGGTAAATGGCTGGGGAAATGAAGAGCACCAGGGTTGTTTCTCTGTACTCCATGGTAGGAGGTAAAATTTGCTGGGAAAAAGCTAATCTGCACTCTCTAAGAGGATGAAGATGGCTGCACTTCCTGAAGCCTACTCAGCATTTACCCATCACTGTTTCTGTCATTCTGGGTGAGGGTGAAGCAGCAGTGTCCATCAGCAGGGATTGCTTGTCTGGACCAAATTTACTGATAGCACTCCCAAAAGGAAGTGATAGTTTTAACTTGGGCGCACATTTGGGCCCACGTCAGTTCTGAAGGGAAGGGGGGAAAAATTCCAGACAGTAACTAATCTCTCTATATTGTCCTTTAATTTTCAATAATTTGAAATAACAAGAGTCATGTGATAATAGGCTGGATGGAGTGGTATGATAAAATAAGCAGCCACACTTGTAAACAAGCTTTGGAGTTGAAATTACTCAGCTAGGTGTGTGGTGAAGTTTAGATCTGAGGCTTCAGCATAAAGCTATTATTAGAAGGTCAGGCGTAAAATAATTGCAAGTGATTGAATTCCTTGGATTATGCCTAAACCAAACTTCCAGACCTGAGCAGCTTGACCTATTGTCAGGTGCAGAAACTACCTGTGAGAGTTCATCTGCTTTTGCACTCTTCCAGTCTCAGAAAGAACAGTAAGTTTCAGAATTCCCATAAAAACATCTGATTTGCGCAACACGATTTCCAAAATGTTAACTGGTATTTCTTTTTCAGCTAGAGTTATTTTAGGATTATTGCCCATGTGAAACTGTACTGTGTTCACAAGAGTCCTTTCTCTTGTTTTCCAGCTTGGAGCCCTGGCCTTGCAGTAAGGCAGCTGACCCGCTTCCGGTTCAGCTACAGAATTTGGAAATGGCCTCTCTGTCAGGTTAGTCCAAATTATAACTCTGTATTAGCCATGCTCCAGCTAAGCCTCTGCTTTCTTGTTTTGCCAGAAGTCAGCCAGAGCTTTCTTAGTCGTTTTCTGCTGTCTCTTTAAAAAACATTAAAATACAAAGAATATAAAGAATACATATTGCTTTTCAGTATTGTAGCTCACAGTCATTGAGTGATGACTTATGATAGGCATTTGACTGTATGGGTGTCCACCTACAGTGTTTTTTCTCTCAATTTTTCAGACACTTTTGTGGGTCGAAGCATACCAGTCGAAGTGGATGAATCCATACCATGGTCCCAATTACCCAAACATGTCTTGGAAAAGGCTTTGCACCCTTCTGGGGAGGATATTGAGGATGAGGAGGCCCAGAGACCAAGTGTTTCTCGCACACCTCAGCCTGTGGCCGGTCCATCATGCCTTTGCAGAGCACCAGCACATCATCAATCAGCACCATCTGTTGAGCCAGACAGCAGCTTGTGGTCAAAATATACTGACCCTGATGGAGATGAACACTTCTGTTCCTCCAGTGAATCAATAGCTGGAGTATTTCCCTCCGAGAGGCATCTTACAGCTATGGACAAACCAGGCATGCAGCCAAGATCACAGCTTTCGGCTGACACCAGGCACAAATCCAGTAAATCAGAGCAGACCTTGTCTGATGTTCCTGAGGACTCACTGGAGGAGAGCAGCCAAGGGAGTTCAGAGTCACAGCAACCCTCAGGAAATAGGCACCCAGCAGAGCTGGGGACTGTGGACACAGGGTACAGCTCCCAGTCACGAGACGTCATGGGCATCAGGCACCTGGAGCCCCCCTTACCACTGGTGTCTGTACTGAACCCTCAGGACCTCCCGGGACCACTCATCTCCAGGGAGTTTTTTGGACCTGAGCATCAGCAGTGTCCCATGTGCCAGCAGTTGCCCCATCCCAACCCCCCGTCCCAAGCCCATGGCTGCTTTGGGCACCGCTGCCCAGGAGAACAGCACCCCCAAGGCCCATGTGAGTAGCACTGCTCACCCCAGGGGAGGTTCTCTGGGTGTATCACAGCCACTGCTCACCAAGGTGGTGTTTTCCAGCATGGCATGCAATTATTAACCTCTTTAAACACCTATTTGCAGTCCATTTTATAATTTCAGGTTTTGGGGTTGTGCAGCTGGACTCTCTGATGCAAAACCTCTGAGCCAGATAAAAAGTTAAAGAGGTCACGGTTACTCATAAATGCAGCCTAATGATTTTGCCTAGAAACTAGCTTTTGTTGGTCACGCTGAGCATACAAAGCCTCTCCCTGCTGTTATTTCATATTCTAGTCATTTCCTTCCTCCTTGCATCAGTCATTCGGCCGCCTCCTATACCAACTCAATTCCTGTTGTTTTCAGAGATTTGCTTGCTCCCACTTGGATCCCCAAAGTTGAGAATTTCCTGCCAGGATCAGGATGGGAGGCTACCCTTGATCTCTGTAAATAGTATCCCCCAGCACTATGACCAAACTCACCCATGTGTTTTATTTCTATGTGAAAGGAGCATGACATCCATCATCCTCATTTTTTTCTGTTGTCAGCTGAAATGAAAGCTCATTACTTAAAATGGAGCCCTCTCAGCTGCTGGTGATTGTATCGCTGTGACTCCATCAATATGGGTGTTTTGGCTCTTGGAGACTATGATGCAGTTTACAGCCTGCTATTAATTAGTATTCCTTTTCAGTCTCTCAGATTTTTATCTGTTACGAAGTGAGCTTTGAACATTCAACAGCAATATCATTGTTTTAATACAATTTATATTACATTAGACTCATGAGACCCCGACCTGTTTCGGGCTGCCTTTGTAATAGAAAGCTGTAGGCTTGTTCTGATACCCTTTATTATTTTTTTTAACCTTCTGTTGACTCCACAGCTGTTTAAGGAGTCTTGTCATTCCAGCAATGTGCTATAATTAGGTATATGAAAGAGAGGGTTTCAGAAACTCAGTTTCCAGCTCTGAGTTTGGAACTTTGTAAAGGGGAAGGGGCTACAGATGGGCTTTGAACAATGCCTACAGCTTAACATTTGGAAAATGTCCTCTGGTTTTCTTTTTTTGTTCCTTCTCCTTTCAGTTCAGCTTTCAGCAGAAAAAGAGCTGGTTGCACAACACCACTCACTATTTACCTCCATTTACCTCCTCCACAACCGGGCATCGTGAGAAGTAGGACATTTAACTGAATGAGGACATTTTGCTTGAAAGCAGGAACTCTGAAAGGCTTTCTTTAGAAAAATCACTACCATTTCAACCATACCCAGAGGGCAAAAAGAGTAAAACAAACTCGGATGGCTGGGACAGATTTGGTCAGGACCAAGAAGCTGGCAACTGTCCTGCTGTGTCTCACATGGCCGGTACAGCGTAAATCACCTCCTGGCAGCTCCTTGTGTTTCAGTGAATTGTTGGGCAGTGGCAACCCACAGCAAAGCTCTGCACTCGGTGTGTGGTAACACGCCTCCCCTGGGGAACAGCAGCTGTGCCCGGAGGCTCTAAGCTGGCTCCGGACACCTGCTATTGGAGGTACAAAAGCAAAACTGCTTCTGAAGTCAAAGAAACCCTCTCAGCAATGCTGAGTGCTCGGGGACCATTATTACAGGTGTGTGTGGGCACACCCCCCTGGCCACGCTGTGTTTTGGGCAGCAGTGGCTGCATCCATTAAAATACTGTAGCATCAGACAGATCCAAGGGAAGCTGGCGAAACATTGGCCTTAAAACCTCTAAACCAAACTGAGTCTCCCAGATCCCTGCTGCCTTCCCTGGAGCTGTTCATGAGGAATCTGTGAGAAAACCATAATGACTTGCAATATTGTTCTCCCACTCCCCCTCTCACCCTGTCTTGTTGCAGATAGTTGAGGGGGAGTGGGAAAATCTTCTAAAACAATCTCAACAAATGCAATGTTGCCAACTCACAATTTCATCAGGAAATTCTTTGTATTTGTGGGGTTGGTTGTTTGGGGTTTTTGAAAGTATTGGCCTCTGGAATTGGACCATTTAATCAAAGCTTTGTTTTCTTTTTTGTCCTCCCCTTGAAAAAAAAAAAGACAGTCCTCATGGCTGCTAGGGAAAGGAAAGCATGACCCCAAAATAGCTAAAAGGATTTAAAAAAACAGTTTATGGGGTAAAGAGCATTTGAGTATGCAGCTTTCAGAGCCAGCTCATAACACCATAATCATGCAGTGCTAATAAGCCCTGCCAGGCTGGACTTTGATCTGCACACAGACGCTTGAAAGTGCACAGAGCTGTTGCCTAATGAAAACTGCAAGCAGAAAGACTTGGGGGGAAAAAAACTACTTTTCCCCATTTGGGAAGCAAACAGCATACATTGCTTTCTCTTTCAGTTTATGCCAACAGTTCCACTGCATGTTAGTTATTGAACAGCATTACGTTCAATAACAGTAAGGGAATTTGAAAAAAAATTGTCACTTTGGGGTTCCCCTTCAGCCTCCTGGATGGCAACGGGAGCAGCAGCAAGGCCTTAAAAGGTCACTTCGACAAAAAATTCACACAGGGTGAAGTAGCAAACTAAGATTATTTTTTCTCTTTTCATTTACAATAATCACGGTCTGTTTAGCCTTAGTGTTGTAAACTGATTTGTTCCAGGATTTTGCATCTGCTTTCATGAGAACTCTGGGATGATTCAGTTTCACAAGTTATTGCCAAAAAGAAATTAAAAAAAACCCAACCCCTACTAAAAAACACTGAGGCATAGTAAATGCAGGGACAAAGCAGCCCTGAATGTTATACTGTCAGTTGTCCCAACAGCCCAACCCAGAGCAGAGATCTGAACTGTGTGGTATGTGAATGGGAAATAGGAAGCTCCAGACTACAAAAGGTTCCTTCATCTCTCTCCTTTTGGAGTGAGATACCTGCAAATGCCTCCAAACTGCTCAGTTTTCTGAGACACGAAGGAGGACGTGCCTGGAAGTGAATAAACACAAACTGAGATAAAAATGTGTTGGCTGAAATGATAGTTGCTGCCTTTATTTTCTCACCCTCCCAGATGGCAGAGCTCCTTACCAACATTTTGCCCAGCCATCGCAACCACTTCCTCCCGTTCCTGGACCTTGCATGAGAGTTATCCGCCCGGCCCAGCAAGTCATCCCAAATTACTCAAACCTTCGTGTTCCCAAGGGCACTGGAGACAGACCAGCACCCCAGAGGACATGCGCCTCCCCTGGTCCTCCTCGATTCCTGTAAGTATGCCTGGGTGGGGGGTTGTGGGAGCTGGAAGCTCCTCTGATCTGATTTTTTGGGATTCCAACCAATAATTCTGAATCTTTGTGAGTGTGCCTGGGCTGCAGGGGTGCATGTGAGATGCTGAGTTGTTTTCTTTATTTGCTGTCTTACACCCAGTGGGAGCCTGACCTTACCCCAGAGAACTTCAAAGCTGGATACCTGATATGTTGTTATAGCACACTCTGAAATGCACACATTAAGGAAGATAAATGCTTTAGGGTTAAAGGGACGAAGGGTTGAAAAATATCTCAGTTGAAACCTTAGAGCTCTTGTGCTCAAGGGCAGAGGTCAATTTGGTGGCTCACTGCGGTCTTCAGCTTTACACTGTACCATTCCGGGATGACTCAATCATTGGCTTCCAGTGATTTCCTTCTTATCTCTTTTGTGGTGCAGAGAAGAAGGGAAAAAACCTCATCAGCTGCTGATATATCTCTGCACTGCAGTTTGCAGCCTTTTCTATGATTTTTCATGTAGTAGTAAAACACCACATGTCTGGCACTGGAAACTGGGAGAACAGGCAGGACAAAAGAGGGCAGATGACTGAAATACTGCTCTGCTCTGGCCTGTGAAAAGTTAGGGGCTCTGATAGAAAAGTAACAGCAAAATAAGGCAGTCCCTGCAGCAGAGAGAATTGCACTGAAGAGTTTGTTTGTATGAAAATGTAAAAATACTGGGGAATAATGGATATCCTTTACAGTAATAAAATTTAAATCAGACTCCTAATTTTTGGCACATTTTTTAGATAAGGTGAAGTTTCAGGAAGATCTGTAAATTAGCCACAGGGTAGATGTTTTTGGGGTTTTTTTTGTGGTCACTTTTGAGGTGTGTGTTGCTTTTATTAGTACTTTCATCTGCTAAAAATGATCCAGTATATGCGGGGTCTGTCCTGCGGCTGCGTGACTGGTGTTTGCATGCTGATTCCTGGAACAGCAGTTATATGCTGGTAGTATTTGCCTATAGAGTATTTTGTAACAGAAAACATCTGCACTGAAATGAATAAACCAAATCTTAATGTGACAACAGAAAACATGCTGTGACCAGCCTGTCATCATTCATTTAAGGAAGGCTAAGAAAAAAAGAGAGTGGTCTTGATTGACTAAACATCACGGCTCTGTGGGGAGAAGCTCTCAGAGAAACCTAACGCTCATCCAACAGATTCAACCCAGCACGTTTCCAGCACACCTCACATAAAAATCTCTATAGATTCCCCTTCCCATTGACCTAAACTGTGAAGCCAAAGTGTCATAGGATAAGAACTGCTAAGCTTCCTAGGCCCATACCTTTCTGTCTGTTTGCTACAATGGAGAAGGCATTGGGCAAGGTTATTGCAGGTCTGGAACACCAATCCCTGACATGAAGAACCCTCGTTTGGGTCTGTCATTGCTGGTCAAGAAATGAACTCTTTACCCTTTAGCAAAACTGGGTTGTCCAGAGCTGGAGCTGGAGTGCCCTTGTAGACCCATTTTTCCCAATTCCCACCTTGCTCTGTACCTCCTGTGCTGCACAGGATGTCATGAGAGCATCTGAGGTGCCATGAAGCACCCTTTAGACAATGGGAAGAGGTTTACCCAAGGGCCACCCTGCTCCCCTGTATTAATAAATGAATAACAACATCCACAGCACAGTATTATTTCTTGCTCAGAAATGGCCTTTGCTTCTAATTGCAAGCTGAACAGCTTTCAGCTATGATGTGACTTCCTTCCTGTGATTGATGTTGCTTCTGCAATAAACTGCTTCTTGTGGCAGACTGTCACCAAGTATCCTTTCAAAAGATGCTGTAATAACTAAGTAGCTATCCTGAGCCAAGCATCTCTAGAACTTTTCCTAGCTAATATGCAGATCAAGTTCTTAGTGTGTTATTAAAAGAAAAAAAGAACCTGAATTTTGCCTGAAAATAAATATTTTTTAAACCTTCACTTGCTTTTCTTCATAGGAACCAGCTATACAACCAGCAACCTAATGGTCAGATGCCCCCCAAGGCATGTGGCCCGGATGAAGCATGCGGTTGCCCCTCTGACAATTTTCCATCTCCAGCTGCTGTCCCCAGACCTCTCAGTAACCCCGCAGCTAAGGGAACTCTGAGAACCAGCAATTTGCCGGAGGAGTTGCGTAAGTGGTTAGCAAATTTGTTCTGTGCAAAATTTTACAACCCAGACTAACCATTTTACGTGGGAAAGCACCAGAGGAGGGAAGAGGGGAGGAGAAGGCAGAGGGAATAACATTAAGACATGAAACAACAAGAAAATACTGTGTCATCACGTCTGTAGGGTGTGAGTGTCTGTGTCCAGTGGGATGGAATTATCCCCTTGAATCCTGAAAATGTAATTGTCATGAATTGCTTGTTATTTTGTTTACAAAAAGTAAATACTGTTTAGATTGTTTTCATGACTCCTTGCTAAACAGGATGTGCCTCTGAGGCAGGAGGGACTAAAGCTTACAGTAAAAGACTAATAGCAAACAAAGCCCTAGGGGCTGTCACAAACCAGACAAATATGTTGAGTCTTGACCTCAATTTCTCCCTGACCTGGTGAGTGGAGAGGACTTTGGTCCAGAAACCCATGCTGAGGGCAGCACTGGCTCTGGCTGAGTTGCTTCTATTGCCACCAGGCCCACAAACACATTCACCCTCCAACTCTTACAGGAAAGTCAGGTTTCAAAAATGGCTTCCTTTTTATTGCCAGGCTGAATACTAGGTGAGATGCACCATTGCTAAAAGCACACCACATCTCTCCTGAGGTTATGATTTTTCCTTTATTCTTCTCTTTTGTATATTACCTTTCTAATGCAGAGAGTTGAATCTCTCTGGCCTGTGAGTTATGATACAGGGTGCCACTCTTGGATAGAGCCTACTTTATGTGTGTGCTAGATGGAGGAATTCTGGATAAAATAGTGTCATTTGTGGCACATGTTCAGCTAGGTTAGATTAGCCAGCTGGTTTACCCTTATGCAAATTCATGATTCTTTAGTTAGTATGGAAACCCCTTCCACAAGGACAAGGACAGCTGAAGGCATTGTTGTCACCAGCCATGCATCCTGCCAGCACAGGGGGTTAATGCTGCTCCAGGGTGAGGCAGTATGGCATAAGAGCCCCTCCAGCTCTATGTCAGGTCAGTGGGGTCTCGAGGAAAGCTGTGCTGGTTGCAGCCAGTGCAGGCAGCAGGAGCTCTGGGTGAGAGCCCAGCCTCATGTACGCCAAAGGGCTGGGAAAAAGCAGCTCTGGCCACGGGGCAGGGTGAACAGCAGAGTGATGTTACCCTCAGCAGCTTGCCAGGGGCAAGGCAGTGGGAGCTCAGATCTAGAGCAAGGTTCTGTACAGGGCACTGATTTCAACACCAAGCCACTGCACTATCCCACATCCATTCCATAAATAATCCAAAGAAACCTAAGTGGGCAGAACCTGCAGCGTGGTGGAAAAGGAGGGCTGTGACAGTCTCACCCTCTGGATGGTGTATTTAAATGTTTCATATTCATATGGACTCTCTCCCAGGCAAGGTCTTTATAACCTATTCAGTGGACACGGCGGTGGAGGTTATGAAGTTTGTGAACTTCCTGTCTGTAAATGGATTTCAAACTGCTGTAAGTATTCTTTCCAGAGAAAATTAATTTCAACCAGGGAAGAGAAGAGACATTTTTTAAAAAAGCAGAGGCTGTCCATTTAAATGTTTTTCTGTTTATCATCACATCCTATAGGTTAAAGAAGATACAAATAGAATGGACTAGCCTTGGCTTTGCAAGTTGTAACTTAAATTATTTGCTTTTTTGTTTATTCATATTTTAGCTGAATTCTATGCTTTGAAATGTGCTTTAAAAATGACCCTGGAAAATTTCATTTAGTGCCACCAGATACCAGATGGGCAATAGTATGAGGTTTTGTGAGCTGTTCCATTCACATTGTCTCATGTTTGATCTGTAACATCAGTATTAAAAAAGGTCAGTTTTCATGTTTCTCCTATCCAAGCTTCTTTTATGCAATGTTACTACATCATTGGTTCTTCAGATGTGAATACCTTTCTGCTAAAAAATTATCTAAAAGCAGTGTATTTCACACAGCATAGTGAAACAGCCCATCTCATGGTTTCTTTTGCTTTGTTATACTTCTAAAAGGGATTCTAAAAATCACTGGCCTGAAAAGGTCTGTGTCCTACTGTCTAATCCCATAAGCCATCCAGATTTTTACTGAACTTCTCATGAGTTTGCTTCATCATAGCAGCCCTCTCTAAGGGATCCATCCACAGAGGCTCTAGGATTCAGTGTTCATCAAAATCTTGATTCATATTTTCTTATTTCAGGAGCATGTGCTATCTGACCCCTCAACCTTCACTCTTTGGCTCCACTTCAGGAAGGCATTTAAGCAAGTGGCTGTCATTAAACTGAATGAGACTCAGGGGGGAGCTTTGCAGGCGCTTATTTATCTTCATGAATCAAAGATTTTTTTTTCCAGAAACTGCAATTATACTTCTCTCCAGCAGTTCTGTACTATGACCAATTCATAGGAAAGCTTTGGGCATCACAGAGTTACAGAGTAGAAGGCTCATTTATAGCACCTTTTCTGGATGGGCAACTCATGGACCCTGCTGCACAATAATAAATATAGCCAAATGGCCCCAAAGCAAAGAAACAAATATGCTTTCTATGTACAAAAAGGGAAAAAGAAAGACTTGAGAGCAGAACATGACTCATCTATCAAAAGCTTGAAGAAGTTAATACTTCCTCCATTGGTCACAGTCACTGATTTCTGGTTTCTGGGTTTACTGGGCATGCAGAGAAGCGAGCAGTGTTGATCATATTCAGTCTTATGAAGTCCTCCACTACTCTGCTATCACTGAAGTTGGGGTTACTTCATCCTGTATTGGTGACCAGGCTGACTTCCCACTGTGCACCCTGAGTATTTAGTTCAATATGTAGCTAAAACTTCACACTCCGTATACCCTTGCAGCCAGAAAATAGTGGGCGATTGCAGCTATACAGATAGAGAAAGTGGGCAGCCATCCACCCTCATGAGATGTGTAGAGTGGTAGAAAAGCCATTTTGCAAACATCACATACCTGAAGTTCACCAGCAGTGATTTTTTCTTGTTCCATCGAGCAAAAAATGCCTGGGAGTTGGGAGCTGGCAGGGCAGGGCAGGGCAGCCAGTCAAAGGGCTGACTGAGCAGGGGCCCAGCAGTGTGCCTGCAGCAGCCCCTCTCTGCCTGCCTGGTGCTCACCCAGCTCAACTCTGGATTGCAGGGAAAGGGGAGAAGTTGTGCATGTACACGTTTGTTTCCTAAGGAAATTGGGTATGCATGTTAGAAACTAGGGAAAAGAGCAGGTGCCATATCAGTGCCATCAAATGGGAATGAAAGGTGAGAGGATGTTCATAATGGACTTTCATTCTCTTGCAGATTGATATCTTTGAGGACACGGTACGAGGTATTGACATCATTAAGTGGATGGAGCGCTACCTAGGTGATGTATGTAAGGGCAATTTAACCTTGTTCATATCAGAGGTGACCTGAGAAAAATGGTTGAATTATTCTAATAGCAACAGGGACAGAATCAAAATGCAAGACCTTACTATCATCTTCCCTACCCCTGCAGAAATGGCAGAGGCCTTGCAGGGAGAGCGTAGGCAAATCTCACTTCTGTATCTTAGGGTCCCAAAGCTCTTTCTTTAAGAAATGAAGTGCTAATCCTGGTATTCTTGCCAAATTCCAATGCTGGCTGTTACATTCAGCCTGAAGCTGCCATTGGACAAGTTGTTCCTCCATCTCCTTTTTAAATAGTAGGGTTTAGCTATGCTTGGTTAAAAAGATATCTATATTTCATCCCAGCCTGCGTTGTTGTGGCTAACATTCATCCTTCTTACCTGTAGCTTTTATATAGCTATCTAAAACACTGAAGGCTTCTTCTGGACAAACCACCCTATATGTAAACTAGAAATTGGTATTCTGTTGGTTGATAGATAGATTTGCTCTCATCACTTTGTATCCATCTAAGCAGTAGACCAGAGATTTATACTGCAGCCAGTGCAGTCCTCTGCTGTGAAGTTCAGCTGAGCAGCAAGTGCACATCTCCTTTAAGATTAAGCCAGGTGGTCACATTATACCAGCACAGGGGGATGCAAACTGGTGATTCTGTCACTTGACTCCTGTCATCATGGAGTGTCTTCCTTGGATTCACACCTTGCTGAGTAGCCACTGAGCCTCTGACTCACTCTGGGCAGATCTCTATGGTTCAGGAACAGGATGACAAATGTGGGCTCTCACTTGCCTGGGCAAGGAAGCTCTACCATCTGAGACAGCACTACACAGGTTTCCTGAAGATGTCCCATCCAGACACATTAGCTCAAGTACACTACCATGCAGACATGGTACAACTGCATGCAGAGCCAGCCTGGGGCCTCTGCCATGGAAATGCCGTCATGCCTTCTGGAGCTTTCATCAGGACAAATTAGGCTTGGGCTCACCGTGTGTAATGGAAGTACTAAAACTAGAAGACAGCATGAATTAGTTTTTGCCAAAAACATCATTATCACTTAAAATACAATCTGGCAGATCTCCTTTAGGACTCCTGCACAGTCAATAGAAGAGACCAGTATGTGCAGAGAACAATTCCCTGCCTCCACATGAGGATGTTTCTCTGACTGGCCACCCCAGAAATGTTTGTTTTCTTCCATTGACTGTAGAGGCACTTTCTAACTTCAAAACCTTTACACATGTGAGCAGGAAGGGACTGCTTGGACATGAGCAGGGGGATGTGTGCAACTAGGCATGTCTCTTGCAAACCCTCAACATCTGTAAATGCTTACATGCATGTCAGGCACAAGCAAAAGTAATTCTGGAGTGTGTTAAGTCAGTGCAAGGGATAATGGCTCCTTACCGTATTTGACCCTGTGGTGGGGCAAATTCTCTTGATATAGCACAGAAGGAAGGAGTTAATTAGGTGCCAGGCTGACTATGAGCCACAGACTTGGAAGCTTTACACAGCCTGATGTGGCAGGGATGAAAGACAGACCCTAGGTAAACACAAGTAGGAAGCTTTCATCTGCCGAGCCTCTTCACTGGCCTGCTATTAAGCAGGAGAGATGTTTCCCTGATATGAAGGATGGCCCCTCTATGGAAACCCGAGCTCCAGTGGGGGGCTGGGATTAAACAGCTCACAGGCAAGGTCTGGGCTGTCCTAGCAAGGTGGAGCAGTCTTCAGCCTTCAGCCCATCATGGAGGGGTGGGACAGAGCTGCTTGGTGCCCCTAAACCTGCCTGGGCCATCTGCAACAATCCACCCCTGCACCACCACCTCTCTGCACACTTTAGCACTAAGATCAGCAAGAAAGGATGTAATTTCTGCTGCTGAGAGCCATAGGGTTAGCTTCCATACAACCCTGCCTTTAGTGGCTTTTTGTATAAAAAGCCATAGATGGCTAAATAGATGCACTCTTACAACAGCTGTTGGAAAACATTTAGGACTGAATTTTAAGATAAAACTTTCCTGTGTATGCACATAGACACTCTACTGATAAAAGGTAGCTTCTTATTACAGGGATTCCAAGTGTAAACTGGCAGCTGCTAATATATCTCTTGACATTTAGATTTTCTATATTATGAGATCTCGAGAAATAATGAGAACGAGTTTATGAGTTCTCCTGTATTTCCTGCCAGAATGAATGAGATCCTCTCATGTTTGCCAAGAACACAAAGATCACTTAAAACACAAACTGGCAGATTTCCGATCTGCTTCTACCAAACACACTGCGTTTCCCAATTTCATAAAAGTGCTTTTCTCCCTAACAGAAGACGGTGATGATAATCATAGCAATCAGTCCAAAATACAAACAGGATGTGGAAGGGGCTGAATCCCAGCTGGACAGGGATGAACATGGCTTACATACTAAATACATCCACAGGATGGTAAGCAAGGACATGCATTTGTGTTTTACAAAGACTGTCTCTTCTGAAAAGACAAATCTGACTCCAAATGGCAGGTTCTTTGCTTTGTTTTCCCTAATCCCCATAGTTAAACACCCCCCTTTGGAATTCATTAATCCTTCCTCTCATCAGCTCCGTACGCTCATTAACATCTGCTAAGAGGTTCAAGGAAGAAAAATCCTATTAAACATGCTCATCTTATTTCTCCATCTTCTTTATTGTCCAATGTTTTTTCCCTCCTTCACCTTCTTGAGCCCTTGGATAGGCCTGTGCACAACCTTATCTAGCAGTGCCTGATCTTCCTCCCTGCAAACCAGCCCCTGTTGCTTCAGCCACCCTGGAACTGAGGTCTTTTTTCAGGCAGCAGTAAGGCTGACTGAAAGGTGGAATTGCAAAGCAAAGGCCAGAGGTGCAAGGGGGGTGCTCCTGGGGGATACCTGGTGACAGAGGACCAAACACCAATCTCCACAGCCTGTCACAGGACAGACATTTAGCCCAGAAGATCCCACAGAGCTGTGAAACTGATCCTTTCTCCCTCAGTTTGAGGATTGCTGCCTTTCTCACCCTATAACCCACCTGACTCCCCAATTTGATCCTGCAGTCAAACTTCTCAGAAGCTGTCACCGATAGATGAGCTCTCTGCAGTATTTTGCTATCCTTACCACTCCTGAGATGCCTGTGTCCAGGGCTATGGGGAACAGGCTGGGTCTAAGCTTGAACACAGACCTGGCCTCTGGCTTTAATATTTCACCCTGTTGGAGGCTGAAGGGGCCTTAGTCAAGTCAAGTTTCATCAGTTAAGAGATGGATTTCATGGGATTGCAACTACAGCTAAACCCACAATTATTTCACACCACAGAACTAAATGCTTAAGAAATGTAGTAATGAAGAATCAGATTAAGTGGCCAAACCAAACAACACTGAGTCCACCAGCAGTAGATCAAATCACTTAACAGGAGAGCAGTTTAAGTAAGCAACAAATGTTTTTACACAAAGGGTGCAGATGCATGCAAAGAAAAATTATCATGGCATTAAAGTAAGACTAGTGTTTTGTTTTATTCTAGATGCAGATCGAGTTTATACAGCAAGGAAGTATGAACTTCAGATTCATCCCTGTGCTTTTTCCAAATGCCAAAAAGGTAACACATACACTTGTTGCGTGATAAAGTACATCTTATTTCAATCACAACACACCAGGAGAAATCTTAAAACTCAAACACTCAATTTCTTGCTTCTTCCACTAGTAATATTCTAAAGCTCCATTTTACATTAAAAGTTTATAGTTTTATGTACATACAAATAAAAAACATTTCATCCACAATATAAATCAGCACATAAATGTATTTCTGATGATGAATGCACAACTAAAACTCCAATTGCCTTGAGCATTGAAGGAATTTAAATGGGGAGAGACAATCTATCCAGGAAGCATGCTTTTTATATTAACCCTTCTATAATTTTGTCCAGATGTAATGCCGATGAGTGAGATGGGCAAGATTTATGACTGATGTGAAGTGAGGATCTGGAAGAGGGTGTGTTGAGAATGTAAAAATAAAGCGTATAATAAATATTAAAGTACTAGGCTGTTCTTGAACTTTGATGGGCCCATCAAAGGCAAACTATAAGATTTTTTAGGACTTGCAATTTCATCTGCCCTCCTTACTTGTTTTGAAGATCCATTTGAGAATAAGTAATGCAACAGATTCGCATCTCTTCTACCTCACTCTGAGAGAATCTCGAATTTTTACAAGTTCAGAAAACTTAAATGCCTTCAGTTATAGCTGAGAAGTAGCATTCTTCCCTGATGTCACTGCATGGTATTCCTGTTCACTTTTCATAACTAAATGCTATGTGCACTGTTGGGTAGCTGTCATCTTACCCCTGGATACAGCTGCATTTTGGCAAAGTATGGAAATATTCTTTATATCTCCTTGTGTGCACAGAGTTTGGAACATGATTCAAAATTTAAACAATGTTATCAGTGATTATAGGTCTGTGGAGTCCCACTGCACTTCTGTATTTTAGTGTAATGAAATTATTTAGGCCCCAATTTAAGCTCAGAAATTTGAAAATATGCCCCTGGGTTTGTAAAATAGGTGAGGTCCTTTGTAATGAATGGTACTTCTGATATTTCATGTCATTCCGATCCCTTCCTGAATGGTCCCAGTCTGGTGCTTACCTTAAGTGTGAAAAGCTGGGAGACAGCACTGGTGGGAATTGCACAGACCGAAGGCAGGGAATGGGTCAGCATTTTTAGTCAGTCTTTGCAGCTTGAGTGGGAGGAAAGGGTGGTACAGCTCCTAACCTTGGGGCTACGTGGGTGTCCACCACATGAACAGACCCTACACCCTGGTTGCAGAGAGAAGTGTCCCAGGAGGCACTGTGGCTGCCTTGGGCAGAGATAGAACAGTAAGTTATGTTCATTTCGGCTGAACTTTATTTATCAGAAGACTATTTAGCATATAGCAGCGGTTCTGTCGGACAGTAATCTATGAGGAATTTCCAGGCTTGGTTTCTCCAGCTGCCTCTATCCAAGCAACAGGCTCTGGGCATCCTGCCTGCCTATCCTGTCGTCCACATCACCCTTCAGTTTGTCAAGAGGTGCCTTTCTCATTAAATTACGCAGATCAGCATTTTCTACTGCTGTTAAGCTTTGCTCTCTTTCTCCACATATTTTTTTGCTGCATCACCTACCTTCATCTGGATAGTTAATGCTAAGGTAACTGAGGTGGAACATGGGTGGAAGGAGAGAACCAAAGCCTGAACAAGTTGCAGTAATGAAATCCGTAGGCAGTCAGAGGAAGGGAGGTACCTGAAAAAATGCCAAGTATATGTACAATTGGATGGTGTTGGCGGGCAAATTACTTCAATTTTGTCTTTTATACTGTCTTTATATGTTCAAGTGGCAGTGGAAAAGAGCAGAAAATGGAGATTTGGAGGTTTCATCTAGGGATGTGGCTATTGGATGAATTAATCTCATACAAAGCACATCATAAAGCACTACTGGTATATGAAAATTAGTCAGCCTCCAGCAGGAAGAGATCTATGTGATCCAAGGAGTGTTCATTAGGAAACTGAATAATGAGGGAGGAAAAGCACAACACACAGTTAAGGTGGAACTGTGATTTCCAACTTTCCACTGTACATTGCTAAAGGAAGTGCAGGCCTTGCTCGTTCAAAGTTTGCGTTGCAACAATCCACAGAAATACGTCTTTATTTGGTCACCTGATGACCAGAGCATTAAGCCATGATTGCCCCATGCTGGAGGCTCCCTCTGGCAGAGCAGAAGCAGACAGAGAGGTGAGATGAGGAGGATTAGTGTCAGAGAAGCCAGGAGATCTCAAATCATGTTCTGCTGTCATAGCCCCCAACAGTCTTGCCCTCTGCACTAATATACTCTGCCCTCTTCCTGCCAGGTTGATCCTCAGAGTTACAAATACTCTCTATGGCATAGAGGGAATTTCCTCTCAGCTTACAGATACACAGCAGAGTTAAAAAAATTTAAAGGACAGTAAACCATTTTCTCATTACTCCCACCTTTAATGACAGGTATCATATGACAAGGAAAAGCCCCTTTCTCAGTCTCCCTGCTCTCCTGCATAAAAATACCAGCTACAGTTACTCATTTACCCCTACACACCTCCCTTGAGGTAAAATTATTGCAAGAGCTGATTAATGTGCAGGTGTTTTTGCACTGACTTCACTGTGGAGGATATTAAATGAAACTGCACAAGCAGTTGTGCAAGAGAGGTGCAGAGCCTGTCTCTGGATGTATAGTGCCTCTCTCATTATATCTCCCCTTGCTGATTTCTTACCTACTACACATTTCCCACACTAATTTCTCTCTTAACAAATTATTTTCCATGTGGACTTATATCAAATGCTTTTCCAAAGCCCAGATTGACTATATCTAATGTAATTCCTTCTCCAAAAAATGTAGTTTCTTATCAAAGACAGAGAGAGGGCTCATTTGGTAAACACTAGCTATATTTCATTGCATTTCCTTCTATAGCTCGTAACAAGATTTAGTAAAGAAACAAGTTTCATGTCCAATGGTATGCACGTGCATGCACACTTAGTCATCTTTTTTCTCCCAGTAACATTTTAATCTCATGGCCAATTTCAAGCACCTTTGTCAAAGGACTACAGTTCACAAAGATTAAAATCCATTCCTATGCTAAAAAAGAAAAACTAGCAGGTGGAGGCAAAAAATCTTACTTTTATTCCTAACAAAGGGAATGCTGTGGGATCTTGCTTCACACTGAGGTGTCTACCTTGCTTAAGGCCTCCACTCTGGGGAGACCACTGACCAAAGCCTGTACTTTCTTGAAGATTGGAGGAAGAAGAAGGTCAGGCTTGATAGATACCTCTGCCACTCACAGAGCTGCTTGTTCAGAGGCTTAGGTGAGTTCAAACTAATGGGTCTGTAGGTGCCTGTATGACTTTACTCCTTCTTCCTATACATGAATCCTACAGATCTAACAAAGTGGTTGCATAAATTAACACAAACAGCTCCCTGAACAGGGAAGGTGATGCAGCTTCATTCCTACAGCTGTACAGACCAAGGAAAAGATAGCCTATTTGAGAAGCACAATGCTTGGGAATGAAAGATTTGGACTGCAGCTAGATTGCTTGCTGGCAGGCAGGATACGTGCTGCCTGTGCCAGGGCATTCCCTGGTGAGGTGCCAGAGCTGTGGTTCATGCCATCAGCTTTTTGCTCTGTCCTCTTGGAGCTAGCTCCACTGCCTTGACAGGGACTGGGGTGCTCCTCACAGGAACCACCTTGGGAAAACACTGTCCTGCTAAATAAAAGGCCAGGGAGCATTGTCATGGCTGTTCATATTCCTTACCTGCTCTCTCAGTTTGGCTGTGTTCTGGTGTCTCCAACTTTAGCTTTCCAAAAGAAATCTCCTTCTCATGGTACCCATGAGCTGGTTTTGGTCAAGGATCAGTTCCTCTGTTAATTAGTGGTATGATAATAGCCTTCTACCCCTAAACATCCAGGCTGTCCATATGGAAACCTGCCAAGGCTGTGGAAATATGCAAGCATGAAGTCTGTGGGGGCTTCTCTCCATCAGCCTGCTGTCACTCTCTAGGGCCATGGTGGTTCCAGTTTCAATATATTGATGGGCATTAGCCAACCCTGTGAAAGACTGCACCTTTCCCACGATGCTAAGAGTGGTGGAGGTTTGACCCTGCAAATCTGGAGATGCATCAGTCTCTCCTCAAGCTCAGCACTGGCCTCAACCTCCTACTCAGGAGGTGGTCAGAGGACACCATGCTTGGTGAAGGAAGGTGCAAAGGGAGGGGGAGAGGGCTACCAGGATGTGAAATACTCCCATGGGGTCCAATTCTTTCCCCTTTGATTCTCATCCCAAGGTTGAACATGCTGTGTGGAGCTACTAAGCAGCTACTACGGTGGCAGCCTTTCGCTGCTCAGGACACTGAAATATCTCCCTTCTCTTCTCTGTTTATTTTCACGAGCCTTTCGATGCCTGCCATTGAGATTAGACTTCCTCTGAAATGTGGTGAAATCAGCCAACATGATGGCAGAAGAGAAAGAAAGACAGACAAGCTGTGAGATCACACAGAGTTCATTTATTTAGGAACCCAAATACAATTCTGAAGCCAAATTAAAATTTCTTGTTGTTACGGGAAGTGCCTAGAACAGACAAAATGAAATCTTGCTTGGCAGGGTCTGACAGAATCTGTAGGGTTCTGGTACAGATTCAGGAGGATTTACAGGACTTAGCGTTTATTTTCCTTGTTTTTTTCAGGAACACGTGCCTACCTGGCTACAGAACACCCACATTTATAACTGGCCAAAGAACAAGAAGAACATCCTTTTGCGGTTACTGCGGGAGGAGGAATATGTTGCTCCTCCAATAGGCCCTTTACCAACACTCCAGGTTGTGCCGTTATGAACATTACAACTTAAAGTGCACGACGAGCGGTTGCTGAAGGGTTGTTCCTGGCAGGGAGCCAATGCTCTTCCAGATGGCACTTTTTGATGACAGAAGACACTCTTTCTGCTAAAGGAATTCGTTGTCTTGGGTTACTCAGGCTCAGCTTGTTCTTTACCATGTTAAACAACTATTTCCAAAGCTGATGGGGCAGAACTCTTTTCTCTAGATTTTTTAATAAGCTGCAAATGGAAAGAATGCCCAGTTTTATTTTCACATCTGTTTTTAACATGCTCCTTTATTAGTCATTATAGCAAACAAATACCAGAAATAATGTTGCAATAAGTGTAAAATAAAAATTACATCCTCCTTTTTGCTCAGGGTTTCTTTAAAGATATTCCTGCCTTGTATAGCATTATCAAACATTAATTTGTAAATACCCTATTAAATATTTGCCTTTTGTAATGCAGCCTGATATATTGTGTCTGCTTTTATTATTGCTGGGAACAAGGGAGAAATGGGTGGGGTAACACAAGTTTTCCGTAGCCTGTCTTGCATAGAGACACTTATCTTCAATTAGAGGACTTTCAGGTCTGAAATCTCTGGAGTTCCTGTCCCTTACAGCTCAGTCCCTCACACATGCAGCATGTTGCAATAGTCCACAACAGGAGAGCTTAAATGGATGACTACGTGTGTGCTGTCAGTGCCACTGCAGTATTTTTTACAGCACCCTTTTAGGTCCATTACTGCTCTTCAGCCCTTATTTAAAACAGAGCATGTCAAAGGACAACTGGCATTTGGAAAGCCAGTGATTGTTAAGAGAAAGAACACTGACTTCTACAACTTGTATGCAGTATGGGACAATAAAATAATCAAAGATGGAGAGCCACAGGGTGTTGGCAACAAGGAAGGCTCAACAACATCACACCTGTTAAAATATGAACAATTTTTTACAGAGCACATAAGCACAACTTTGGTGCGGAGTCTTTGTTTTTTGAACTGCCTCAACCTTACTGAGGTAACAGCAGACACTGATGCCTTGAAATTCTGCAGCCCTTATTATTTAGAGCAGTCACACTGCTCTGACACAGAGCACTTCATGCCTCCTCAGTGCAGGCTCTGAGCAAGATCCTCCTCAGCTTTATTTGTCATAGAATGACCCAATCACAGCTTTATAAAAAAAGTACATGTGTTTAGTAGTTTGAAAAGTAAATTAGCCCAGAAGTTGATACTCCTCTTACAGTATCCAAATTATTTAATTTGCTTTCCATGAAGGTTGATGCCAGCATGGTGTGTTGATTCAGGACATGCCTTGTGGTACTGATGAAAAAGAAATTTAAACTCAGATTTTCCTTTAGCATAAAGGCATTTTCTTTTGCATAAAGAGTTGCAGCCATGTAAGAGAACTGGTAGAAGTATTGTCAACTCCTGTAATTTTGACTGTGGTATTTTCTGTGCTTCTTACAACTCCAATTTTAAAAGGGAAGTTCAACAACTGAAATAGGCTAATACCTGCCATGCTGGCAGCTTCCCAACAAGGCACAATAAAACTGTGTTAGGTGGTGGTACTTCTTGGCACCTGGGGAGAGGAGGTCTGTTTTTCATGTGATAAATTGAAAAACTAAGCTTCCAATTAAAAAAGTAACTATTTAGTATATGGTGAAAAGGCTACAGTCAGGACAGAAATCTGTCTTAAAAGGTCACCAAAATAAAGAAAAAAGGCGTGGATTGTTGGTACCTGAAGGTCAATAATTTAGGGTCACCTGGACCCTATAGCATTTTGCTCAGCCTCCATGCTGAGCAAGTCTCCTGATATGCTGTGGCATATCTGCCAACTCAATATGGTTGCCTCTGGTATTTTAAGGTATCTGAAGCATTTTAACACTGAACTAGTCTGTCTCAAATGGCTTCTGAGCCCCTTAGCCAATTTCTGCCACATTTAACACAGAGAGCTCGAAGATAAGTGCCTACTAGTTTCATGGTAGTAATTACCTGAGCAAAGAGCAAGACCCAAACCCACATGCTGTGGAGGGACAGGCAGCTGAGGTTCAGGGCTGTGGAGGTCTCTTCCCAGAGGTGGGCAGCTGGCCAGCCAGCACTCACAGCAGGCACAGCTGGTCACCCTGCCCCTGGACAGGTTTGGTGAGGGGCTGGGAGGCCTTTTGGGGTGCACAGCCTAGGCGAGGCTGGAGGAGAAAAATGTGTAGGGAATGAGACTGTATCAGTTTTGCTGCTTGCAAAACAGCATTTTACGGAGCACAGTTAAGCATTCAAAATGATTAGCGAGTCTGGGTAGTAAATTCCTTTCATCATTCTGGCTGTCATCCGAAAATATGTGCTCTAGATTTACCACAGATTTGCTTGGTTTGGGCCAGGGAATTTCATTAAGTAACTCCTGCATCATGTGATACACAAGGTTACATTAAATGGTCCGGTGATTATTTCTATTCTTCTGTTTCAATGATCCTTTTCTGAAAAACAATGCAAGCAGAGTGAGGAAGCAAAACTATGCTTTGGTGTTTAGGAAGTACAAAGAGCCCAATCTATTTAACTGCTGGAGCTGCCTTTTTTTTTTTTTTTTTTAATCAAATAACAATTCCCAGGATTCATTGATCTTTACATTAGTTAGAGCATCCTACAAGGACAGAAACCATGATGGGGAGAGTGTGAGTAATGAGCTACCAGCCCAGTGAATCATTCCCCCTAAAGCTTTGTATTTGTAGAGACAGATGGTGGGAGCTGTGAAGAGGGAGAGGGAGGAGAAAGGCTGGGTTTTGCAAACAGCAAAAGTATAAAGGACAGTAAGAAAAAAAAAAGAAATAATCAGCAGGTAAGGGAGAAGAAGAGGCTGCAAATACATCGGCTGTTTCAAAAATAACATATTAATGTTAAAATGGATTAGGGTCAAGAGAAAAAGAGGAAGGAAATAGCAGAAAACAACAGCTTTGTGGCTGAGAGGGGAAAAATTTACCAAGAGCAGCCCTAAATTTGTATTTGTAGATGGACTCTTGAGTCAATTATTAATTTAATATGCAAATAATGGAGAATAGCTGAAAGTATGCAAGATTGCATCCTGCAGGTTGGCAGTGCTGCTGCCCAGCTGGAGCTGCTGAGCTGCAGGTACCCACAGAGGTAAAAGGCATGGCTAGGATGGTGACAGTAGCACTGGGGATTTCTCTCACAGCACTTGTACATTTGCAAAGGGTGTGTGGGAGAGGAAATCCATTGTCCCTAATGTGGAAAATAAGCAAAGCAAGAGAGTTACCGACTTAACACTGGGATGAGTGCAGCATGAAGATAGACAGATGACTGAGAGACAGCCTGCTTTACAGGCTTGCCAAAACTCAGATAACATTAATGCATGTAAAGATTTTTTTACCTGTGTAACAAAAATATGGTTGTAAAATTTTATCCCACAGTTAATTTAGATCAGCCTCTCCAGCAAAGGAAGTGTAGAGTGGTTCTAGTACAAATTTAATTCAATAAAGCCGCATACACAAGACAAGAAATGCTGCCCTAAGAGCTCATTTTCTCCTGGTAGGCTTTTAACTGCCATCATTTGATGCCATTTAAGAAAATAAATGAGCAGATTTCCCTGCATCTTCACTGGGACCAGAAGCAAGGCAGATAACAAACTTGGCTCCTTAAAGCAGCCCCACCAAAGGGTGCCTTGCAGAAATCCCTTCCCTCATCTCCAGCCACTGACCAGGCTGCAGGTAGCAGAGACCTGGGTATCTTCCTAACAGCATCAGTTGGAGCAGCAAACTTAGGCAGCATGGCCAGGGAAAGTCCCCAGTGAGATGTACTGAAGAAGAAAAAGGAGCAATTACCATCCATTAGCAGGCGTCTGCATTGTTGGATTGGAGGCACTGGTAAAGCTGAGGGAGACCCCTGGTCTTACAAGGGAAGGGGAGAAGGGAGGGGAGAATTGGGAACTATGTGGCCTTGCAGTACAAAAGATCTGCTGTGGTAATGAAGTAAAACGTGTCTCGGAGAGTTTACTCGCCCTCAGTGCACAGAACAGGTACATGTTATCTTCCAAAGTAAACATCTCTCTCGTTATGCTTTGGCTTTAATTTAACAGGTTCCTCCATGCCCACACCTGCAGCAGTCTGCTATTGTTTAATCTGTCTTTGGGAAACAGATCCTGCCTGGAAGGTCACAGCTTTTGTCAGCCTTCTCCACCATCCTGTATTAGGATGTTGCTGCAGGGAAGCACTGCCACACCACTGGGTAACAGTAGCGATTGGCTGCTGCTGCTCCTTCTCCCTGATCCCCAGCATGGGTTACTGCTGCTCCTTCTCCCTGATCCCCAGCATGGGTCTTCTGAAGTTCAAGGCTGGCACACAGCATATCAGTATCATTAGAAATGTCCACTGTGTCATTTCTACTTGAGCTGTGCCAACAGCTGCTCACACAGGTCCCTGCAGCCAGCACGAACCACACTGGCACATGAATATCTCACAAAAGCCACTTTTAAAACCCTTTCTGAGACACTAGGCCTTCAGACATGGACCTCTACCACCCCAATACCTATATTTGTTATTTATATTACAAGTTATAACTCAAAGCAAAAGGTGTTTTCTGGTCTGCAGGAGAAGGACATCTGAAATGAGCAGAGGCATCTATTGCCATGGCAGACAGGTGCTGGATGCTGCTGCAGGTAGACACACCAACCCATAGAAGAAGGTAGCAGAGTAGCAGCCCCTCCGATCCACTTCCAAATTAAGCCAAGAATAAGCTGGAATTGGTTAGCCCCACTCCAGCCTTTGTCAGCTCTGAGCATGGCCTCAGCCTGATCATGGAGCCATACGCAGACCACCAGCTGTCTGTGCCCTATCTGTGGCCAAGATCACTTGTAAACAAACAAAAAAACAACTAAAACTAAGTTTCCCAGCCTGACCAGATATGCCAGCTAGCTTACATTTCAAGGGCTCACTGATGTTGATGAGACCAGACAAAAATGAATGCAAGCACTCCCCATCATGGCACTGAGCACTGCATGCCATTGTCCAGATCCATGCAAAATGGAAAAAATGCCACCAATAGCAAAGACAGGGTTTTTTAAAAAATTTGGTCTTCATTGAAAGGTACTGGGGACTTCTCCAGTTTCCAGATGGTGAGAGGGCAAGCGCCTGTTTGCCCATCTAACCCTTGAGTCAGGGAAGCTTCACAGCAGTCTCTGCATCTGCCAAGTCCATGGGGCTAATGCACAGATGCAGGGAATCTCAAGTAAAACATGGATGAACCCAGTGCATGTAAATCCTGCAGGGCTGACTGTTGTGGAAGAGGATCTGCCAGGGAGTAGGCAACTTCCCAATACCTAGCTTGCCAGCTGGGCAGGTGAAGTCCTCTCTCTGACTCATACCAGTCTTCTAAGAATGGGGAAAAACCCCAGGGGTAAGCTCCAGAGAACCACAAAAGTGTGGGATTTCTGGGGCTGGAGAAAAAAGGTACTGTAATGGCAGATATTAGACAAAAAAACAACTATTAAAATAACTAAAATTGATTTTAAAAAAATCATGACCAGCACCACCTGCAGTGAGCTCATTCTGACTGAATTTCATTCTTTGGCTTTTCCACCTTTTCTCTAAAGAAGTATATTCTGGAAATACTGTCTTGGAGGCTTTCATCAAAGCTACCTTCCTTTACTTGGGCTGACAGTCCTTACAACACGTCTGTTCTGTTTTTCATCAGCTACACTCAGTGAAAGTCTGGTAAATGTGATGTTTTGTGACTGGCACGTTCAGCACTCTAAGTGCCAGCCTCGGGATTTCCAGCAAGGAGCAGGTGCTGCAGTCCACTTTTAAAAACCCTGCAGTCTTCAAAAGAAGAAATTCAGTGAGAAAGACTTCTAAACAGATAAGATTACTGCGGATTGAGTCGAATGGCCCAGGAGCAGTGAGTGCATTAAGGAATTTTTCATCCCTAGGCTGGATGGTTTGTTTGGTGTGGTTTTTGGGTGGGTTTTTTTCTGTGGGTTTTTTTTTATTTTCTCTCCAACTTAACCAGATCCAGCAATGGTTTCCAAATTATTGAAAGCCAATGGTTGCTGCTGCCAGCAGGAGTGTGCTCACCCAGACAGAACCCCGCAAGAAGGACACAGCTATCCAGGTCACTGGCTGCAGGGAGTGTCTTAGCCTGGCATTAGTACAGTGAGAAAGACAGCTGCATACAGGGTGATCAGGTGAATGATTTGCTTTGTTTAGTAAGAGACCTTAATGAAAAAGTAGAGAGGCTAAGGAGTATTAGGGAGAGTGAAAGGGAAATAGACTGGTGGAGTTGCACCCTTTCAACCCCAAAAGAATTTCAGCAGGAGTCAGAGAAGACCTGCCCCTCTTGCCATCAGGTAGATGGAATAGACCAAGTAGATGAGGGGGAATGGAGAGGTAAAAGAATCCCCTCCCGACCCCCATCACCTCCCCAGGTGTCCTTAAAGAATAGGTATGAAGCTGCTGACCTAGAGGGTCAGGCAGATGACACTCCAAAAAGATCTATCTGAAGGGTCTCCCAGTTGCACCCCATCTATTAGCCAGACCACAACCACAGCTATTATGAAAAAAAGAAGGGTAGTTGTAGTAGGTGACTCCCTTTTGAGGAGAACTGAGGGCCCTGTGAGGCAACCAGACTCATCCCACAGGGAAATTTGCTGCCCTCCCGGGGCCAAGTCAGGGGTATCAGCAGGAGACTCCTCAAGTTGATTTAGCCCTCTGACTATTACCCACTGTTGGTAGTCCAGACTGGCAGTGATGAGACTGATAAAAGAGGTACCAGGGTAATTAAAAAGGACTTTAAGGCTTTGGGTTGATTAGTTGATGGGGCAGGAGCACAGGCGGTGTTTGCCTCAATTCTTGCAGTAGCAGGGATGAATGAGGAGAGTAGGAAAACCTTTTCTATCAATAGGTGGCTAAAGGTTTGGTGCCACCAGTGGAATTTTTGGGTTTTTTATCATGGGGCAATTTTTATGGTACCAAGCCTGCTATAGTCAGATGGGCTTCATCTATCTAGCCAGGGCAAAAGAACACTAGCATGTAAGCTGGCAGAGCTGATCAGGAGGGCTTTAAAATAGATTTGAAGGGGGAAGGGGTTGAAACCAGGCTCTCCAGAGATGAGCCTAAGGGTGGAAAGCCAGGGTTAGCAGTGAAATCAGGAGCTCAGCTGAAGTGCATGTACACTAATGCAGCATGGGCAACAAACAAGAGGAGCTGGAAGCCATCATGCAGCAGGAAAGCTATGATGTAGTCACCATCATGGAAATGGGGTGGGATGACTTGCCTGACTGGAATGCTGCAATGGACCACTGCATGCTCTTCAGAAGAGATAAGCGAAGTAGGAGAAGTGGAGGGGTGGCTCTGTACCTTAGAGAGTCTCTTGACTCTGTAGAACTTGATGTCAGTGATGATAAGGTTAGGAGCCTATGGGTAAGAATCAGGGGGAAGGCCAACAAAAGCTGACATCCTGGTGGGAGTCAGACCACCCAACCAAGATGAAGAGGGTGATGAATTATTCTACAAGCAGCTGGCAGATATTTCAAATTCACCAGCCCTTGTTCTTGTGGGTGACTTGAGCCTGTTGGGAACTGAGTACAGCAGAGAAGAGACAGTCTAGGAGATTCCTAGAGTGTACAGAGGATAATTTCCTGTTGCAGCTGATAAATGAATCTACCAGGGGTGGGGCCCCACTAGAAGCTGAGATATAGCAAAGTGGCTGCTTAGGTAAGGTTGTTGAAGATGTACTGATTAAAGAACGACATACATACAAAATAATATTTATTTTTATGGATCCATTCTTCTCCCAGCCTTACAAGAGACAGTTTTTTCTTGAAGCACCAGCTGTGTAGAAGCTGAAACAGCAGAAAGCCAGCAGTAAGACTGTCCCAAAAGAAAGATGAAGGGGGCTCTTTAAATAGGCACAATAGCAACTGAGAAGACAGAGTACAATAATGAAGTGAGAAAAGAGGAAGGGAATTATACTGTAATAAAAATGAGTGAAGTAGCAAATATAGTAAGCTAACACAGACTCATCTCTTTTGGTGTCATGCTTTTTTTAAAAAGAGGTAAAATAGCAGTTACTATTTTTGAAATGAAGAGAGAAAAGACAGAAAAACAGTCTTTTTAACTTACTTGGTGTATCAGCAGTCAAGAGACTGGCAGCTGCATCAGGACAAGACAGTCAGGTACACAGGACATGGAAAACAAAGAGGTTTCCTCTAACACAATGAATGGAAATTGCACATCTGCTGATTGATGTAGTCAAGAGCGGTTGCTCACTCCAGGTTGGAGTTAATTACTCCCAGGAGAAATTAACAGGTTGAATTTTAAAGCTCTGGGCTTCTCAGACTTCAGCACTGGAGAGACAGGTTTCACTGTTCCCTCAAAGCAGTGCCCTGACAATGATGTGAATTTTGTGACTTGCTTTACTGGAGCTGTAGTAGGAAAAAAGTATCGTTCTCATCAAACCAGCACAGGACTTTTGTGTTGCCCATATTTCTCAGTTCTGCACACTTCCCTGGTTTTAATGTCTTACAGAGTAGCTAGTCTTGAACTCCCCAGTCCTCTTTGCCACAAGGGAAGTTTTCAGTACGAAAAAAAAGGTGAACCTGGAGACCACATCAGGCTCAGTCTGTGCATCCCTACACAAAATCAGTATTGGCTTTGGTGTGCCTTCACATTTTGGGAGGAGTTTGGGAGGTAAAATAAGAGGTGTAGCTGAGCAGTGCAGTGCTATCGAATGGAGACAGGGTGGTGCTTGGGAAAATTATCCAGGGCATTTCTACATTAAGATTGGCTCAAGCCTACATCTGTGGTGATATCCAAACTGGTCTTCAGTAGGTAGCAAGAAGATAAGCCTTTATGAGACACTATCTGTGAAATAGCATTCATGAAAAAACACAGTGAGTGCCAGAAAATCTGGCGTCACATTGCTTGTGACAGAGCTCAGTAAAGTGAATGCCTTCAAGGAGGCAGAGCAGTCCCTGACCTACTTGCTCTATACAGCCAGGACACTTCTTAGGTACATCACAGGGAAATGCACTTTATCCTACCAGACGTACAGTGTACAAACACAGGTTGCAAACAGCATGTCTGTGAGCTCTGAGCTTGTCAGACAAGTCAAAGTGTCTCAAAACCTTAGTGCAAGCCGGGATTTAGCAGGCTTTCAAGGCATTTTGCATCAGCTCAATTATTGGCTCTGACTATCATGCAGTGCTATCACCCAGCTAAAAGCATGGTTTCAGTTCTGAGTTCTTTTTCTTTTCTCACAGGCTTCCTCTAATCAAAAGAAGAAAATAATTTTTCATGTGTTGTCTGTGTTTTACAACATTAGAACCAGCTATGTAGATAGCTGCCTTGAGCCTAATGCTGAATACCAGAGGGCTGTTCTTACTAAGAGCTTACAGTCTGACTCTATCTGGGATTTGAGTGGCTAACTAAAATCCCTTGCAAATTATCTGTCACTTCTTTGTAAGCCATGCTTCCTTTCTTTACGTCTGAATTCGGACTGGGGATAATGAACTTCCTGTATCATAGACTGGGATACAAGGAAACTCATTGTACACTCACCAAAGAAGAGTGTATCAGTAAGTAGCTTATAAGGCAGCTCCGAAGGGTCTTGTTAGAATTACTTATTCTCCGAGTTTCAGTGCTTTGATTAAGTGGATCATGTGATAAACACTTATAATGAACTTCTTCAGATGCTGCCAGGGAAAGCCCAGCAGATAAAATCCTGAATCCCATGGCATTGCTCTCTGCATAACAAACTGATTACAGAGATGGAAAAATCGTTCAATTCACTGGCTTCTTCTCCCACTCAGGACAGCAGAACAGTGTTACACAATTTTCTTTCTGCTGCCTCAAATTAAAGTATCCTTGCTACTCAATCCAGTTCAAACAAGTGTAGTTTTCCTCCTACAACTGACCAGGCAGATTACAACTAAATGTACCTACTTGCAAGCAAGTCTAGTCATGCTTCTAAGTGATTTCTTTCTTATTAAACAAAGTAATACAAACAAACATGCCCATGGTTGGAACTAGGTATTTTTAAGGTTCCTTCCAACCCCAACCATTCTAAGATATGAACACCCGCTCCAAAACAACTAAACAAACACTGAGCATAAACTCACAAATAACATATGCTAATTTGGTTTATTTAAAAACAGCAGGAAATGTCTGAGATCATCCCTTGCAGTTCTGGCCAGGCCAATATCTGTAGGACCAAGGACCAGGATAATGCATCAGCATCTGCTCTGCTCAATCCTCACCCCCAGTTACCAGCTTGTTGTTTCTCCTTAGCAGCACAGGCTCTCCTCTTTATCCCGCTTTCCCAAGTTGTTTCTGCCTAACAAGCTATAGTGTCTCTGCAAAAGGCATCCTGGCTCTGGCATAAAGCATGGGATGTATGTACTTGGCCCTGCCCTGTTACTCAGCATAAATTATAGCACTGCTTCTTCAAGGCCAGTGCTATATCCCTGACTCCATGTCAGCTGCAGCATGTGTGATGAATAGGGTGCCTTTAAGAAAGCCTTCTTCAGGTCCTGTGACTGAGATGAAGGAAAAGACCCCAATAACCTCTTCTCCTTGACTGTGTTCCTACTACCATAGGTGACAACTGTCTGCACCCAGACATACGCACTGGTCTTATCCAATACCTGACTAAAATATTTGTCAGGGCTCTGCTAAATAGCAAAGGGTTTGGAGCTCTGCTGGCACTTTGAGGTGTCAGGGTAGAGGAGGCAACTGTTTCAGCTGGGCACGGTATTGCTGTCAGGGAGCTTGTGGAGAGAGATGCAAGTGCTGGGCTCTCAGTGAGATAATTGGTTTTACTTGGAACACTTAATTCAGTAAAGGGTTAGTGCGGGCAGGAATGGTGCCCTTCCTTTAAGCTACTTACTGGCTGGTTTTCCCCCAGTCCAGATCCCAGAGTTTACAGAGTGGTAGCAGAGATGGCAGAAGCTGCACAATAAGGCCTGTCCTCAAGTGACCTCACTCCATATCATCCCACTGAGTCATCAGCTCTTTAGAGTCTCTGGGTGAATTGCCTTAAAGGGAATTGCTTTGGGAGTTTAGGTGTTAGTAGAAACAAGAGGGTAAAGGGTAGTAAACAGAGTATCACCTCAGCAGTTCCGTCCTGCATGTTACCAGTAGGTCTGATAGTTGTCAATGACACACAGCAGAACCAAACTACCAGTGTTAATTCCTCCACCACACTTAGAGTCCTCGCATTTCCCTCCTGCTCAGCAGCCAGCATGCACCCTGGCACAGAAGGACAATTGCTTGTGCACCATCACCAGAAAGGGTGCTTTGGCACAGCACTTTGGAGAATGATCTGGGGTTGTGGCTGGCATGGAACTGTGCTCCCCACTCCATCTGCTTCTCATGCACAAGAGCAGTCCCACATCACCTGTCCATTGTACTGAGCAGCATGTTAAACCACCTCGCTGGCTACCAGCTATTAAACCCCTAGACAGACATGCAGACAACCTTGCAAGTGAGATCCTCTGCTTGCAGATTGCACCGACATTACAGCTGGCCTAGAGGCAAGCCTAGGAACGTCCATGAAGTACAATACTAACATGCTAACAGGCTACATGAGTTGACAGCGTCATCACACCTAGCGCAGCTGTTATAAAGAGACTTAGGGAAGGAACATTTGGCAGATGAAGAACACATTAATGAATATCAAACTCACTTGTCAGATGAATTAGAACATCAGAGAAGTGGGGGGATTGCCTTGCTCCCTGGCTTGACCCATCAGAATGTTTATCCATCAGTTCTGTTTTGACGGATTATGGCATATCACAGAAGTTCTAAGGAATGGTAAAAACTGTGGGGTTTTTCAAACAGCCAACCTACAAACATGACTGCAGCTTAAAATGTACATCAAACATTGTATGTCAGCTTTGCTATGTACCATTACTAGCCATTAAGTTTCCCCTGATCATATTATTTTCCAATTAATGGGATTACAGAGGTGTAATCGAAGGGATAATATACCTATCAGCTCTTATGAGTTGCGATGGCAAGTGAGAAAGAGAGCCTTATCTTGATTTACTTTATAGCCAAAGAGAATTGATGCATCTAATATGCAAGAAAAAAGGTATCTTTAGAACATGCTTTCTATGTGATCAGTAAAAATCAATAACAATACTGCTATTAGGCTGTCATAACAGTGGAATTTTAAATCTGTAAACCAAGAAAAATTTGTAATTTCAGTTGTTTCCACTTGACAAAGGAGCCTTCCTCCTACATGACAAAAGAGCTAAAGGTATTTGTGGTTTAAACCACAGATGCTAACCTAGCCACAATCTAGTTTGAAATTGTGAATCAATGTGGAGTACCATTCAGCAGCTGCTTTTTTACTGGTCTCATACTTGTATGTATTAAATACCATCCACAGATTTCCTGTGTAGGCCTGTCCCCAGGGACCAAAAACCTGGTGTACACAACTCATAAATAAAGCTAGAGAGACATGAGCAAGAAAAAGCATACCATACTTCTGGGAATCACTCCAGGAAAATGAATATGCAAGATGGCACATCACCCTACACAAAGCTGGCAAAGGTAAAATAACATTTGGGTTCGATCATTATGGAAAAGAAAATAATTCTGTGTTCATATGTACTCGCTGATTTTCCACTAAGACAAAAGGGTAAAGGTAAGAATAGAGTTTGACTCAGAAGAAAACAAAGCTGCTGATAACAGTAGTGCCACATTTAATTGGGGGTTCATCTGATTTTGATCCCTGGCTTTCAGAAGGCCCACGAATTCTCTAGCAATGATGACCATCATTATTTCCTGTCTCTGTGGTTCATGACTCTTCCTATGGCATGCACTTGATTTTAATTTCTAGGTATACCTTTCCCTCAACAGTTACAATGCATGACTTTATACAACAATACAGTTGTATTGTTGTATATTAAAATACAGTAAAGAAAAAAAGAAGAACCATTGTCTTGCTTTCCTGTAATGGGTTTGGATGAACATACCCTCCTGTTTCCATCAGTACTTCATTCTTTCTCTTTTTTCTTGAGAGTAGGATATTACATTTACTGGCACTGACTCTTTCCTCAGAGTTTATTATTTTGCTCCATTTCTGCTCCTCTCATTTTCCCAGGTTTTTCCTACTTTTTTTTTTGTACAGTCTCCTGAATCCTTATTTTCCTATTAGGCTTCACACTGTCTAATCCCAACTTTAGTTTACTGTTCTTATTTATGAGATATTGAAAAGTTTAAGCTGCTGTATATGAGGTATGACAATAACAGGACTGCAGAGAAATGCCCATTTAAGGGATGAATTGGCAGAAGACACATCCTGCAACTATGCAGATTGCAGACAGATGTCTACCTGTATTTGGCTTGGCTGTGATTTGGAAATGTACAGAATTCTTCGAGAGCAAACGTTCATGTGCTCTTGCCAATTTTTATTTCACTGTGGATTGGTCCATATTTTTGCTTTTAGGGATGACGGCTTATCGTTGCCTTTTAACTGTTTGCCTGGTGATGTTTTTTGGTAATTTTGCTTGTGTTCTTAAATATTACACATGACAGTAGAATTGCATATTCACTGTGTAGGAAAGCTTTTCATTCCTCTGACTGAATGAAGTTACTGATGATAAGGTACTAGGAGTTCACTGAGACGTATATATGCCTATCTGCTGGAGTTGCACATTTGTTTATGAGACTGCAAGGCCTCGTATAGCTATACAGCACATGTAAGCCTTGAGGTACCTTGAGATTTTAATTTGGGCAATAGCACACTCAGTGCACCTTATGTGTATGAGAATCCTAAGTGTGCAGGAGTACAATGAAAAGAGAATGGGGGCTGTGTGGGACATGTGCACACCTAGCACTGATCACTACTGATAGGTAAATCATTTTTTGTTTATCCGTATGCAGTATGTAACTGTATTTCCACTGCAGTGTATGCTGTAACAATCATTACACCACAGTCTCAGATTCTTGAGAGGCTGCAGTTGGAACAACACTTTACATTGTAACCCATCAAGAGTTATTAATATATGTAACATCTGTTGAATTGGGAAGACAGAGCTTCAGAATGATGCTCTGTAGATGTCTGAGATAAATAATTTTCTTACTGAAATTGTCAGGACAGATGCTGCTCTGACAGAGTATGATCTAACTGTTTACCTGGAATTGCCATAACAATCTTTAGACAGACTTGTAGTCTGCAGTATAATTAGGTTGGAAAAGTCAAGCGAATATCTTCAAATACTTCATTTTTTGTAGTTAACAGGGTAGCTGTTACATCCCAAGTGTGGAGAGATGACTGTCTCCAATAACATGTGGTTTGACAAAAGAATACAGAAAGATGAATTTTCTAGTTCAGATGGAGCTCTGTAATCAGCAGCAGAAGAAATTGAAGGATTCTGTTCAGTGCCCTGTATCTATTCAGAGGAGAGGGATCAGCTTCACTTTTCCATCTTTCTTGTCACTAGAGTGATGGCCTTCAGGAGGTTATCCTACCTGACCAAAGTCATCAAGGGCATAAGACTTTTGTCAAGGATAGGGACTTCTGGGAGCCGATGGTTCCAGATGCGGGTTCCAATCTGAGGTCGGAAAACTAGCATATTTGCCTTCCCTGGACACTTCAAGAAACTTGAAGTGAGGTGAGTGAAGTCACTGAATACAGACTGCTGCGTGTTCAAATTCTTTCACCCTTCAGGACTGATCGCTGCTCCAAAGCCAGAAGATAGCTTAAAGCATTATGCAGCAATTCCTCAAATGAACTCAAGATACTTCTAGGAGGAAAATCTCATTTTCTTTGCCAATTCAATTTGCCTCTATGATGTCTTCTTACCATTCTGCAAGACAGATTGAAAAGTAGCACTTCTTATTCTTAACAGCCATCCAGTATGCAGTCTAAGAGAGGGAACAACTTTAAGTACAGATATCAAACCACTCCTTTGTTTGGTGGTTCCAGATGCTCGAAGTCCATTAGTTCTGCAGTTAATCTATCCAGGGTATCTGGAAGCCAGGACTCTTTTGACAAGTACTGATTAAAAAGGTTAATTTTGCTGAGTCTTACTTGATTTTGCCAAATAATCCGGGACTTAGAAGGACTGACAGGAAAGAATAAAAGGAAACAGTTGCCCCTGGAACAAGGAAATCATTGTCGTCTTGACTTGTGCTGTGAAGATGTCCATTCAGGACAACTCTATTTTGAGTAGAAGCCTTCAGCTGTTTTTGATTTCCTGTCTGTATTTTGAAGAGGGGTATCTGCTGAAACCTTTTAACCAGATATTCTGCAGACTAAGGACAACACAAAAAAAGACAATTTTATGCAAGTGCCATAATTTAATTTCTTCCTGGCACAGAGAGTAATGCCATAGTCTCACACTGTTGACACGAAGCCATATAAGAAGATTGCTAAGAGTCATGATGACTCTTCTGCTTTAGATATTTGTCCGCTGGAAATTGGTTTAAGGGTATGACTTAACTCTAAAGAGGCCATCCAAAAACTATCAGATGACAACTTTCTGTCATGACTTGTGAGGTGATGAGAACTATCCTACAATCTTCCTACAGGAAATTCATTTATGTTATCATATAACAGAATAGCAAACACCTATTCTGCACTGAAATACTTGCCTGCTTTCTACTGTTTCAGTCTAGCAAGCACAGTTCCCTGAATTGACAGAATTTTTAGAGTAAAATGAGAGGTAAGAGTTCTGTGGTTTGGGGAAGTCAAAGGGAAATTCACCAACTGATTCAAAAGCAAATTTCCTTGTGACCATGTGCAAATTGATGGGTTTCTGTAGCTCACTACCTCCAACAAGAAAAATAAAAACAAACTAGAGGGATGAGTTGATGCGTATTTCTGAAATATTCAGCTATTCTTTCCATCTGACTTGTAAGAAACTGAGTGATGCATTTCGTTTTTTAATCCTCACTATTTGAAAGCTCCACTCTGAGAGTAAATGAGAGCACCACAGCTGTGTCAACACTGTAATGGAATCAAAAGTCCTTTGGACCAGAAGTAAGCATGGTATAAGCCCCAAGCCTTATCCATTCCAGATACGTTATGGCAGCAAGGACTACCATCAGACTGCTCATGACCATTAGGATGCTACTGTAGAAACACACCAAACTCACTCAGGTACCCAGATCCCAGCATGCTCTAAGGAAAAGGCAATATGCCCATATCTGAGGTCAGTCCTTTATCCTCACTGAACAAAATGTGGTTAAGCATGATTTTCAAAAAGGTTTCATTGGAGCACAGATCAAGGTCTTAAATGATTATGTAAATGTGGTAATTATGTATATAATTATGTATATAAGACTTAGGACAATTGGAATTAAGGTTGAAAATGTAAATGTGGACCTTGCTATCTTGCATTTTGTGAGAGAATTTAATTTTTCTAAACAATGTAACTAATATATGAAAACCTCAATTCCAACACAAATCTGTATTAACAAATCACGTTGATGGGCAGAAGGATAAAGGTTAAGCGTAATTTGTTATTTACAGTTTTCAAAATCATATACAAATCCCTATGTTCTGAGTGCTAAACTCTTGTGCCCCATACATATGTTGTTTGCTTTACTAGGCTACATGTGAATGAGAAGAACAGCTGTGACCTCCCCTTGTACTTTGAAAGGGCTCTGACAAAAAACAAACATCCTCTTTAAGAAAAAAATTCTTAATTTGATTTCATTCATTCTGCATGTGTAAGGACCCACAAAACTATTCCATGTTTTTATTACATTCAGAATTAATAATGAAGAGGCAGCTAAGTTAGAATTTTATACCTGTTCTTACTTACTAGGTCTGTGTAGCCCATTGTTAAACTAATACAAAACCCTACAGAGTCTTATAAAGATATAGCTTATGTCAAAAAATGAGACAATTAATCAGTGTAAGTTTTGAATGTGACCAAAGCACAATGATACACATATTTCACTGTAAAGTGCTCACAGCAATTATCAAACAACTCCCCTTCTTTATGCCCCCTGGATCGCACACACTCCATTTTTTTTCCACCAGAAGATACAGATCTTCAAATAAAAGCATAAATGATGAGAACACAACAACAAAGCAAGAAAAAGGCCTCTGAACTCAGCTGGAGAATGAGGCTGCTGCCTCCCCAGCAACAAGATGGTGTCGATCAGCTTGCCTTTCTGCAAGGCAGCTGCTCACAGCTCCTGCTAAGCTGTGCACTCAGTATGGGATGTGAAAGAGATGAGACAGTGGTGCTGGGATAGGAGTCTGGAAACAGGGAATATTGTAGTTCATACTTTGGTGGGCAGGGAGTTGAAGAAGGAAAATGCAACCAAGAAATTGAGTTGTGACTCACTGACACTGTGTATTTTATTTGCCTTGTTCTTGGCCTGTGCAAGTTGGATGATCTCTGTCTTTTGGTTCTCTTCCACATACTCCCACTGCTATGTAAGCTTTCCCATGTGTCCAACGACCCAGATGTTTCTCCTCCACTGACTGTCTTCCAATTTGACTGAGCAGCTCCTGTGATTAACAGGCAAGAGATACATGCAGAGTGTGCATTATCAGTAACAAATTCTGCAGCTCATTGAAAACTAAAAATTACTTAAAATATTTATAAACATTTAGTTGGTAGATGAGCAATTTAGCATTTACTACTTTTAAAAATTTTCACATGCAATATTTAGAGAAATTGAAATTATATGATGAATTGTCAAAGTCTGTTACAGAATCTCTGCCTTTTAAGACTGGAGTAACAGAAAATTTGTTCATGCTTGCTCTATCACTGCCTGGAGAGATACAGGAACAGGCAAGGAAAGCAAGCAGAACATAGCTGTAGCTGGCTGTGTTCATGTAATCCAAATATTTAAGCAAATGTTTCTAACAATAAATAAGCAATAGCGATCTATTCTGGATCAAATGATATACTTGAACTCTCTGGGCAAGTTTTGGCTTAAGCTTATGAGGTATGTGTTAGCTGAAAGGAAACGCACAAATGAAAGATAAATACGTTCTGAACTACTTTACCAATAAAGAGGAGGGGAGGGAGCAGGAGGGTGCAGGAATGACCTACGCAGTTCTGTACTTTGTTCTTGAAATAAGTAGAGTAACATTCCTCGAGGTAGAGGCTGTGAACTGCACAGTCTGTGACAAGAGCCCAGGCCTGGCCAGATACCCAAATCAGCTCATCATGCCCAACTGGAGTCATGTCATGTCAGTGGACACATCAGCTTAACACATACAGCAGTGATAAGAATGTATTATCCGGCTGAGAGGGAAGTGCAGTAAATCTCCCTATGCCATTTTCTTCCATGTTCTTCAAACACAGTTATGTAAAACCAACCCACATTTCCCTCTTACCATGTGGCGAATATAATCCTCTCTCTAATAAAATAGTAATAATAAAAATCTACATCTGAAAAAAACGTGTCAAATAATTTTCAGGCATGATTAACAGTTCTGCTGACTGGTAAAAATCTGGTTAGAGCAGCAAGAGTATGATGGGTTTTTAGGAGCAGGGTAAAGTTTGTTTGATTCTCTGTAACTGAGTGTCCTCAGCTGAACCCACCAGCCCTTTGCTGTGTGAGGATTATAACTCACGCTGCAGTTGGATCAGCCTCCGTTTCTATTTTTAGTGCAGATCTTGCTCCTTATTTAGTCCTGATTGCATAGCCAGAACTGCATTCTCAGCAGCTCAGTGAAAAGCCTGCCTGTTCCATTTTATAACTTTTCCAGAAGAAAAGATGGGATGCCGGTAGCTTTCCAAACAGTCTTATTTTAGGAACTTGCAATATGATACAGTCCAAAAACCCAAGACCACATGAATCCCTGCTGAAATACTATAGACCTTCCTGGAGTTTTACACAGCAAGAATTTGGCTGTTTCTACATTGACTGGGATATTTAAATAAACAGAACAGAACACACACACAAAAAGAAATCCCACCAAACAACCAAAGCCAAACAAACCCCCAAATCCCCAAAAAACCTTCTTCACCCTAAATACTGAAAAGACATTTATTGAAACAGTAATATACATCTGGATAAAATTCTCCAGAAAACATTTTATCCTCCTCAGATTCATAGTTTATATATCCAATTCATGGAGGCAACTACTAGCCAAAAAAGAAATAAACAAGGAAAAATGGAAAATGTTGGGTTTAAAGAATCTCTTAGCAGGGATGACCACACAGAAGTAATTTTCTACCACTCAATTAAAACCATAAGAACATCCTTTAACAGTTTTCCCACTACAGCGAAGAGTTTCTGTAATTTTGTCACCATCGGCTACAATGCTTCATCTTCACTTCTAGGATTTGTTTCTGGAATCTCCCCTCAGTCATGTACACTGAGCAAGTTATATTTCCATGTGTTGCACGTAAGTGCGTGACTGAAAACCAAGATGAAGATGATCAAGGCCTAGACTCCAGGCTGTAACCACACAAAATATAAAAAATCTACACGGATAATACATGTAAAAGAGATTTTTATCTACATATACACTGAAATGCAATGTCAGTAATGGATCTTATCCATGTGTGAAGACACCTTGCATCTTACCATACAGTGAAGTTAACACACCTCCAAACATGTCTTTAAATCTTAACTCAAGACCTCTTCTTAGATGTAATCCTGAGTCCTTGCTCTCCCAACCTGCCATAAATTGCTAAGGAATTGTTATGCTGCTCAGGCAATGGTCTTAATTCACCTATCTTTATTGTGTATGTAAGGATATCCAACACTCCTTCTTTAGCGGGGAGATTGATTGCAGATGGAAATCTCCCTCAACTGGCTCTGTATTCAGGCTGTTGACTAGTCCTTTCATGGACTGGGAACACAAAGGCAGATTTAAAAGAAAATTAACTGGAGGAGTAAAGAATTAAAATCAGTGAAGGGAAGGATGGACTAATATATTCTCATTGTAAATTCAGTAATTTAATTAGCCCCCAGTCAAACACTGGACAAATTACAAAGCCAATACAAAACAGAAGGGCCATAAAAATTAAGTATTCAGAAGGCCTGCATTTGCACATTCTGTGTTCCCAAAATATCCCACCAATTCTGTGAAAATGGAGAATACTCCATATACACAAACTCAAGTTCTGCATCTTGATTTAAATGACAGGCTTGAGTGAGAGAAGTCGAATGCCACAAGAAACACTCAAGATCACTATCCTGAAGGCAGGAGGTTAGAAACTGAAAGAACTGGAAGTCATTAACTGAAAACAAAAGACCCAAGTATTTGAAAGCTTGTTGATCCCAGCAATGTTCTCAGGAACACTGCACCTTTGTACCCTAAGTGAAGACTATTGAAATTTGGGTATTTGAGATGCGGACTGTCTTGGCTGTGCTCCTCAGTGTGACACATAAAGTTGAAACTCTAAGACATGTAGAAAAACCTAATACAAATATACTGACACCAATGCACCAATGTCTAAATCAGGGCAATGAAATTGTGATGTGTGTGCCTACAAATCACGAAGAAAAATTTAAGCATGACCATTCTGACAGAAAGGTATTTAAAAACAGTTCTTTATTCTCAAAAAAACACTCAGATTTTTTTGTAAGATTACACTTAAAGAGACTGAACTGCACATGAAATTCTTCAGAAAATGCCTCAAAATGTAACATAGCCAGAGACGAAGATAACTTCTTTTGAGCTCTTTTCAAGAAGGGGCTTTTGAACCAATGCGTGAAAGAGGAGCTCAGGAAGCTGATACTGAACTGCAAGGGTCCAATACATAGTGTGGAAGTCTGCATACCTTTGTGAGAATACACCATATTCCAGGTAGGCTTGGAGAAATCTTTCACAGGGAGACTCTAGTAGGGAATCATGACAAGATTTTCTCTAGCAAGCCTCTGTTATGGAATTTCTTATGAAACACCAGAGCATAGTGCAAAAAGTATCAAATTACTCACAACTATTCTGGACATAATTTTTAATAAAAAAAGTGATTGCTGAATCCATTTGGAGGAAAACCTGATCCAAGTGTATATAGCTTTGTTTGTAATTCAACACTATAAAGAGTGCCCTAACAAATTATGAGTATTTTGTCTGATGTAATAAGTGTTTCTGTATTTTTAGTTGAGTGACCAGTTCTGTGTTTTGAATTAGGAAATCTGCATAACATTAAAATAATTTACTCAAGTGCCATTTTAAATCAAAATGAAGTAGGTCACTTTGAAGTCAGCTTTGATGGGCAGTTTTGTTGTTGGTGTTGGGTTTTTTTTCAAATGAGAGCATGAGTCTGTTCCCTCAACACCACTTAATCATTAGTAACTTCCATGAAGAGCAAACAAAAGGCCTCTTTTATTTACCCATTATATTCCTAAGAGGTGAGAACAGCTTGATGCAAATGAAAATCATTAAAGCATTCTGCGCTACCATTAACTGTCTGAATATCTGTCTATGCAAATGCAGCACATTACCCAGTGAAACTGCAGCCTCATGACCTTCTGCATTGAAAATCCATGCCTTATGACTCTCTTAACAGTTAAAATGCTCTATGACGTGCCTTTCTATAAGTGCTTGGTTTGGACAGCCATGGTAATGGAGTGCAAGCCATTACACAGAAACATGCTCAGTTTCAGATACGCCTTCATCCCTTCACCCTGACTGGGCAAGAGGCAACATCAGATATATCTGATTTGCAACAGTGCTACAGTACAAATAATAAGCTGAAACGTGATTGCCCAGATCCAATCCTGCATGCAATTACACCCATAACTTCACTCAAATGAGTAGTTCCATTTAAGACACAATGAATATAGAATAATGCAAAACCTTAAATGGTTTGTAGGATTAGAGGCCTAATTAGATATAAAACCTACTGACCTAATTCTTTGGAATTTTGTCCTCTGTGTAGCCATTTATGCAGACCGTGTGCAGAACACAGCTATTCTCACTAGGTAGCACACCACCTGACTGACAAAAATGGGTGAATGTATGAACTAGAGAATTTAGTCCTCCAAGAGCAGGACCTGGCGACAGAAATGCGCTACAACTCCTACCTTCTTAACAGCACGAACCAGAGATGCATGTAACAGCAGGTTATGGAAGGACACTTATTGTTGTTCAGTCTGTCTCTCTCCTTGGCAAAACTTAGATCAGTCATCAGGCACAAATTTGCATCTGCTGCCTAAGAGCTTTTCAAGAACTAAGTCTCTGCAGGGGTTAAGGACATCTCCCACATACTTTTGTTGCATACTTTCACGTAGCTGCAGAGTAGTTAGGACACTACATTATTCAACAGCAGCTGAAAAGGCAACAGCGAATTGGATTCTATGCTTTCCGTTGCTTGAAGGACACCAAATCAGAGACTCCTGTCACACAGTCCTGGCATACTCCTAGGAGAGGGCTCCTGTCAGCAGGTGGTTGCATGTGAAGCACCTCTTACCTCCAGTTCAGAACTTTGCCAATCACTGCTGAGGACTGGAAGACTTAGAGGCCTAAAAGGATAAGGAACCTTTACCCTCCTAGGCCTTATACAGCTTGCATACATTGTAGAGTGCAGGGACTAAGGACTGTTGAGCAGGGGCCCCTATTACTCATTGATTTGAAAGTTATGGAAAGTAATTAATGTGTTTCAAGGCCAGGCTGGACGTGGCTGTGAGAAAGCTGGTCTAGGGGAAGGTGTTCCTGCCCACAGTAGGGGGGTTGGAACTAGTTGATGTTTAAGGTGCCTTCCAACCCAAACCATTCTACGGTTCTATTTGAAGCACTTAGAAAAGAAAGAAATCACTGAAACTAACTAAGATCTTGTTCTGAATTTGGCAAATTGGCACATTTAAAAAACCTCATCTACGACACTGCTGCACTGCCTATACTGTTTAATAAAATGATACCAAGGAACAAACCTGAACACCAGGCTGCTCATCCCCCTGGCCATTAAGCTGCCAGTGTTCTCTGGGGCAGTTTAGGACCGTGACAACAAGTGCCATCCGAAGCAGCACTCCCATGGTGCTCAGGGACAGCATCTGGAGGCAGGGGGATGCAGCGGTCTCTACAGCACTTCTTTTATTTCACAGTATAGATGCAATGCACAGGAAGGAATATTACAAAGGAACCAAGGAGGAAATTATGAATCCCACTGTTATGCTACAGTTCATACCAAATAATTTTGAATTTTTAAACCTTTGAAGTAGCAGTGTTATCATTTTATAAATTATTAAAATAAGCTTAAAAAGTTTTGGGTTTCTTAGGGACATAGAAATAAATTATGCTAACAACAATACAATATTTACTGAAAAGTTTTGCCTCTAACATGCTCATTCACCTCCTTTTCTGTCAGAACATAAGAAATAAAGCATATGTTTGCAGGTAATGCACTTTATCCCTTTGGCAACCACTGCCACATTTTCTCTTTATTTGAGTGAAATTTACTTCTAAACATAACTAATTAATTTTAAATTGCTAATACTTTTCAAGTGTGATAAAAGATAAAAGCTACTCAGGATAAGCTTGAAAAAAATGGATGCTGTTGACTTCTTTTGTTTTAAAAAAAGTAATTTCTGAAGCACTCCAGGCAAAAAGCAATTCTGTGCCAGTCATAAAATGAAGAAATTAGGTAACTGACTCGTAATCTTGTGCTGGAACAAGCGAGAGAAACTCAGATTAGTGGTATTGAAAGCTGTATCACAAAAAGCACTGCAGCTAAAACATGGTCTTAAATATACATTTTTTTTCTCCAATAGCAACTAAGAAAAGGTGGAGAGTCTTCATAAGAAATCAATTTCCTCTTCAAACAAATAGATATTAAAAAAACTTACAATGCTTTTAAAAGCGTATTCATTACAGCACAAAAATAGTCTGATTTTTAACGTGTACCTAAAGATTTACTCAGAGTAGCCATGATAACTGCTCTCGTTAGACAATGATCAAGAAAAAAATCAGGGGATGAAGAAAAGGTATAGTTTAATGAAAGACATACCCACTTTTCTCAAAGCACAAGAAACTTCGGCACTGACAAGTCTGGTTTCAAATGTCCAATCCTAATGCCTTATTTCAGAATGCTACAGTTTTGCAGACAAATCCACAATTACATTTGATTTACTCGCTGATTATCTTCTGTTTCCTTTTAAAGATAAAGAATGTGTCTAAAGCTGAGCATGAGAATGTGATCACTTCTTGGAAGGTTCTCTTCCCTCTCTGAACAATGTGAGACTCTGACCAAAGTTATTTTTACAGCATAATTTCCTATTTTCCCCTTTGCATTACTATTTTCACTTGACAAATTTTTTTTTCAAAAAAGCATCATCCTAATGCGAGCACATCACTCAACTATTAGAGTTTAAAAATTAAAGAGGTCGAAAGCCTCAGCCCTGTCCTCAGAAAAACAGAACAAAACACTGTCTCCACAAAATAAGTTAAAAAGCAGCACAGGAAAAGAAAGGTGGAGGTGCAGTGGGTGAGGAGGCTGGAATATGGCATAGTACTTAATACTTCACAGATTCTGGGGACAGTGTTGTCTCATTTTATTAGCCAAGTCACCAAGTTCCTGCTTTTGGATGAAAACAAATGTCACTGATTTTCTAAGTAAAGCAGCTGCAAGATTACTCAAGACACAGCAGGAAACACGCACCATATTATAAGAGAATCCAGTCTCAGTCGCTTAACTGCACAGCTTCCAGAGAGAATGTGTCCAATTTCTGTACTTGACTAGGCACCCATAAGCAGCACACAATTTGCCTCCCAAAAATCTGGACACAGAATCATGGCAACTTTCCTTTCACTCTTCCCTAACTTCAATTAATATATCACATTAGATTATCAGATTTACTCTATAAATTTATTTTCTTCCCATGTTTGGATCTACCTATTTCATGCTTTGAGACATCAAATAATCAACATATTGGTACGAAAATTAATTTTATTTGCAAGACCCCAAAATTGTCCAGATGGATCTGTGTGCTGATGGGGTCTGCATTTTCAATGTCATCCTTTAACAGATGCTACTAGAATTGATGGATTTTAACAGTATTAATAACAATATCATCTCAGTATTATAATATAATAACATAATAATATCATCCCTTCAATGTGAGTACTGGGCAAAAAAGAACACTATCAAAAAGTGCTCAATAAGTGAACATTTTTGAAACTAGGTTTCAGTAGCCATAAAACCTAGATGTTTTTTAAACATCTAGGTAAGAGCACTACCTCTGAAATTACATTAAATTTAATTTCAGGCCAAGCAAGACTGAAAGGCTTGTTAGCCTTAAAGGACAACAGAATACTAGGCAACGTTCAGCTTACAATAAAACAAACACCACCACTTTCTCCAAACGCCACACACAGTCCAAAAGAAACCTTTAGATATTACATAACTCGATTTTTGGAAAGCATGTTTCTCTCATGAAACCTCAAAAATCATTCCAAAATGTGCTGGATAGATTACAATGCAGAACAGGAGGTCCAAAGACACAAGACTGTGTAAAAATGCTGAAGCTTAAGAAAAACAATTAATAATGCAAGGCTCAGAATAAAACTGTGAAAACTGACCACAAATAAAAGAATCCTAGGATAGAGGACAAGGAGCAGTCTATCTAGTCTTGTGGTGCCTGTTAGAATTGTTGTAAGGTCTTGTTTTATTTGACAGCTTCATTAATTCCCGAGAGGCTACAAGGTGGACAAGTAAATTAGTGAGGCTAAAAGACAGACAGAAAACAGTAAAATCAAACTGACTACAAGAGAAAGTAAGCTACTGTAATGGAAATGACTGAGAGAAATATTCTGGAACAGATTGTGGAATACATTCAGTAGGACGGAAATGCCCCAAAAGCATAATATTTTTAAAGGATCTAAGGATAACAAGTGAAGAGAAACTACAAATAGATTTGTAACAGAGTACTGACAAAGAGCAATTTAGATTTGACTTGCATACTTGGAAGCTCTATATCCTGGAATAAGAAGGTAACAGTTTCTCTACCTTTCAAGTCTCTTGGTGGACCAAACATTAATACTCCCAATTAATTCTGCCCTACAAATGGAGGTCACATGGATGCCTGAACATAAAACATAAATTCTTCATCCACACTCTTTACAAACACGTCTGGAATTCACCAGCAAGTTCTAGGCCCATTACAAGAAAGATCTATGGAAATTGGACAGAATTCACATAAAAATAACAAAAATTATTTGGGAGATGGAAAGAATCAAAAGGAAATGTTACAGACCTAAACAAGTGTTACCTTACTTGCTTAAGCTAAGCAAGTAAGAAGTTCAAAATGCTTTCTTTTTTGTCAGTTTGATCTGGAAAATTATTTCAAAGGGACAAACACCAAGAAGTAAAAAGAATTATTTGAGGCGATAAAAGATTATATATACATACCTAATTAGGAACTTAATGCAGACAACAGAGAAAACATAGTGCATTCTAAACTAGAGGTAATTGTCCAAATAGAAAAAAATATAGCAGGCATTTGAAACTGCAGTATAATGTATACATTCATATATGACAGGGACCAATACCAACAGAGATGGACAAAGTATTTCATGTAGCTCTGCCATCTGTAAGCTAATCTTAAAACATTTTAAGTTTACTCTTATAGTAACACTCCTCTTTCCTGTTGGATAACAGATGGCTGTTTGTGATCTACATATTGCACTGAGGCTTCTTTCACTTTGTCTGATGCATGAATGAGGAATGCCTCCCATAAGTCAGACTACATGGCAGAAAAAATATATAGCAGCTAAAATTAAATGGCTTTCACTACTTACCATCCAGCCCCCAATTCTGTGATTCATTCACAGAAACACATTTCCTATTTTAAACCAACAAAAATTCAAATAATAACCACATAGTCATGTATATTTTGCTACACGAGTTATAGAAGACTGATAGGGGGTTGGCAGTTACAGTACTGACAATTTCCCATTATGACATCTTTCTAATTACTTATTATTTGAACCACTTGGACTAACACTCTTCACACCAGACACATTTCTCAACTGAGGGTTTCAAGTAAACGCTTCAGCTATTTATCAGAACTAGAATATGAAAAATAATGTTTCATTTGCCTGTTTAAAAACAATTCTTAAAACCATTTACCTGAGCTGCACTGTATGGAATATAAATTTCAGAGTTTTGTAGGAACTGGCAGCTCTCTTGTTAAAATAAACTAATTACTTTATTTTTTTTCTCTTTAAAAAGCTACTAATCAAAGCTCAGCTGCTTTTCCTTGTATACTCTACTCCTTGACAGTAACTCTGTGGAGCATACCATTCCCACAAATAGTATTAATGTTCAAATGTTATATGCCATTGTATACTGTTTTCTCTTTTAAGTCCATAATCAACTTTGCTGTTAGTCCAAATCACTAGACAGGAGGTTTTTAAATTATGCTTATTCCACAGTGTCCCTCATAAAAGCAACTCAATTATCTAAGACTTAATCACTTCATCTTAATCAAATTTCATCCATGAAATTCTCATTGTCATACATACAATCCCTAACATCACTTATTACTATGCTGTTATCACTATACTGTTAAGTGTTCCCCAACAACGTGCATGTTCTTATACTAAACTGAATTCCTTAATGCAATCATATAAATATTTTACTCTTGACAATAGGTCATTTTCCAGGCATGGAAGGGAAACTCAATCCCTTCATGACATGTAGAATTAATTTTGCAAAGAGCAGATCAGGAATCTCATCTTTACAATTAAGTGTTTACTGACCTTTTTCTTACATGATGCATATGTTCCTTCTCAATTAAAAACACCTTCTCTATTTTTTTTTTAGAAGTGGCGTATTTCTACACTGTTAGACATGTAATTATTTATTAATTTTTACATTCCAATTTATATTATTTTCTTGAATACTTAAGCATTTTCCTGTATGTACATTCACTGGCAGATTTTCCTGATACAAGGCAACAGCAAGACCTGAAAGTGTTGGGGAAAAACATCATTATTGAAAAAAAGAAAAAAAAAACTTTCAGTCAAAAATTCTGTTTGAAATAAGTTGCTAAAATCTTTGGCCATGAAACAAAAATGGTCAAACCTGATTTGCATTTTCATATAAGCATTATGTATGTGAATTTGTATACACAACTCATTTACAAATATGAACATATACATCAGGCCACAATGCATGTTGCAAAAGGGTTGCATTTTGCACTACAGTCAAGATTTTCTGAAACAGAAACCTGGGCCATATCCATGATATAAAATGTTTTTTGTACAATGATGGTGAAAACTCATTTATCCTAATGGGTAAATTATCTGCATTGATCAGTGGAACCCACTACTGAAATGTTCAGGGATCTATACACAATCCTTCCAGAATTTTGATAATCAGGTGCTGTGCGATAACCAGCAAACATCACATAACCCTCTTGATAATCTCATCAATCTCCATATTAAAAATTGCTGAATGTTCTGCCCTGCTACTTTCACTGAGAGAATAAATTCATTCCTCCTCCACCGGGCTAGAAACCTTTCATGGCAAGTGCATGTCCAGTTTATATCTAATCATTCTACATTGACACTGTTCTTTGGCTTAGATACTCCTTATTCTTCCTTAACTCCAAAGTTATGGACCTTTTACGGTATGTTGCTCTCCTTCAAGCTTAAGGTTACTAGTAACTTTCATTTATAGGCTAACTAGAACTGCACTAAAGACACCAAATGAGTAAACTTTGCCTATAGCCAAATTCCAGTTTTACAGTCCTTCTTTCAATATAAACGACCATAATTTCCCATCAGCAATTTTTTGTTATGCATCCTCCGTCATTTCTCATATGGCACTATATTGAATCTTTTTATGAAACACAGATTAAATTTGATTGTGGTGGTGCTACGATGATGGTTGGACTAGCTGATCTTGAAGGTCTTTTCCAACCTTGATGACTCTGTGATTCTGTGAAATTGCCTTAATTTTGTCAATAAATTAATTATTTAATAAAACAAATATACAGTCACCCCAACAAAATATAACACTACTACACCGAAGACATATTTCTTGTTTTTACTTCTATGCCTTTGCATACCCTATGTACAATTTGTTTCATTTATTACTTTCCAATCACATGGCACCATTCTTGCCCTAGGAGGCTTAGCTAAAAGACTGCTTTGATGCTTCTAATGTTTTTGTAATTGAGACCTAGGTTAGTTTTGCCATCAGGTTTCTAGTGACAAGATACTGCTGGTGTAATGCTGTTGATGAAATGTGTGACTGCCCTGGTTATCACAGAACCTCACTGCACTGCACTTCAGAGCCTATTGCCTAGCCTGTATCTATTAACTGAGAATTAAAATAAATAAGTAAATCTCATTAATTAGGACCCTAAGCATTATTTCCAAAGCACGCTTTCCCCCATAAATTAATTCAGCAGCCTAAGAGCCCCTTTGAGGCAGTTTGATATCCGCAAGTTGCTCAATTCCTTGCTGTTCACAGCTCTCCTTAGATATTTATCTGATAACATCCACGCAGTACTTGACTTTTAACTGGTCTGATGGGCATGCACTGGTGTTGCTTCACATTCTGGTATAAATGGGCTTAACCACCTGGAGTATAAGCAAGGCTTGTCAGAACCCTCATGTGAGGAATCCTCTTGTCTACCTTGCTTGCTATGATGTCCAGCCTAATAAGCATTCTCAAAACATTAAGGTCCACCAAAATTAATCTTTCCTAATATTTTGCACAGGTTCATCCATTAATCTACTGCTAGGCACTCACATGTGAAATGTATTTCTTTTTTTCAAATCCCAGGTCAGCTCATTGTGGAAATGCAAGCTATCTTTCCCTGTTCTTCTAACTCCAAAATAAGATAAAGCTGGTACTTGCTCAGGTAGCTAACTCTAGGAAAGGTTTCTGAACACAACACTGAGAGAAGCTTCAGCCTTAGTCCTTTGGACAGGGAAATATTGAGTTTATACTTTCTCAGCATTTCTGGACAGCTCACTTTTGCAGACTAAGAGGACTACTTCTTGCACTAAGAGTTTACAGAACATCTATGACACTATGCATTGCCATATGTGGCAAAGTATGTACAGGTTTGGCAGTCCAAAACTACACAGCATAGTACCAAATATTTCAGTCTGAAGATTTAGACTTTTTTCATTCACTTAGTGTGCGGTGCATATTGGGCAACGAACTTCCTGTGTAATGTAGACAACCTGACTGTCTGGGTTAGGATACTAACTGGATGGCCCATATACTACCCCCAATCCGTGTGCCCAGGATTTCGCCCTGTATAGACCATGTTTCTATCGCCTGAAAAATCAACACCTGAAAGTATGTGAGCCACACTCAACCCTCATTTTGAAATACAGTTTGGATAAATCCAGCACATCCCCATACTGAGAGACCATTTCAAGATTTCAGATCACAGACCTCAGAAATACTTGAAATCAATAGGAACTCATACACAGATACCTAAGTGGTTTTGAAGGAAAGATGTACTGTTAGAAATTTTACCTTTGTGTTATAGTCTGAACTTCTGTCATCCAATTCTGTTGCACTCTGCTACTGTAATTAGATTTGAAAAATGTGGCTTTTCCCTTGGCCTCCATCATGTTTAGTCACTGGATGATTCTGTCTGCTCATATTTGCATTTATAATTTTTTTGTGAACTGCAGATATAATTTTGTGACCAGTTGTTTGGTTTTTTTAAAGTAGCTACACAGTAACCATTGAGGAAAAATAAAAACTGTCATGCCTTTTGTTTAAAAAAGGCAAAACTATATTGATTTTACTCTATAGAGAAAATCTACCTTAAAAGACAGTCATCAGTTACGGTTATAACTAATATGATTAATACTCAAATTTTGATTATACAGCTGTTTAGCTGTGCATGATTAAAACCAGTTATATATTCAAGCTTGATTATTTTCATGCAAATACATGGCTGGTTAATGGGGAGAACAGCTGCTGCTTAGCAACTGGGTGAACAGAGAAAGGGGGTGACTTGCTTTATAACAGAAAACTCTATGAAACCTTAGAGAACATACAGTGTTTGGAGGTACCAGGGAAAATAGGTAGTAGTGCTCTCTAACCAGGATGTTTCCTTTTGCAATTTTTGACATCACAGGATGGCAGCATTTTCAGGTAATAAATTACACGAAAATGTATATATTGTACATGCATCACACATGCATGAATATCCCGTAAAACAACTGCTAAACACACACAAGTTGAAATGTAGGAAATGTAGAAACAGGGTTTGTGTCTGTCATCTATTGTAAGGGTTAAGCTGATTTTCAGACTTTAGCAACTTAAACTACCACAAGCTAAGACTTCTGGAAGAAGTGTTCTCTTTTTACTGCAGCTGCTCAACTCAGCCCCTGCACTGCCTCCTTCTCTGTGCAAGCACAGGCTTTCACACCCCTACATAACGAGGCAGATTGAGGACTTGATCTAAGTTAAAACTAACCCACAGTTTTTGGTGAGATTACTTTTACCTGGTTCAGTTTCCAAATCAAGTTTCTTGTGCAGCCATTCAAATGCTTGCACTGACATGAGGAAGGCTGGGGACCTCCCGTGACAGTGCTGACTCAAACCTTCTCTGAAAATACAGTCTCACTGTAGTGTGACCCTGCAGACTAATTTATTGACTTGACTGCAAGACAACTATGAAAGCAGAAGTGAGCTGTAAGAAATGAAGGGAAACTGAAAAGGCAGAGCTCAGAAAGCATGCACGTTCTACAAAAATGTCTGCATGGCTGTAAGACTACTTGGATTAAGCTATTTACATAAAAAAGGAAAGTCACTTAATTTCTTTTCTAAGAGTAACATTCAATACTTTCAGAAATCAAATTAATACCTCATATGAATGAGAAACTGGCTCTAGGTTAAGTAGCAACTGTTCTCATCTCAGTTCCACTGCCTTCAGTTTATACAACCTCTTCCTAATTCAAAGCATGGTTCTCTCTGATTTAATAAACATAAAAATGTTTGTAATTAAACAGAAGACTACGAATGATGTGTTTTATCGAATCCTGCTTTACGCTCCTAAAAAGATAGTTATCTAATCTTTTTACGTTATTCTATTGTGGGCAATCGCTTTGTCTTCAACAGGACTACCAGGTATGAACTTCTGCCTACACCTCATACACCACACTCATTTAGGAGAAGCCAGAACCCACCAGCAGCTCAAATGACTTTGTTTATCCACCAACGCAGCTGTAGGGCAAATACACCTTTTGTTCTGCTGCCTGTGCATATGATAACAGAATACAGTAGTGCACCAGCATCCCATAGCACAGAAGTGGGCTGCAGATGTATCTTCAGCTCATCAGGAAGAGGCACCAGAGCTCATCGGCCACTGTTCAAAGACATCAAACCATCAGTGAAATACACAGTGGTGGGGAGACACAATGCTCAGGAAGTCAAGACAATCATGTGAACAGAAAGAAAACAGCATGGAGTGAAGTAACACAAGAACTGTTATTGTCCCTACCAAAGTTCTATGGAAAATTAGGCAAATGTACTAGTGAAGCACCAATACAAAATGTATTCAAATAACAATAGTGAGAGATGCTGTTTGTTAACGAGTGATTTATTAGCTTTTGTGAAATCTAAGTATTCATAAGAGTATTCTTGCAGTTCCAAAGGTTTTCTAAATATTAGCTTTGCAAATGTAAACAACTGCCAAAAATTAAAGTTGTAACTCAGCTATTCTTTAGATACAATGAAAATAGTTTGGATTTCAACCCTATTTCAACCACTGGTTTCTGTGATGCAAGATTTCTTGATGATTAGATAGTTGGATTTTTTTTTTCCATTGGCATGAGTTTGGGGAGGAAAACAGATGTGAGCTAGCGAAAATAAACAGCTTACAAAAAAAGAGTAGGAAACCAGTTACTCTCGAGTAGACAGGCAAGCTTCCTGCTCATTACAATGAAAAAAATGAAGCGTAGCAACTGCCTGACCTGTCTTTTGTTCAAATCTAAACCCAAAACATATGTAACCAAAATGTGAAACACGTGTTCTACACACTGGACTCGTGTCAGGTTTTATAGATTTGTGCATTTGCCTCATGTCATCCACCCCTGCACGCACACGCTACAGCAACATTCTGAGGGCGCCTGAGAGTTTATCTGGCCCTTTCGCAGGCTCATCTTCCACGCTGTGGGCTGGCTGCTCTGGTTTCCGCCCACCCACCGCCCCGAACCCTCAGCTCTGAGACAAAGACACCGCAAAGGGAATCTCCAACCCCATCCCAAGGGCTCTGGAGCTCCTCAGCCCACACTGAGGGTTTTCGCTACCGCTGTCAATGAAAGCGCTGGTGCAAAAGGCGGGCCGGGCTCCGCTGTGGCGCCGGGGGGCGGCGGCGGGGGCTGCGGCTGCCGCGAGCGCGCGGGGACGCTGTGCGCGCGCACCCGCACC
>WBMV01001456.1:451493-650985 GCA_013396655.1 Campylorhamphus procurvoides
GCGGGGGTCGCGCCCGGCGGCGGGGAGGGCTGCGGGCCCGGCGGGGCTTTGTGCGGGGCTGCCCCGGGAGAGCGGCGCAGCTGTGCAAACACCGGAGCCGCCCTCGGCCCCGCCGCCCGCGGGGCGCGCTCCGGCCCTGCCCGCGGCGGGAGAGGGGACGGGGACGCTCCGAGCGCGGCCACAAGTGTGAGTTGCGCGGCACTTGTGAAGGGGCCGGTGTGTCGGCGCGGCCGGGGGCGCCGGTGCTGCACTGCAGGAAGGAGCGCCCGCCACATGTTGCCCCCCGGGACTCCGAGCGGCACACGCGCTTCGGCGCTGCCTCCTCTCCCCGGCCTCGGCGGTACCGGGGTCCCACGGCTCCACTGTGTTTCTGAGCCATACAAACAAACGCGTTGTGAGGAAAAAATTCTAGCGAATGTGGTACTTAGAAAAATCAGCGTGTGTTGTAGTTTACCCATACGTTAAATAGTAAGTGGGGGGAAACCCCCACAACCTGTTCTTTGAGATATTAGACATATTAAGCATCATTGCTTGCGATCCCCATATGCTTATTGTTGTGTAATGCTGAGCTTGGGAGTTAAGGAATTTCTGCATATTTTATTGACTTGTATCTTGAAAATTACATATTGGTATGTGCATTAAATGTTAGCCAAGACAAAAAACACATAATAAAAAAGGCACAGCAGATGCGTCTTTCCCTTTGCTCAGTTACTATAGTAGAAAAGATTTTTTTCATTGCACTTCTTGTTGACTTATTTTTATTTTTGTCAAAATTATCTCTTGTCTCTACGCACAGGGAAATGTGGGGCATTAAAGCTGTTGTGCTTTGATGCAACTACAGCTCCAAATTATTCAGTGGATGAGTGGGGTTAATAGATAACAATATTGAAATAGTGGGACCTCTTTTATTGTAGCTCTAATTCTGCATACAAAGGAGATATTATGTAATAATATTTATGTAATGGCACGAGTAACTATTTCATTAGTAAAAAATGCAGAGCCTGAGGTTGTTGGCAGGTAGCAGGATTTCTCTGCATGCGTGTGGTTAACTCATTAGGGCTTATTTTCTTTTAAGGAAATGTGTAGGCTTTACCATATCATGAATGCGGCATCATAAAGTAAACAGTGAAGTAGTTTAGTTGTCCAGCTATTAGGAATACAGTAGGAAATCCCTTACTTCCCTAACCATAAACTTTAATATTAGTTTGCATAATAGAAGTGTTTCTAATTTGTCTTTGTTGGAGAAGACAATTGACTAGTGTCTGCAAAGGCAGTGTGACTTGTCTATCTTTTATTTTCCTTTTTAAACTCTGTGTAATTTTTTTTTGTTCTATACCTTTGGCAATGTTTGTATCTCTGCTTTGTATTTTGGGGGTTTTCCAAGAAGGAGAGAAATGTAATTCTGTCTTTTCAAAGGTGTTGGACCTAAGCAGTCGTTGTCAGAATATTCTGACAATGAATCTCAGGTTATTTTTTGAGAGTTGAAATACAAAATGAAATTAAAAGTATAATCACTTACACATACACTGACATTTTCTTTGAGGAGAAAGAAGTAATAAAAATAACTTTTAGCATGCTGTCTAAGGCAATGGGATGTCCTTACTGTTTGGCTTACAGGCAGTGTGATGCTTGTTTCCACTTGAGTTGGCCTGTATAGGAATAACCCTTTCTCATTGGGTTTAATGTGTGAGTCTTGACTTCAGGAAAGGTGCTCAGTTGCCTTGCTGCCTTCATGGCAGCAACCCGTTATGCCTGTATAGGCTGCTCCACCTCCGGCATGATTAACTCTACACAGATCTTGGTGTGTTTATAGCTGTGTGCCCAAGCTGTGCAGCTAATTGAGAGTCAGGTTCAGAACAGACTCCAAATTCCACCTGCTGAGTGAAGGGGGTTTGATTGGTATGTGGCAGTGGCTTATGCAGATGTTCAGAAAGTCAAATGTCTGGCAGTGCTGTATCCTTGTGTCTGCTATCAGCTATGGACAGTGGTCCTGACGGTATCCACCTGTGCTTCCTGCCCCATCTTCTGTATGTACTGCCCTCTGTGAGGTGTGTGAATGACATTGTTCTTACCTTTGAGGGCTTTTATGTAATCTGTAACCCAACAATTGATTTGTAACGGTTTACTGGTACAATCTATAAAATTAAAGATGTTTCTGGTTGGAGGAGATTTAGAAAAAAGGGCTTTCAGTTAAAAGTAATAGAAGGATCAGCTCCTTGAGTAGACTGTGTTGGCAATAACATTTGAAAACTTTTTTATGTCTTTTGAAGAGGAAATCTCATTGTATTTGGCAAGTCGGTGTGAATCATGTCTCAATGTCCTACATCTTTGTGTAATAAGAGCTTGAAAGACAAGGAATCAAAATTTTGTTTAAGCTCAAAGGTCTACCTACTATATTATGTAATTCTGTGGAATAAAAAGAGTAAAATTCTGACTACAGCAGCAAAAGGTGAAGTGAAGCATTACTGGAATTTATGTTTGAGTGTGTTGAAGCTGGTTGAGCTGTTTCATTCCATTTTAGCTATTTGGTGCTTTAAGCAGACTGGCATGTCGGTTGACATAGTGACTTGGACAAAAGTATGATTTCAGAAATGCTGCAACACTGCCATGATGGTAATACAATGAAAGCAGTGTTGAATTCACGCTTTATTGTGTAAGAGTGTAGGTATTATTTGATACAGTAGTATTTGTATCTCCAAAGAAGTTCATAATACTGCTGCTTACATTTAAAAACAATAGGTTTTAATTCACTAGGTAATGCTCAACTATGAAACAAAGTTTCATTATCTTCTCAGGCAGTATTGTCTACTAGCTAGCAATTTTTGTAAAAATAGAAGAAAACCTTTGAAATACTGCAAGACCTGTTTAAAGTGAGATCATAACAAAAGTTTATTTTTCTGTTAACATGTTGTTTGTTTAATTGCCAAATCTTGAATTATCATTCTTGTTGCTAATCTCAGTCTTGCCGAGTTTTTTGCAACCTCACAAGTACCTTAATTTATTGCTTCAAAACAGGCGTATTTAAGGTAAGACATATCTGTAATCATAACAGTCTTGTATGTTAATAGTTTTGTTTGGGGTGATGTTATTCTATAGGTCTTCATAGAATCATAGAATATGTTGAGTTGGAAGGGACCCATCAGGATCGCTGAGTCCAGCTCCTGGTCCAGCACAGGACAGCCCAAGAGTCACACCATGTGCCTGAGAACATTGTCCAAACACTCTTTGAACTCAGAAAGGCTTGGTGCTGTGCCCACTTCCCTGGGGAGCCTCTTCCAGTGCCCAACCACCCTCTGAGTGAAGAACCTTTTCCTGATATCCAACCTAAACCTCCTCTGACTCAGCTTCATGCTGTTTCCTTGAGTCCTGTTGCTGGTTAGGAGAGTGAAGAGATCAGTACCTTCTGCTCCTGCATCATGATGATGATGTAAACTGCAGTGAGGTCTCCCCTCAGTCTCCTCGAGGCTGAACAGACCAAGGAACCTCAGCCATTCCTTGTGGCCCTCATTTGGGTGCTCTTTAATACCTTAATGTCTGTCTTATGTTGCGATGCCCAAAACTGCACACAGTACTCGAGGTGAGGGCACCCCAGTGCAGAGCAGCGCGGGACAGTCGCCTCCCTCGCCTGGCTGGCAATGCTTTTTCTGATGCCCCCCAGGACACAATTGGCCCTCCTGGTTGCCAGGGCACTGATGACTCCTATTCAACTTGCCATTGACCAGGACCCCCAGGTTCCTTTCCACAATGCTGCTTTCCAGCCTTTTGTTCTCTAGTGTTTACACACAACCAGGGTTGCCCCATCCCAGGTGCAGAATCCAGCACTTTCCCCTGTTAATTGCCCATCTCTGTAATTTGTTGAGATCTCTCTGCAGGGCCTCGCTGCCCTCAAAGGAGTCAACAGCTCCTCCAAATTTTGTGTTGTCACAAACTCAGTGTTCCCTCAAGTCCTGTGTCCAAGTTAATGAAGATGTTGAAGAGCACAGGGTCCAAGATGGAACCCTGTGGAACTCCACTAGGGACTGGACACCATGGCTGTATTATTTTGTTCTTTTGAAAAAATATATGGAATTTAATTCTCTGTTTATTAATCAAGCTTTGTAAATCACCCTAAACCTCATTCCACCTCAGAAAGAGATTGCCATCCCATGTTGCTTCCATTTAGCTTGTATGATGAAGATTTGTTTACTGTGAGATATCTTGTGGTGTATGGAGGTATCAAAGCTTTGATTTATTTCTGACTAGCTCTTGGCCATTTCAAGCCCTTGGAGTCTGTCCTCAGGATTTCACTGAGCACTTCAGAATATATATGTGAACGCTCAGTTGGGTGTTTCTGTCAGGTGCTTGTTCAACTGCAGGAAGACAGAACCAAGCTGTAAATCCATCCATAAAGAAATCAGGGTGAGACTAGATGTCATTTTAGGAGAGTCATTAACAAGCAAGTTGAAGTTGCCAAATTAGCGCTTCACTTAACAAGACTGAGCACAAGTAGCTGAGGACACTTACTCATAAACCACATATGAGATACCTGTTGGTGTATGATAATGAATATTATCTGATAGTTGAAACATGAACAAAAACGTTAGTTTTTATTTGGATGTGATTTAAGGCTGATATGTGATAAAATTTACATAAATAGGTGCATGTTTTAAAATTGCTTTTGAAGGGTGTTAGGCTGAGAAATGTGTGCTCAGTTGACAGGAGGGCCTTCGGAGAAGGTAGATTAGGAATTTACCTAAGAGAAAGCAATGTATAATTTGAGGAGTAATACGGCTTCTGTCCTCAACTGCCACTTTATGTATTTGTCTTCTTGGGAAGGGTTTTGTATTTTACATTATGAAATCACTGATCCAAGAAAGAATCTTACTTCAGGGCAGCACAAAAACTCAGCCAAAGAAGAGGATGTTTTTAAGTTACTCTTGCATGCTTTTGATTATGAGTTTTTTTGAGGCAAAATGTGGTATAGAGTAGGGGTTTACAGTCAGTAAACTCTGAATGTATTTTGGGTAGACATCTAAGTTTGGTGGCTTCACTTCACCTTGGTTTTCTGAGAGGGGAGAAAAAAGGCAGAGGCAAATGCTCCAGCACAGATCTGGCTCCTTTCCAGCAGCAGTAGCTCTGGTATGACTCAGTGAAGGGGCCTGCTTATCTTCTTTCTTCTGTTCTTCCCCCTCCCCTTTCCCCCTTCACTGACCTGGCTAGGCTGTATATCTAATCCCATCCCAATCTCTGTCTTTCTGTCCTCTGTTGCTCATTTGAGAAGGACTGAGCTCATTGCAGTATCTTGCTGCTTTCTGTGCTCAGCTCATGATTAACTTTTTTCTCTCCCCATTTTTGCTGCCGTTTCAGACACTGTGTCCCACAGTGGTCATTCCCTGCAGCCTCCCTAGTTCGTTATCCTAGTGTTCACAGCCTAGCATCGTTACAGTTGCTGCTACTTCTCATATTCCATTTCCCAGTAGTGAGTACTTCTTGCTAACAGTTACAGTTTTTTCCATGGCCTCACTGTGAGAGGATGCAAAATAGGATGTAGTCATTGTGGCGAGGCTTATGCCTCTGCTTTGCCTTTTCAGTCCCTTTCCCAAAATATACCAGCATACAATTCTTGATAAGGGGTTTATTCTGTGGACTGTAGCATGGCCTAGAAGATTTTTTGTGTTTTACAGTGTAGCTTCACTTCCATCATACCATTTCTTGCACTGGCAGGCTTCTCATACTTCTACATTACTGTTTGAAAAATCACCTTATATCCATTTTTTTTGGCTTCTGAGGTTTATAGGTTCTGTGATATGTGAACAGGGCTCCTGTGACTTTGAGGAATTTGAAATAATGTGTTTATTCTGAGATTGGTTTTAGTGTTTGAGTTCCGTAAGTGATGTGATTTGAGATCATTAGCTTGAAACTTACCTGGTTCTTACAAGGATGTGTTTTTTGTTTTGGTTATTCGGTTGGTTGGGGTTTGGGGTTTTTTTTTGGTGGGGTTTTTGTGCTTGGTGGGGTTTTTTTTTAAGAACCTTATGGTTTGTTTTGTTTGGTTTTTTTTAAAGACATTTGTTCTATACTTTGTATGGATTGCCTGCTGAGTTGTGTGAACAGTGAGGGTCAGCCTTCATAAACTGAGATTCTGCTCCATTGGCATGAAATTTGTTAAGTAGCCAGTTTCATACTCTTGTATATACAACTTGCTAAAATTCTGTTTCTTAAATAAACCTTAAAATACAATGACAAAAATAATTGTTCTAAATAGAATCCAGATATTAGGTTCGTAACCAATATTCTGCTTGCTGCTATAGAGTACCTCTTGGTCATGTCACTGAATATATTTGTGCCTTTGTAATTCAGTGAAAAAAACATGCATAACTGACCTGACAAGCTTAAAATCATCAATCATCAGCTGACTTTGAAGTGTTTCACAAAGTAGCTGCATTTATATTGAATCTAGGACTGATTTTTATGATCAGTGGCCCTGGAAGTAGGCTGGGAACTTATCTGTGTCAATCACAACTTCCAGTTCTGTTACATACTTGTTAAGGGTGCTTTTTGGCTGCTTGTTGAAATATCTTCTTTTTCAGTATGTAAAATGAACCTCCTCAAAATAGCAGACTGGTCTGAAAATAGTTCTCCCTTATTTTTACCAGAGTAGCACATGCATATCACAACTGAGGTTGGCAGGATTAGACGATGTGTAAACACTCAGTGAGAAACAGCTCCTGTTGAGTAATGTTTTCAGTCTGAGTAGGCTATAGATACATTTCTGAAAGAAGGAAACAGGTGTGGTAATACCATACTATCCATTTCTGTTCACTCTCATTTCAAAGTTCCAGTATTGATCATTTAATAATACCCTGTTCTGCTAACTGTTATCATTACCCTGGTTTTGTTCTTTACCCTTGGTTGTCTTGATTGATCTCTGTGTGCAGTAGACCTCCAAGAAGGATGATGTTGATGATGAGCGTATAACCATTTGAAAAGAGGCAGTATGAACACTCATACTAAAAGATTTATAGTCATTGTTCTGTCTCACAGATGAAGGAGCTAAAATCATGATTAGAGAGGGTCACACCTTGTGTTACAGGAGTTCTGCTGATCAAAATCTCGGGACAAGTGGCAATCAAATTTTTCCTTTTCTTTAATTAAGTACTCTGTATCTCCAGCTGTTGCAAAGCCAGCATCTCAGCTTCATCTGTCATTGGATGTTGAGGTAATGACTGATGAACGTGCTTCTTTGCTTCTATCTCTCTGTCTGCCATGTCATATGTACTGTTCCTGTGTGTTACAATTATGTGTTTTTTAAGTTCCTATATATGTCTTCTCTATATCACATTTATTCTGTGGGAAAAACTGGTTCACTATATTGAATTGTTGTCTTGCATTACAAGAACATGTTCTTGACAGGCAGAAAGGTATACCTGTGTAAAGAAAAGAATGCATTTACTTTGCATCAAATAAATAGCAGAACTGATAGTACAATGAAGAAGCTACTATCTACAAGCAGTGTTATTTCTGTGCTGCTACCCTTGCCAGTAATAAATTAATGTAAACAGTAAAATAAGTGTTCTTCTTTATGTTGACCAAAGCTATAGTTGTGGTAACAATTATAACATTAAGACCTAGGTTTGATTAATAAGATCTGGGGATGGGTGCAAAGACTTGCCATGCAATCTGTATAGTTAGGCTGTGATTGCACTGTTATTCACAATCCCTATATGTATTCTGGTGAAACCAATTATTTTTAAGAATGCAGTGTAATAATCAAGTATATGAGCTTGCAAACAGGCAGTATGTTTCTACCAGGGATGCAGTTAAGACTGAGAATAGAGCCCAAAATATACAAGAGTCTTAAGCCTATACCAGAAAAGTTTGTACCAGATATAGGGACTGTCTGAAATATCACTGCTTGCATAGGCTTCATTCATGTACACTTGTTGAGGTTCTTTTCTTTCAAGAGCTGCTTTTTATTACAGAGAACTTATGAAGTGTGTAGAACTTGTGGGGTTTTTGGCAGGGCGTTTAAATAAATCTTTATACTTGCTGGCTCTACTGAGCCATATGGCTTTTTAGGGAACCATTTGATGTCTGTGTGTTTGAGTCTTTCTGTGATCAGTATGCAGATGGCCATTTCAGACAGCTTCTTCCCTGACTCATATATATGCAGTCTGTCATGTTGACTGTGTGTTTGAGTTCATGTTATGTTACCTTGGTGTATATGTGCATGCCTTCTCAGGCTGTGTAGTCCTTTTCCTTGGAGACACTCAAAAGCCCTCTGGATGTGGTCCTGGGTAACCAGCAGTGGGTGGCCCTGCTTGGGCAAGGATTTTGGTCCAGGTAACCTCCAGAGGTCCTTTCCAGCCTCCACAATTCTGTGATTACTGAGATTACTGTTGTCATCTCTGAGTATCCAGGTGCTCTGTACAGCCTGTTTGTGTGTCCAGGTAAACACAGTTGCATCCCAATGGTGTGGAAAGGTTGCCAAGTAGCTGTATTTCAGTTGATTACTCCACAGCTGTAAAAATGAGTGGAAGGTTTTATGATGTTAATGAAAACTGATTTAGATTTAAAAAGAAGAAGAAAAGAAAGAATATTAACTACAGAGACCATTACTAAGTTGTATTTGTCCCTCAGTGACATGTTCTTTTCCTAAAAATTACAGAAAAACTAGGAGCAGCCCTGCTTATTTGCATTCAAGTTGTGCCTCTGTGATGTTTGCTGACTAAATCAGTGTTTACTACAGAAAAGCTGTATGTCCTATTTTAGGTGCAATATCAACATGCGGTACTCACTGTGAATATTGAAAGGACTGTGGAATGCTGCACCTAATCCATAATACCTGACATTACTCCTCAGGGGAGGTTTGCAGCTCAAGTTTTCTGAGTTTTTTATAATGAGATGTATAATGAGTCCTTCATTTTGTGTTTGAAACTACCTAGGTGGGTTTCTGCATAGTACAGGTCTTATTAAACAGTGGGAATTGGAAAGTGATTCAGCCCTCACTTTTGCAGACACTGCCTTCAGATCAGTAATGAACAAATTTTTATTGCTGCCACCTCTATTATATTTACTATCCAGATGAGGATGCTATTTTCTAGAATTGTTGATATAGAAATTTTTGTACTTTCTTTTTAAAAGTTACCTATTTAACCTAGCTAAAATGTTACAAAATGCTTTCTTTGCAGATGAATTGTTTTCCATGTAATTGTAGGTCTTTATCATTCACCATTAAGCAGATGAGTTTGTGACATTCACATTTTGTTGTCTGTAGGAAATCAGTAGAGATTACAGGCAGTTTCTTATGTTGATGTGAAATGAATTTCTTTCTATAAATACTTGATATCAAATATTTTGATTTTTGAGCTGTTTGAATTAGCTTTGTAGAACTGAGACATAGTCATCTTTACTATTAGATGTAAATAGTAGCAGTAAAAATAAGCCAGTTTTGCTGTGGATTGTCTTATCTATCTCGTGCAGTAGAAGAGTGTTTTCACTCTCAGATTTATGTTGATGTTAGATGGGACATCTAGAGATTGTCTATAGTTAGTCCAACTACCCTGCTTGAAGCAGGGTCACCTAGACCAGCTCCAAGGATGGAAATGCCACAATCTATCGCTGTACTTCCCAGTGTTTGACCACCCTCACAGTAAAACAAAACAAACAACAGGGAAAACAAAAATGAAACCAACCAACTAAAACAAAACAAAACTCACCAATTTTTTATTAGTTTTTTTTTTTTTACATTTCTTATGTTTCAATTTGTGCTCATTGCCTCTTGTCCATTCATTGGGTACCACTGAGGAGAGTCAGTCTCACTCTTCTCTAGTGCTCTCTCTCTGGTATTTATACATATTAATAAGATCCTTCCCACCCCCAATCCTTCTCTTCTCGAGGCTACAAAATCCTGGCTTACTCAGCCTTCCCATGCATGGAAGGCCTTCCAAGGCCTTAATTATCTTCATGGCCTGGCTTCAATATGTCCATGTCTGGTACTGGTAAACCAGACCTGAAGTCAGCACTCCAAATGCATCTCACCAGTGCTGAGCAGTGAAGAGTCACGTCCCTCGACCTGCTGGTGTTACTCTTCCTAATGCCACTTAGGACACTCTTGGTCTTCTTTGGGGCTGGGGCATGTTGCTGGCTTGCATTCATTCAGGACCCCTCAGTCCTGTCCTGCAAAGTTGCTTTTCGGACAGTCTGCCTCCAGCCCATAGTGATGTATGGAGTTACTTCAGCCTGTCAAGGTCCTGCTGAATGTCAGCACAACCCTGTGGTGTGTAAGACACTCCTCAGATGTTATCATCTACAAACTTGCTGAGGGTGCACCTGTTCAATGTCCAGTTCTTTAGTGAAGATGTTGAACAGCACTGGTCTGAGTATTGACCTCTAGAGTACCCCACGAATGACTGACCTCCATGTTCTGTTATTGCAAGGCTGCTGCTTCTCACTTAAATTTCTTTTCTCTCCTTGCTGCATAACAGTGTTTTAGAGATCTCCAGTGTATTTTGGTTTACCCCTTCCTTTTTTTAACATGCCATCCTCTGAGGTGAAAGTATGCACACTTCATATCTTTTCTGAACAGAGAAGTGTTTGTTTTCTAGCATTTGTAAGACTTCTATGTAGATATTTAGGGTATGGTATGACTATGTAAAAGTAATAAATCCTGGATTTGTATTTTCTGGTTTTTGATGATATGTTTTACCTGACAGAAAACATAAGAATTATGTAAAATAATCATGTGACTAAAAGGTGTTCTGTATCAGAAACACAGTTTTAAATTATACCATATTTTTCTTACTTCAGAAGAGTGACATATGTTGTACATAAAATAATTTAATTTGCCGTGACAATTCAGGTCATTTTTTATTCTGGTTTTGGTAGTTCCTAAGGAACATGTGCATTATATACATCAATACATGTATGTAAACCTGCAGTTCCCATGCAGAGATGAATTTAGTATCTTTACAGAATAGATGCCTGATTTGAGTCTGATGCATTAAAAATGCACAACAAAAAAAGTAAAAAAATCCCCAAGACATAAAAAAACCCCCCATCAACACAAACCCCCACCTTTGGATAGATGGGAAGAACAGAATAAAGTACTGCTAAGCATTTACAGACTGTGCCAGCATGTCAGGTTTTGGTGACTGTGTTCTTATGCCAGCGATTGGAAACCTAATCAAGGAAATAAATAGTCATTTTTAACCACTGCTGTATTAAAGATGAAAGACTGAAGAACAAAAACTAGTTGTTTTAGGCAGTGTGCAGATAATAGTAGATAGTTCTCACTCCAAAAAATTATGTTCTATATAAATGGAGCATTAGGTGTAGAAAGAGTGATATGTTATGAAAACAGATGGCATGGCAATATGGTTAGTCATTATTTTGAAGTGGAATTTTGTAGGAGGGATTTCCTGAATGGAAAAACAGGAGGAGGGTAGGATGTGTTGAAAGAAGACTGGGAACGGAAAGGAATATGTAGAGCATATGAGGTGAGCTGGGGAGGGGCGGAGGTTGGAGGAAGGAGAGTGTTGAGAGCCAGGACTGTGGAAAATACTGATGTTGGAGTTGCAGTAACAGGGACCAGTTATCTAAGGCTGCTCCCTTTTGGTTTTGCTTGCTTTGGCTCATGGGGCTGATTCATCCCCTGGAATTTATCTCCAGACTTGTGGCTGGAAGTAGATGAGGTGTGACATGAGGCTTATTGCTCTGTGCAGTGGGAGAAGGGAGAAAGAAATCAAAATCCTCCTGATTAAGAACGGTCCAAGAGGTGTAGAACATAGTGGAGAGCTTCAGTATTATCATGAGCACTGTACAGATCATGAACACCTTTTGTATTTCCAACTTTCTTGGAAATTTATATTATTTTTAGGTTAAGAGATGTGAAAATGTAAATAAATAAATATCTGGTGTTTGTCTTCCCAGTGTATCGGTAGAAAAAAACTAAAACCATCAGACTTCAAGTCTGATTCTGTAGTGATGTGTGCACATGAAAATGCATCTTTTGCTGGCAGAGAAAGATAGGTGAGCCTGTATAATGTTAGGTGCATATGTGGCAGATTTAAAGAACAGACCAAAACCCAAGCACCATGAAAAACAGGATTCTTCTTCAACCAGTCATCTCGTCTTTAGTGCAAATGGGCTTCACGTAGCCTGTTTGTTTGTCACGCTCTTCGGTTACTTCCATAAAAATCTTGTTTTGTGTAAGCTTGATTTGTTGAAAGAAAACCTTAGCAACATCTTGTTCTTTCCAAGTTAGTTTTTGGCTTTTTCAGAATGTCATTCTCATAAGGAAACCTCTAGCAATTCAGTATTTTAAGTTTGTTAACGGTTTGGCTTCTGTAGCCATCTGACTCACAGTACACAATTTAATTTCACTGAATGTTTGAATTCAAGTTTTTAAAGGATGCGTGACTGCATTTTGTACTTCTAGTACCTTAACGACTTGATATTTTGATAACAGAACATTTAATGGTGAGGAGCTTATACATTTGGCAGTGAAGCTGAAGAGATAAAATAGTGATGGAAAAATAGCAGTAGATTAGATTGGAGTTGGCCAGAGAAATTTTAGTGAGAAGTTGATTTAGGAGAAAACCTGGGGACTAAGATTGTAGCGTAGTGCTTTTATTGTCTGAAGATACATCATTTGGTATACAGGGGTGAGGAAAAGCATATACAGTGTTCAAAACCAAGTAGTACAAAACTTGGATGTTTTTACAGCTGCTTTGCAGCAGCCATCAGGTGAAACTTAAAGCTTGATTATACAGTTGAATCTCTGTACATCAGATAACTTGATGAGTTTCCAAATCCAGTAGGTTGCGCCTTTTTCCTTCTATATTTAGTTAATTATTTAGAATGTTTTATGGTATGCAGTACTGAACAGGAGTTTCCTGGTCCAAGAGTTTGATGTAGTAGCCATCACATTGCATAAATATTCCTTTCGAAAGCCTTCTTATCTTATTTGGTCTGTGTTTCAACAAATAAATGAACAAATGTGGTAATTTGTTAGTGCTTTTACACTAGAAGGTCACTTAGAATTGCAGCGAAGAGTCAAAAAAGTGGGAAGGACTGATATATTTGCTGAGCTAAAGAGGCTTTAGAGGAGGGAGTGTTCATGATTGTATTGGGTTTTGATTTTTGGGGTTTTTACGGAGGTGGACTCTGTTGTCCTCAAGTCATTGGGTTCATTGTTAGCACAGCATAATTGAGGCTTCAGCTGTTCTAGAGCTGAAAATAACTTACTACTTCAGAGTATTTTGTGAGCTGCATGTTGATGCTTAATGAGTAATTAAAGGTAGATGATTTTCTACTGGTTGTGTTCTGAATTACTGCACTCACTGCAGCTTTGCAGAAGTGTGCTGTTTGAGTACATCAGAACAGTAAAACAGGATCCTTCTAGTACAAGAGGTGGTACGTTCATATGAGGATTACAGGAAGAGATGTATGTGAATTAAAAAGAGGAAAACATAAAGCTTGGGGAATTAGAAGTCCATTCCATCAGCATTCATGGAGGAATCTCAACTTTTCTCCATTTAAATATGTTAAAACAGTTTCTTAATTTGTTCAAATGTGTAATGATCTGTTAGAGATACCAGCCATTCCTTAATGTAACTAGACATAATGGAGTTAGATGTATTCTGCTACTCTGATATAAGCCCACCTCTTCAATATCTGTAAATGTTTTTTAAGTGCATACCCAGAACCATAGTCTTTTTGACTGAATAGAACTCATTAAACCAGTTACAAACATTATTATACTGTTTTCAATAAATTTGAATGTTAAAGTTAAATATGACTCAAATTTTTCACTTTTTTCTGTTTAGGAGCTAAGTAAGGTTAAAATTCTGCAAGTGTTGTATTGATGTCCTCTATTTTCATAGAGGAGGAATATGTGGTAGGGAGAGCTATCCACTAAATCTTTGGCTTTGTCAATACCAGAGTGATTGGGTATGAGAGCAGTTCCTTGTGATTATACTTCAAAGTGTAAGTTTCATTTGTTAGTCTGGGTTTCTTAGGGAAAATTCAAATGTTTGGGAAAATACTATTTAAAAACCAGTTTAAAGATGAAATTTGCAATTAAGGATGATAGTGTCATCATACAAAAGGAATGACTTCTAGTCAACTTCTGTGGAAGTGGTGGCAGTTCATTTTGTTTGGTTTGGGTTGTTTGGGTTTTTTTTTTGGTGTTTTCTAGCTATTTTTAGAAGTTACTGCCACTGGTGCCAGCCAAAGTCTCTCAGTATCACTTTGTTACTTCTTTCTATGAAGCTTATAGTACTGGTGAAATGTTAGTTGTGCTTTTCATAGTCATAGTGAACTGAACCTTAATTGCAACTCCATTAATTCTTCCCAGGGTTCCAGTCAAGGAATAAACAATGCAATCCTAGTTGTTATTACTGTTTGTGTACTAATCTGTTACTTTATAAAATACAGTTTTTCTCTCCCCTTGTAGCACTTGTGTCCTCTCAATTTTAAAAGAAATGTGAGAAGTGAATGTAGTTCTATGTAATGTCTTTTAAAAAATAACTTTATGAAAGATTACATATTCCAAAATACAGTAGCTGTTTTACAGCATCTGATTGCAATGATTGTTTCAAGCAGTCTGTAATTTGGGTGTTTAATGTATTGTGCTTATTAGTACATAATATAAGGAAACTTTACATTCTCTGGTATTATTGTTTGCAAGCTACAATTGGAATTGAAAGAAAAGAATACAAGGTATTTGTGTATAAGGAAGCAGTCTTTTTTTTAACCTGTTGTGTTGTTTGTTTTTTATTTTTTATTAGTTTTCAGCTGACCAACAGAATTCATGACCATGATACATTACATATTTCACAAGGAGTAAAGTGGGGTTTTTTCATCACGCTATGTTCTAGTAGCTGCTAGCATTTAGAACAAGGAAATCTTCAAGCTGACATTGGAGGCTAGCCATGAAAAAGGATAAGGTGCCAACTGTATGAATTGTTTGTTTTTCTGGCAAACAGCTTCTGTGTATACTCATCCCTAACTCAGAAGTAAATACGGCCTGAGGTGGTTTCTGCTTTTATTAGTTCAAGCTTAGCTCTGAAGTCATGGAGCACAGGTCACATCTGTAGTGAAAATTGTTGCTCTTTGACCATTTTTGTAGTTGCACAGCAAGGTCAAAAGCTCTTTTTCCATTCAGGAACTTCAGTCATGTTTTAAAATAAGCTCAGTTGCAATTGCCCATCGTTGTCTCTCATTGCCAAGCTGTAAGTTGAGGTATTTAGCTTAAAAAGGCTTCTAAAGATCACCTCTCATTAGGCTTAGTGGTATTTCTCCACAGACCTAGTCATAGACAAAAGACTACTCCAAGAGAGATAGTAATGATTGGAAGTGGTGTAGTTTTGTATTAGAATTTGCTCGAGCAGTTAAAAAAATATGTTTTATTTAAAAAAAAGCTAATGTGTTTTCTACTCTTAGTAAAGAGTGTGATGAAAATGGAGTGATCTTTTCCAAAGAAATAAAGTGAAAAAAAAGGAATTTTGGATTAAACTCTAAATTTCCATTAAGTGAAAGGTAAAAAAAGGGCAAGAAACGCAGTAGATTATGATGATTATAGCTAGTATTTATTTAGAAATGACTTGCACCTTTTGCAATGAGGAGACAAATATTTATGTTCTGTAATTGTCTGTTAACAGAGTTCTTGTTCCCTGGCTACTGAACAGTGGCAGGTACAGTGACAGGATTAATGTGTCAAAATGTCACATTTAAAGATTTCTTTTATGTTAACTTGCCATTGTTGTAGGAAATCATGTATTAGATATTTGTTTTAAGACAGTTTCTTAACACTTGAGGCATTATCAGAATTTCAGGGGTCAGTTCATCTGTTTGATGCAAGAAAGTTTGTCAGCAGATGATCTGGCTTATGTGGTTTCATAATATCAAGACTTGATTTTTTCAATAGTGTATAAGAATCACAATTCCTGTAAAATCAGTGTGTTTATGGCTTTCTCCAGGAATTCCATCCTAAGTATTTTTTTCACCTTTTTTTTTAATATAAAAGTACAAGTACTTTTATTTAGAAACAGGAGCTGGAGTCCTGTGGGGTTTTTTACTGCATAATTATCAAGGTTAGTTACTTATGTGTAGGGGAGAACAAGGAGAACCTACAACCTCATTTGTGATTTGTGTATGAGGTTTTTTGTTCTTTATGACTGTAATTTTTAGGTGACTGCTATTTTTTATGCAGTCATAACTTAAGGTTTTTGTTTCCCTCACAACTCTCCAGTTAAGGTTCTAAACAGAATGTTATATGTCAAGACCTGAAAACCTGATAATAAGAAGGTAAGTTAAAAGACTTGCCATATCTAATCACTGCCCATTTAAGCAATATCTCTGTTGTTCCATCCTTACTTTTTACATAATAGAGTTATTTTATATTGGATTTAACTCTTGCAGGAGAATATGGCCTTCTAGTTGGCCTTTGAATATTATATTCAAATTGAAAGCTGAGAATCACATGCAGAACATTTGCAGACATTTGGCTTTTCTTTCTCATAATTCTCCCTGAAAAGAGGGGGTTTTGAGTGTTTATCACATTTATAGATCGCACGACAACTTTTGTCTCTGAATGCCATATATATGATTAGTAAACGATTTTGTGCTTTAAAATATTTAATTAATTATGAATTGGGTTATTATAGATTTAGAATCAAGACTGAGGGATTGAATGACTTTTGTACAAGGTCATGAGGGATTTGAAGTGGGATTCATCCTCCTTGCCTCTAGGTGTTGTAATCAGAAGATCATTCTTTAAGATAATGATATGCACTTGTGAAGAATTCCTCACAAGATATGGGCCTTTATGCCATAATAATGTGTGCAGGTTTGTACAGCAAACTAATGAGCAATAACCTGGAAACAGACTTTGTAGAATATATATATTGAAAAGTCCCTAAACTACAGGTCTTTTTAAAAGGTTATATTTTGAGGGAAACTAAAGAGGGCTTATTTCATCAAATGTTAATGCTTTTTCAAACACATGTTAAGGAGGGGTTTGAATATTCTGTACTGATAAATGATTTTTAAAGCTCACAGGATAGCATTTTGTGCGCTGAAGATTGAAGCTTTGACTGTTCTGTGTCTTCTGATGTTTTTGAACTATATTCCAATACAAGTCTGCATATATGATAGTGCACTTCCATTTTCTGAAAGAATTGCTTGAAGGATAGTCCCTGACATAGTTTGGCTCACACAGTTCCTTTCTTTAAAAAAAACAGAAAACTCTGGACAGGGAAACTTGGCAGGCAGTCATATTGGAAAATAATAAACACGCCTCTGCCAGAAGTGTTTGAATTTGTTACAGTCATCTGGTCTGGACTAGTAGCTGCTTAGAGATCTATGAATAGCAACAGAAAGGCAGAGGAGCAATTTTTCTACAGGCATAGGATTGAAATTATTTTTATTTGGAAGTCTGCCTTTGTCCTCGAAGACTTAGAAACATAGGGATTTTTCTCCTAAAGTTTTTTTCCTGAACAAATTAAAATCTGTTTATGCTACATATAATTAAAATTTTTTGAACATTAGTTTTAGAACAGGACAGTGCAGAAACTCCCCAGTGACAGCCATTAATTATTTTTCTGACCAAAGCCAAAACAGAAAATAATAACATTACGTGGTTTTTCTAGGGGGAATTTTTTACCTTTTAAAGGGGTAGAACTCCAGAGGTTTTAATAGTCAGCTTCTCTTTCAGGTTGTACAAGACTTACTATTCCTTTCTCTCAGTGGAGGTTTCCAGGTTGTTTTCCCAGTCCAAAGCAATCACTGTTAAAACTGTGATGTTGCATCATCTGTATGAGAAGTTCTGCTGGTCTATGCTTTGCTCTTGATGTATTTTGTATTGAAAGTAAGATAAATACATTGAAGTTAATTGACTTGGCTTTTAAATAGTCAGCAAAATGTTGGCCCTAACTGTGCAAAATTATTTTTAAGTGCAGATTTTTAATTCTGATTCTGGTTTGTTTTCACCAGTTGTCCAAGTGTTTAAATACCCACTGGAAAAGTTAGAGCAGTCTTCTGTTTAGGGATAGTTCGGATTTTGTTCTTTCCATCAGTTTCCTGTGAGACTTCAGAAAATACTCCTAATACTTACAAAAATATAAGATAAAGTAGAAGTAAAGTACCAATTTATAAATTGGCACAGTGCTGCATTGTTAATCTAAACTAAATAGTTTGAGCCTACTTTGTCCTATTTTCACCTTTTAGTCTAATTGCAAATAAAAAGATAATTATCCTTTTCTTCACTGTCCTGACCTTTGCTATCAGTACTGCCAGGTTCTTTTGTTTTGGATGCCGAAACAAGCTCAAGTCTATGAGTTGTTTCTTAAACTTATTAATAATTTCTTCATTATTTTTCTAAGAATTGAGTTAAGCCTTTCTCTCAGAAAAACCTGGAACTGGAACAGCAAAATAAATTTCATTATCCGGAGTAGAAGTGATACTGGAAATAAAATGCAAATACTTCCAAATCTGAAACATGAGAATGGGAATGTTTCTGTGCTGTGATATTGTTTTCAGAGATTTTTTCTAGACTTGAAGTGGGACCTCGAGTCAAGTAATGCTCTTACTGCTTTACAAAATAGCACATCCTGAGAAATGTTTTGCTTCTTTGTTAAACAAACAAGAGATGGTGGCAACTTTATTCTTCAACAGCCCAAAAACATTTTGCTAATTAATAATCTTTACAGAATGTGAGTTAACTGCAGCAATAACTGTCCAACAGACCTCAGGGACAAAAAAATGGGAGCTGTGATTTCTCAGTCTACTTCTGAGCTTGTATAAACTTTTTTGTCTGTCTCCTGACACTGAATGCTTAGCGTGAAGTTGTTGCATGGCTTCAGGGAGATGGCTTTTCAACCCTTGGAAATGTGCATTGCGTCTGAAGAAGACTCTTATGTGCTCTTTAAAGGTGTGTCTTTACCAATTGATTGGCAGTAGTCTCTCGGTTCTTGTCCAGAAGTGTATCATCATACCGTTTAGAGTAATAACCTGCATATGCTTTCAGATTTGGTCTAGCTTACTGACTCTTACTGACATAGTTTAGAATTCAAGCACATTTCTTACTCAAGCTTGTTGTGACTATGTAGGTAAAATTATTTTAGGGGCTTGTAGTCCTTCAGTCTTCTTGCTGCAGTTGTTCTCAAGGGGCAGGTAAGCTGACATTATGTGCTGGTAAAAAGCTCTTTGAGGATCTTGGCATGAAAAGTAGAACATACCACTGGAGGTACATGGCTGAAGTATTGAAGATGCAGAGTCAATGGTGTTTTACAAGGTTAACCTGGGTCTTCAGATTCGGTTGCTAATCTTTTTGTTCTCCGTGGTGTAGACAGCTGCAAGGGCATCTAAATGCACACACGTGAATAAAGCAAAAGCCATTTTCAAAGGGGTGGATACAATTGCTTCTCAGACAATGAAAAGAAAAATACGTTCAGTAGTTTCTAGTCCTCTTTGGTTTGTTTTATGGCTAGCTTTTACTATTCCAGTAGTTGTAGCATGGGAAAACAATGGTTTGAGAAGATTACCATATGTGTATTCTGCCATCAGCTGAAATAAAGACCTAATAAATGCTTGTTTCTGTAAGCGCTTGGGTAAAAAGCAAAGAATCCACTACAGAAAACCAACTAGTATGGAAGAAATTGTTTTCAAATGTTTATTATGTTCATCAAAAATTATATGAAAAGTGCATAAAATTATCTTTCATAGCTAATGTACAGTCTTATCTGCTGGTTTTACCTGTCATGGTAAGGAAAATTTATCTTGTTTACTTACTACATGTTCAGTGTCCTGAGAGTTCTGTCCCCTCTCTTAGCTAACTTTTAGTCCTAAAACTCTCCAACCTGCTTTTTGTTGTTTTGCTTTTTTTGTAGCTGTACTAGCCATGCTTTTGTATGAAAACTTCTTAGTTCATGTGGACCTATGATTAATGCAGTGGGATGTCTGTATTTGGTTTGGATCTTGCTATGTCAGTTACCATGTTCTAGTGTGAAGCTTAATGAAGTCCTGTGGGTGTCTTAAATGTGTATGGCCTCCATCCCGTTACTAAAATGTGCAGCTTTTAAACAAATTACAGATTAAAATTGAGGACTTACTTGGATCCAACTGGATGATGATGATTTTCTCAGTGCATTGGAAATGCACATTCTCTGCATTCTTTAAGCATTCCTGTTGCCTTTGATGATCCATTTGACTCAAAGGCTTAATACAGTAAGATTTGAAGTATTTATATTAAACTTGTTTAGGTATTTGATATCTTTTCCTAACATGGTAATTAGTAGACAAAGATTTTCAAAGCCTGAATCAATAAAGTTCTGTTAGTGGAACTCTGTATGCGTGTTTGTGTAATATGTGCTATTCCTTGCCATCTTCAATTTAAGCAGAATTTTGCATAAAGTCAGACTTCTTAGAATAATACCAGCAATTCCAGGGGACTTAAAAGAAAGCATCTTGGAATCCTTGTTTTGTGATTTGTCATCCTTACTTTGTTTTCAAATGAGAACCAGTTCTGTAGTTGTAGTGCAGGGAAACATTCAACACTAAAAGTAAGCCACTAATTAATGCTGTGTGCTTGAGCTGTCAGAAAGCTTCAAACAATAGTTCTGAGGTATGCACTAAACCATTCTTAAAACTATTCCAGTCTGAATGCCAGTAGTGGTGTTCTAAACCATCAGAGTACTTTATTGTTTGACTGTTCACTGAGCTCTAGAAAGGAGTACTGTATGTGCATGTTACGTTCTGAAAAATGTAGAGCTCAGACAAGCTGATAGAGTCAATAAAAAGAGCAAAAGATCCTATGTACGTGGATATTAAACTGAACAGCAGCCAGCTTTTAGATTTGGAGCATCTTCTCTGAAATAAGTATTGTAGAATTTTAGATTTGCTGGTATAATTAATGTCAGTTCATGATCCTTCAGTTATAGGGCATGCACATGTTAATTAATTATATTTACTTCCTTGAAGAAAAGTTACCCCTCTGTTTCTTCTCTTCTTTCACTTTTTCATTGGCCTTCAGGCTGTGATTGTGATTAAACATTTGTTAAAATACATCTATGCAGAAACTGAATTAAATGAAAAAAAACCCCAACTAAAATACTAGATATTGTCATAGCACACCTGCTTTAGGTGACTCTGCTTTGAGCAGGGAGGTTGGATTAAATGGTCTCCAGAGGTTCCTTCCAACATCAAATGTTCTGCTAATCTGTTATGGGACAGAAGAATTACATTTGATATACCTGCATTAAAATAGGTTTATCCAACTAGTTTGTATTTCAGTTTCTTTTCTTCTTTGTTTTGTTGAAATATTTTATCTTATTTCATTGTCTTCAGTTAAAAGAAAGAATACTTAAATCATTTCTACGTGGTATTTATTAATGGAGCTCTTTCTCAGTTCTGAAGGAATATTGGTCTGTTTCACATAACTGAAATGAAGATACTTGTTCTGCACCTGCTTGAGAGAGATGGTCTCTGTCACAAGGTGTGTTTAGACAAGACTCTAATTCTAGGTCACTTTTCCATTTTCAAGGTTTGATTTTCTTTTAATAGCTTCTTTTTGGACATGGTTTCCTTAACATTTAAAATAATTTAATTGAATTACGTCAGTGACTTAGAGCAAACGTAAACATCAGTATAAGTTTTTTCACTTTCAAACTTAATCCTTAAAAGGTTTAAAGGAAAGGGCCTGTTTGAAAGTTACTTGATTGGAAACAATACCATTGTCGCCTTATAATAAGACACTCTCAAAAAGTTTTAACAGTTTTGTGGTATTCAGTCACTGAGGGTTTTCTAGTAGCCATTCGTGTGAGAGTCTGCCCACCACTTACTTCAGTGATTTCAGGCTCAGGGCTCGGTTGATAGCATTTTAGTTTACATTAATCGTGTAATTAATTACATAATCTTTTCAGAAATGTGATTAATGAACAGTATTGTATGTTGGGTGTGTGTGGCAGGATTCTGGCTACAAGAGGGACTTCTCTAAGAAGCTGCTAGAAGCTTCCTGTATGTCGGATTGCTGGCCGGCTCCAGGAGGGACCTGCTGCAGGCCAAGGCAAAGCACATTGTCAACGGTAGTAATACCACTGGGATAACATATTTAAGAAGGGAAAAATGAGTTATTGCACAGAGGAAAATTGCAGCCAAAGAAGAGAGGAGTGAGAATATGTAAAACAACTCTGCAGCTCTCATTCCCCATCCCCCTGTGCTGCTGGGGGAAGGAGGTAGAGAAAATCGTGAGTGAAGTTAAGCCTAGGAAGAAGGGAGGGGTGTGTGGTAGGTTTTTATTTCTAATTATCCTACTCTTGATTTGTTTGGTATAATTTCCCCAAGTTGAGTCTGTTTTGTCTGTGATGGTAATTGTTGAGTGATGTCTCCCTGTCCTTAATTCATGAGCCTTTTGTTAAATGCTCTGTCCCCTACCCAGTTGAGCATGGGAACTGATAGAGCAACTTTGATGGATACCTGCCATCCAGACAGGGTCAAACCACCATGCACTAACATATAATTTGTGACTCCCTAAAAATGAAAGGGTGACAGTTAACTATTTGGATAAAGAAGCATTATTTTGTTCATGTGAAATTAGTACAGCTAGCAGAGATGCACTTGCTCATGATGAAGCATTCAGCTGTTGTGCTCATGAATTACAGACTTCTAAGAACTGAGTTTCAGGAGAGACATACTATTAAGTCACTAAGTGATTAAATCTTCAATCGTGGAACAAAAGCAAACAGCCAACACTTGGTAAGATTTGCATAGGTCAGATTAAGTTAAGTTTGATTGTTGGCATTTAACAGCTAAATTAGCATGCAGAGTATCCCTTAAGCAGATTTAAATTTGTCAGCTTTGGTGATTGCGGTGAGTACCAAAGGATTTTAAACTAGTAACACTTCAACACAAATGAAAAGTATAACAATCTGAGGTAGACAGTGCTCTGTTAGTCCTGTAAGTAAAATTTTATAATGTGGATATTTCATCTGGAGTGCTCGTTATTTGAATAAACACACCTACATGCTGTAATTACCATATCTGTATGGATATAATGTATATAGTTAGAAATGGTACTGTTTTTAATATACAAAGTATCTTGTGTTCAATGTGACTGCTATTGAGTTCTATGATAAACATATTCTTGCACATTTATGCACATATGGTTTTGGTATAGTTATTGATGTTTTTTATGGTTTTGATACTCTAATTATTGTTATTGCTATTTTTATGTTTTTATTCTGTTTTTATTTATTTCTATATGGTTTAATTTATTGTTCTTTAGCCGTGTGCCATGAAGTACAAGCATACTGGCTCTTTCTGGGCTGTTGAACAACAGTATTCATTCTAACTGTAATAAAGCTGAAGAATTCAAGAAAGTTAAAGCATTGCAGAAAGTTAAATAGTGCAGCAGTCATACATAGGTATATAAATTACTTGATAGAGTTTGGGTGTTCAGACAAAATAGTATGTTGTAGGTAAGAAAAAAACGTAAGCACAGCCCATGGTATAGAAAACAGGGACTGTGAAAAGAATTTGTGGTCATTGCAGACAAGCAGCTGAATGAATATCAGTATGATGCTGAAAGGGTTAATGTCATTTTTGGTTACAACAGAATGCTGAGGAGGTTGAAGGTAGAATTCATGAAACAGATGTGATAAGCAGTGTGTCTGACTCTCTGCCAATGTATTTTAAAGCATGTTGGAAAAATATCAAAGACTCAGAGCTCAAACATTGTTTTTCCTCCTCTAGTGAATATTAAGATACACTTTTGTAGATGGTGTTAGGAGCTTGTGAAGAAGTGATGAGAAGTTCTGGTTTAGTGAAGAAAACCACAGGAAAAACCCAAATACCTGAAATTTAGGCTAGTCAAATTCAAACAAATACTTAAGCAATGAATTTTAGAAAGAGGAGTTTCAAGGCACTTGAACTGCCTGTTTGAGGAAAGTGCAGCCACCTCTTCTCCTAAAGCTAGACAAAGACATAGATCTTTCTAGAATGGCTGCTTTTGTCATGTGACCTGCTGGACAGCCAAGTCTTTAATGCCCTGGAATACAGATAAATTAATGAAGTCTTCCCCCATAACTTAACAACAACAAAAAGTACATTAAATGTCAGCCTGCTGCATCAATATGATCCAGTGCTGGATCAGTGCAGGACTGTGCCTGGGTGGGAAGTACTGCTTCTGGTCCAGTCTCAGCAATGCAGAGTATTAACTGTAGGTGTGTGAAGTAGAAAGATTTATGTTCCAATTCCCCATGAGCCTCCTTGTGGTATTTCAGAGGCTACTGACCTGTGCAGATCTGAGCTGTATGTTAACAGCTGACCCCAAGTATTGGGGTTTTAGATAAAAATTTGTGGGTAGGAGTGTGCTCTCTATCTTGGAGCTCATGAGAGAGCTCAGTAGCTTTGCAGCACCACTTTGATGGTGTTACCCTGTAGTAACAGCTATGCAAACTGCCGTGGCAGGAGCAGCTGATATGCTATAAATTTATGTGCTAGTTCAACCTGCTGTAACTTGTGCATGTGCTCATGCTTCCAGGGATGACAGGCAAAACATCATGTCTGTGCTTTTCAAAGCATTTGAGCAATCCGTTGTAGTGTCTTCAGCTGGTGTCACTGTCATAGTGGAATCAGAATTGGAAACTAAATAAAACTTTTCCATGAACTGTGTCTGTGGGTAATCAGGGTCTCTCTCTACCATTTTCTTACTTTGTGGGAGCGAAATTAGTATCACAGAGCAGGGACGCCTGTGTTGTCTTCCAAAAGCAGCTGTTAAATGTACAGCTTGAGTCAATTTTAGCTTGATAAACCAGTTTTTGAGACGTGCCTGTCCTTAGAAATGTATCTCATTAATAATTCAGTACACACAGGCTTGGATTCTTCTGACCGTGTGTGACCTGTGAGAAGATGCCAATACTGAGTGCTCTCGCACCTTATAGCTCAGGGCATAAAGGGCAAGTGGCTTCCACCTGCTGTTTGTTCTTTCTGGTTCTGGGAGAGGATGCTGTAATGAATGCATACCTTACAAAATAGATGTGATGTGGATAGAATTTACCTGCCCCTTGATTCTTTCTGCCTTTCAGATAAGATAAGCAGTGTGTAGTAGCATTTTGGCCAGGTGCAAAGCCAGAAACGTTGGGGTTCGTAGCAGCATTGGACTTTATTATGTATGCAATATTGCTAAACATTTCTCAGGCTTATTGCATTTTGGCAGATGCTATTTCCTTGTTTCTTTTGTGTGAGGAAACTCTCCAGAAGGATGTGTAAGATACAAGATAGCTTTTCAGGTAATGCTTGATATGGTTAGATCTACTGAAAGATCAGGCAAGTGTGTCAGCTTAATAAAGCCACTACTTAGTAAGCAGAGGCATAGTTTGGTAAGCCTGGTCTATTTTTATTCAAACATGTTTTTAGCATGTATGAAGCAACTTCAGGAGAACACAGCATCAGATCAGATGTAGTTTGATTCTGTACTGTGAGAAATAGAAAGCTGCGGTTCCTTTCTAAACTGTGTATTTTTGTTCCTGTTACTGTTAAGCACCTCAGCATCAAGTGCACTAATGTCAAATATATCACAATATTCTTTGAAACAGTTCTGTTATTTCTAGACAGATTGATTGATTTATGACAATACAAGTATTTCCTTGATACTGTTTTGATACACGGCACTGGAAGACCTTCCTGGCACTACCATTGCCCTTGCTTCTTTCTGAGAGCATGAGAGCTCATTGCAAAACAGAGGTCAGTATTGTTTTGGAAACAAATGTTTCCAGGTAGTTAGACCCCTACTGAAAGAAGGTCATCCCTTCAGTCCCATCAGAGATTTCTTACTCAGTTATACTTTGCACAACCATGTTGATGAAATACAAGTCAGAATGAATCACTGGAGAATTTTCAAGTGGAATGGAGATATGATTGTTGGGCAAGGAGTAGCTGATATCGTCATGTTTGCTCCAGTACTCTTAGCAATCACAGAAGGACTGAGCCTCTTCTAGACAATGGGCTTCTTTTGTTGAAGGTAAATGTCCATCACTGAATATTCACTGAATTCATTTACGTCCTTCACAGAGTATACACTGCAGCTTGAGTGATTATTGTCCTCGTTGAAGCCCAGTTTTTAAAGGAAGAACTTAAAAAGGAAGAAAGTATTTGCCAGAACATCACTGCTTTCTGGCCAGTCCAGCTATGGGCTCAGTTGAGAGGACCTTATACACTTTAATGGCAAACTGTCAAGCACTCTGCACTGTATTTCTCATAAAGCTTCGTAGCATAGAATTGCTATGATTTTCTTGATAATGTAGGTAGCATTTGATGTTTCTGATTTAACATTGATGTAGCTTTGATTCTTTAAGCAGAATGTGCTCCTAAGAAGACTGTAAGGAGGTGATGCCTATTGACTTGCTTAAGAAAGGCAGTGAAATGTATAATTTAATTTAAAATTAAAGAAGTATCAGAAAGATGTGATTCTCTGTGTGCTTATGTTTTGTTTGTGCTTTTCTGTTTTGTGTTATATATTGGTGTAAAGTTCTAGCTTGGATGGTAATAGGAAAAAGCCTAATTTATTATTGTCTGATAACTAAAATACAGTGGTGAAAAGTAAGACAACTTTTAGAACATAGTAGAAAATACTAGAAGTTTGTTAGAAAATGTGTCTGGTGGTGACAGCTTGACATTTCCCCCAGAACTTCCGTGTATGAATGCATATAACATGCCTGTAAAACATAGTTCTAAATTTACATGGCAGGGAATCGCTTTTCTGCTTTCTAGCTGTTTCTAGAAGTAGCTGTTTGTGCCCCCTGAAACACTGAAGGGGTGTAATCTATAAAACTGCTCTCTAAAGTAGGATGAATTACCTGTTGAGGGGGTCCAATCTGCCACTAGTCCTCTTTGACTTAGAAGCAGCATAATGCTTACTCATTAGACTGGTTGAACCTCATGCTTAAAAGAAAAGGTAGGCCTCTGGACCAAGAAAAAAGGTCCATCTTACTCATAGTACCTCTGTATAATATGCTGCTTGGTAGAGGTGATTGTGCTGTTGCTACTGTTTTTTTATGGTTCTTTCTCAATATTTACATCTTTCCACATAGGTTGAACTTTAGTGTTAGGAGTCCTTAGGCTCCTTTCACTGTTAAATTCATGTAAACATGTTCTTCTGACAATCAGACACATGAAAATACTTTGCTTTTTTTTCTTTCCGCCTTCAGGGAACAGCAGTAGAGAAGCATCTTTATGGGGTGAATGGTAGCACAAAGTATGTGATACAAGTTTTGGATTGAAGTACACATAGTGAAATGAGTCAAGATAGGGGACTGAAAATAAGAAGCCTCACACAAGTAGACAGGATGCATGGGCCCTAAAAGTGCAGACAGGTAACCGGCCAGATCATGTTGTTTGAACATGGTGTGATAACTACATGACAAGTAATTTTATCAATTTTTGTCATATTATCAATTGTCTTATGTCTATTTGCTTTTTCAATGATTCTTCTTCCGCTGAAATGGACCTGGGACTAGGAAGTTTTAAAAATTACTTTGTGTTAACTCCACTTGAAGTTAGACAGTCCTTTATTAGAAGTGTTTCCATTAAAAAAGGAAACTTATGCATGTTTATAATGTACACAGGGGGCTTGTCTCTATAATTTTTATAAGCAATGAGCTGCAAATTAGACTTTTCAGCATTTTTTAAAACTAGAATAAAGGTACTTTAGAAAATAGTCTGTTTTGTAATACACATCCCTAGAGCTATATATCTTCCAGTTGAGTGCAGATGTTAATTATTAGTTGGTAACCTCAAACTTCTCTGCAGCAAAAATGTAAATCTGGTCATATGGCAGGCCATGATGTTGGTTTCTATCATCAGTGTTTCTTAAAAATAGACTTACTTTTTTTTTTTGATGTTTAGATAAATTTGCATTCTTCTGCATGCCTAACTACAGACTGTGGTTGGTGTGTCTTGAGTCCTGGATTGGGTGTATTACAACTGGATTGCCTTTGTTCCACTTTTTAAAAGTGCTTTGATAAATCCAATTCTGACACAGTAACTTTATGCAGATCTGTTTGAATCATCAATGCTGAGCCAATTTCTTGTGCTATGTTTTTGTGAATATTTGTTTTCATTATATAGATCTTTATTTATAAGGAACATTACTGAAACATGAGACTCAAGTCATCTTATGTGGTTTACAAGTGATAAAGTCTTGAAAATGTAGAACAAATCCTTTTCTGTTTTCTTAGTCTTTGGAAGTTACTTGGTTTATCAGCCCAGTTTGCAAAAACTATTGTAAAATACTGGCTGGCCAGCTTGCTTTAAAAGGAAGAAAAATCTAGAGATGTTGTTTGCTCCAATATGTTATAGCAGTTAACTAGATTTTGCAGAAAATACTGCTTATCTCTCTTGAGTAAAATCATGGAAGGGCAGAGCATAAAAGCTATGTGGGTGTACCAGCCATTCCTCCCACTTGTAAGAATGTGGTAGTACGGGTTTTCCTTTGCTTTTAAAGTAGCTAACAATTAATTTACAGTTTTGAATGCTGCTTATGCTGACTATTAGCTGACATTGATGCTGTGTGAAGCAAGAGCTGTGCTACACTGCCCTGTGCAGCTTTGTGTCTGTGTGTGCTGGCACAGTAAGTTGTGCAGTTATGGTGAACTTGGTGAGTTGATACATGTTGAAAGAGTAATATTTTTGCAGGATAGTTTTTTTTTATCTGGGTCAGTGTTCCAGCTCAGTTCCTAATGCAAATGTCCAGAGTCTTGGAGGGCAGGAGAAAGACCAGATGAGCTAGGCAGCTTAGTTTTTGGCTGAATTTGTGTCTACTGTACAGCCAAATTGCTTTTTCTAAAGAATGTTCTTTCTGCGTCATGTTTTCTCTCTGTATAAAGACCTGGAGGATATTTTTGTATTGAAATACTGAGAGCACAGAGTTGATTTTGGGGTTATGTTTTTTGCTTTCCTTATGCTGTATTTTACTTTTTTTCCCCCTATTCCTTGACTTTCCTAGAGAAATAGAAGGGCAAAAGTTAAAAACTGAGGAATGTACATAGCAGGTGTAATACTTGGGATTTATACAACTGTGTGTTATTTCATTTCTTCTGAAGTATTGTTAAGGTTATAAATGGGTGGGGGAAATGAAGTAGTATCCAAACTTTGAAGTGTTTTCCATTCAGTTCGCTGTAATATGAAAACTCAAAAGATCTGAATGGGCAGTTTGTTATATGCTAGGCTTAAATGATGCTTTAATAAATATATTTTTTAAAATGTACAGTGTGGTAACTTAAAACATACTTATATTTCAACAGTAGTTAATAGGTAATACTTAAATAAATCTGACATTTTAAAAACCACCCACAAGCAAGTACTTTACCTCTAACTCAAACATCCATATACCTTTATAATGTAGCTTCTGATGTGCTGGTGTGAGAAAAAACTCTTTAGCAATTCAGATACAGCATTTGTAACCAACAGCACTCGTAATTTCACCTTTGAATACACCTGCTGAAATTGATGTGTGCAGATGCTGAACATGCAGTTCTGTCATAAAACTGGTTTTAGATAAAAGTTCATAAGGAGTGTAGTACATTATTCATTTGAGCCACAAGGTGACTTGTGCAGTTGTTCTTTTAGAGCTGGAATTATATGAGAAATTATATATAGGCACCGTAAAGGACAGCATACAGCAGTAGCTAAACCAAATGTGGCTTGTTTACCAGGTTTGCTCTTTTTGGCCTGGCCTGATCTTGATTGAGAAGATTAGATAGTGTGGTAGATGTCAGTTGTGCTGAGGTCAAATTTGGGTCAATTTATGTTTGGTAGGTGGTGGTTGTCATAACTGATATGTAAGAGCTGATGTTACACTTACACTAGCAAAGCGTATGTGTCATGATACCATTTGTTGTTGCTTAGTTCTAAATGTACTGGTAATATAGTGTGGTTTCCTGTAGGAATTTTGTGACTTTTCAACAACCAGGAACTTGAATAAATTGATGCTTTCAGCCTGAACACAGTTACCTTTTACCTATCTGAAAGTTTTCCATTTTTCAATGTCTTACTATTAATTGGCTTGCTTTTTTATATTGTTTATCAAAGTGTAGTAAATCATTGTAGGTTTAACCTGAAATATGAACTATGCCTAAGCAACAAAGGAGAAATACAGCCTTATAGAGCCTTATAAATACCAACAAAAATTTTTGGTACAGACTTTTGGGCCTTCTGTATCCTGAGACAAGGAGCAGATGACTTTAGATCTTGATCTACATCAGCAAGGTCTGTCACATGGCATCCACTGGTCAATTGTTTTTTCACCTTCAGAGAACCATGGAATGGTTTGGCTTGAAAAGGACCTTTAAAGGTAATCTAGTCCAACCCTCTTGCAGTGAGCAGGGACATCTTCAACCTTCAGAGCTGCCAGATTTTAACTAGTTCCCCTCCCATCTCATCTTTTCCTCATCTGCTGTAGGAGTTCTGCAGTCCCTGTTTATCATGTTGAATATAAACTCTTTATTAAAAGAACACCAGGGTTGCAGTCACTAAAAAGAGTGAAGATATGCCAGAAATTTTTCCCTTTTATGAAGGCATTAGGATGATTTTCAATAGTGATAAAACGTTATTTTTTCTAATAATTAGTACATGGTGCTTAATGACTTTTTAACCAATTACTCAGTGAGTAGGTGCAATCTTTATCATCCACAGTAGAAGACTTAATCCAAATAAAACATTCAGTTGGAGGGGATTTTTTCTTGTAATGTTAATGAATTTATAACTTTTTTGATGATGTTATCTGCAAGTCAGAGCTGTGGGAATGGTTGTATCTTGTACATGAACAACTGAGATTACAAAATGAAAATATTAGATTTTAATTTTTTTAAACTTTTGTAGGTTTCAATCTGAAAGTATTATTGTTTAAGTTTTTATAACGTTACAGTGCTTAATGATTTAATGAAGCATAGAATTACTTTGCCATTTTCTAAACCATTTTAGCTGTCTCAGTATAATAAAGGCTCATTCTGCCTTTTTAACGTATGACTTACTCAGCATCACAGTAAAAATTCCAAGGGAAAGGTGGGAATGCTATCTCTTTACTAGAATGATATTCATCTGCCTCGACGATGAATGTTTCTGTATGCATTGGTGCCTGCATAAATTTCTAACTGCTGTGACAATGCATTATGCAAGTAAGTCATTCAGCATGTAGTTCTGACTTAACTGCAGATTCCAGGTCTTTCCTCTGTGTCAGGTGAAGCATTTTTGTAAGGGAATCACTATCAGTTGCATAAATGCGCTTTAATAATGTATGTGAGGAGCCAAAGGCTTAACTAGTTGCACTTAGTTCTGGCACTTAGTTAAGTAAGATTTGTGTGAGTAAATTGGCCCTGTTCTCCCTCCACACTCCCCACTCTGCATTTCTTTGTATCTCTGTTTATCTTTTTGTTCCCCCTCTCCATGCACGGTTGGGTTTTTGTTGTTGTTACCGTGTTAGGGTTGGTTTGGTTTTTTTCTGTCTTTGCTTGTTGTATACCAGCAGTAATACTACTGAGAATCTGGGGTGGGGGTAATATTTGTATCTTAGTGTAGCTGTTTTGCTCTTGCTGCACACTTTATTAATGTTAATAGACAAAGCCACAGAAAAAATCCCCATTATTGCTCAAATTTTATTTTTAAAGAAAAACGTATCAGTCACAGAGGGAGTAGACTTAATCTGTGCCATGGGAAGTTTAGATTGGACATCAGGAGGAATTTCTTTACAGAAAGATGATTAGACATTGAAATGGACAGTCCCGGAGATGTTTAAGGAAAGACTGGACATGGCACTTAGTGCTGTGGTGTTTGGTCATAGATTGGACTCGATGATTTCAGAGCTCTTTTCTGACCTAACTGATTCAGTGATACTGCCTATATATCACTACTACCATAGATTTGGGGGAAGGGCTAACTGGTGATGGTGGGAATTCAGATCTGAACAGAGCAATGGAGAGCTGAGCTTTTGTTTTCAGTGCAGAAAGGTAGTCAGTAAATTAGTTGCACTGTACACAGAATTTAAGCCATTTAAAATTTATTAGCCAGTGACATGACCTTGTAAAATAGGAGTATCTGGACTGAGTACCGTACATCTGCAACAGATACTTCTGAGTAATGCTTCAAAACATTTCTTAAAGAATGCAGACATTGCTGTAGGTACATTGCTTTGGCAAGTGAAGCACCCAGTCTGCACAGTCTTCACAGCCACTCGGAAGGTTATTGATTAAATACAAGACAAACACATGAAATAATCTGTTCAAGGCAAGCAGTCTTTGGATGCATGCTTTCTGTAAAGTGCTCAGATGTTTAAACTTTTTTACTGTAGCACTAAGACAGAAAAAGATTTTGTATTTCTAACCATGTGAAGAAGTAGAACAGTATGTATGTTATCAATTAACGACTGTAACAAGCCTAAGATAAGAATGCTACAAAGACTGGGCATTCTTTGCAGAAAGAAAGGCTAGAGCAGGCAAATAGCCATGAAACCCTTTAAGTGCTGCCAAATGACACTAGACTATACAGAAGATGAAAGGAGGGGTATGGATGCCTAATTGAAGACGAAGAAGTAAAGCAGTATGTTGGAAAAGAAACCAAAATAGGAAGTAAGACACTTAATAATATTGCAAAGTGTGCAGAATAAAATAGTAACACCAGCTGTATTAATGAAAGAGCATTCATTTACATATTTTGTAGAATATAAAAGAAGGTATAAAAAGATCACATTCAAAGAGTGACAGATGCTCTGCCTGTATTTAGCATCTATGTACATCAATGGATGCTAAGGTTTTTGTTTACCTGGAGTGGAGGAGAAAAAACCCTGCGTGTTAGTACCTGCAGCTGAGGGTGTGGCAGAGGCCTGAGCACTATATTCACAGTAGAAGGCAAAAAGCTGAAATACTGTAGATAAAGTCTCAAAAGAGCTAGTTTCATTTGGTTTCAAGGACTTTTTTCCTTGTATGACTCTTACTCTCCCATGTCTTTTGACAAGCAAGGAGTCTATCTAATATATTGACAGGCAAAATAAAAATAGAGAAATAACATTACTGTAGTGTGATTTCCATATACCATGCTCTTCTAGTGTGAAAGAAAACAATTAGAAAAAAAAAAACACTGAAAAATGCTGTCATCTGAATTTTACTTTTCTGATGCTGCTGTTCAAACAAGGTGGTATTGAGTCATAGGTTGGGCTTGATGATCTTGGAGGTCTTTTCCAGCCTAGCTGATTCTGTGATTCTGGTTTTGCACTTGCACATTACCTTTCAAGTTAATCCTGAGTAACTGTTGAAGTATAATTATTGAACAACTGCTAAATTGAAGAAGTTAAAAATTGTCAGAAGAGAAAGAGGGCAGTAAGATTTTTGTGTGTGATACAAAATATAGAATTGCCCAGGATTTACAGTTCTGTTAGATGAATCAGGATTCAGACCACCAGCCTTCAACAATACAATTTCTGTAAGTCATATGTGGAGCTGCTCCCTCTGTAGTGGCTCTACAGAATTGAGTTTGGCTGGGGATTGGTTCATGGCAAACCAAGGGCTCCTGTTACCAGCTGAAAATCATTTCCCTTATGTGGCTGCTTGAAAGGTCCTGTTATGAGAATCTTCAGGCAAAACCTCTAATAAGGATTTGAGGTATGTGCCATCTCAACTGATAGCATCTTTTTAAAAAGCTGCAGTGGATTAGAACATTCTGTCACTATCTGCTTGCTGTAGGTTCTCTTTCTCCCCCGCTTGGAAACGTCTTGAATGTTCTGCACCTTCGTACATAACCTTTTTTGGAAGTCTTGTAAACAGGCATATCTTTCTCTATTACATTTCTAAGTAGATTTGTTGTAAAGGGTAATACTGTCTCCACATTGTTTCATTATATATTAATACAACAAACGGACAATGTTTATACCATTACGTCATTTAATGTAAGCTATGGTAATAGGACTAATTTATGGAAAGCTTGTGGTTAAAGATACTAATGTTGTGTTGAAAGGTTTTATTACTCTGGTGAGGCCGTATGTTCTTTTTTATTAAGTTAATACAGGTAGGCTGGAACTTCTACTCTGAATAAAAGCTTAAAGTGCAGAAATTAGAGCTGTAACACCCTCTGAAGTCTTCTGGTAAAGTTAGAGATCACAATGCAACAGGGACAAGTCTACTGACACTAAGACCTACTTTATTTTGTTACCTTTTTCAAACCTTCTGGTAGAGTTTGTAGGCTCTAGAGGTTCACATCCAGAGGATGTTTTTTATTAACTGATGCCTGCCAGGTTAGACTTGGCAAACAGAAAAATTCCCACCCACCTGCTTCCTTCCTCAACCCACCACCCCAGTCTGGTAATAGAGGGGAATAAAGTAGGAAAAACAGAAACATTAAAATAATAGGTTGAGATAACAAGGAAATTGCTTGCCAATTACCATTACGGGCAAAACAGACTCTGTTTGGGGAGAATTAACTAATTTATTGCCGACTAAAATGGGGTCAGGTAGGGAGAAACAAACTCAAACCAGCACACCTTTCCTCCTGGCTCCCCCCAGGCTCAGCTCTGTTTCTGCACTCGAAACTCCCCAGACTTCATACCCTATGCCTGCCATGCAAGCTCACATGGACAATGACAGGAGGGTTGCAGCCAGTATGTAGTGTGATTTCTCTGCCTCTCTTCCTCATTGCATCTCTTTCCTCTGGTGTGATGTGCACTTTCTGTGGGTAGCAGTTCCTTCAGGAATGTCCTTGTGCTCCACTGTGGTGTCCTCCACAGGCTTCAGGGGATATCTGCTCCTATGTGGGCTCTTCCGTGAGCTGCAAGGGATATCTGCTGTTCCCTGGAGATGTTCCTCCTCTGCTTTTCTCTTACTTTGGTGTTCCCTTTCATAAACATGTTTTCCCAGAAGTACCTCTGGCTTGGCTGAGAAACTCAGCTGTGCTCTGCAGTGTGTTGAATCTGGCTGTGTCCTGTACAGAGCAGCCTCTGCCCTTTTCCCACAGCGGCCCCGCCTCTGCCAACCATTTGCCACATAAACCTTGAACTCACAGTTAGTATTTTCTGGGTCATGAGATTCTGTCCCCTGTTATTACTGTCACGCACCACGTAGTCATTTCAAAAGCTTATACAGAAATGTAAAAGGTGTCTATAGTAAGGGTATACTTCCTAAGTAAGATGCTGCTTGTCCAAAAATTAAAAGCCCAGAACATAAAAAAGATGTTAAGAACTTTTATGAAATAAAAGGGGATGTGTGATAAGGAGTACTGATTGTTGCAGATTTGTTTATTGGTAGCCTAAGAGCAGTGCTTGTATTTCTGGAGCACATCCTCTAACTTTCATCAGCTAGAGGAATAGGCTGAAATGACATTTACCAACAAGTGGGAGATATTAATACAAATACAAAAACAAGGAAAAATTCCAAGAACTAATCGTAGATTTAACTAGTACTGTTTGATGACTAGAGGAAGAGGAAACAAATAGAATGTGGTGTCATTTGCTTGTTAACATAAATTGATCTGACTCATGAAGAGTGTGTGTACTCTAGAGTGTGTAATTTTGGGGGGATTACACAAGCTTGGTGTTGTTTGGGAATTTATAAGTAGCGAACATTTCTGAAAAGTGTCTTTGTAAGATAATACTGTTAACCTTACCACAAGGTCAGGGTTTTTTTTGCCTGCAGTTCAGAGTAACAAATAATTTTTGGCAATAATTTATGGTGCTTTTTCTCTAACTAGCTGTGTAGCTGACAGCAAAACACCTGTTGAACAAAAATATTTCAGTTGGTTTTGCCTGCCACAGGAAAAGATGTGAATTACAGCTGGAACAATGCACACACATCATGGTATTTAAATAAGCAGATGAACCTCATACAGAGGTGGATGTTCAAGTTCATTTATCAACCACCAAAACTTTTTCTTCTTTGAATATCTATGCACTGTTTTCCATTTAGGTGTGGCTTGTGTTACTTGCATCAAGAAAGACCAAAAAGATAGGTAACAGAGCTTGTGTAGCAGTCAGTCTTTAATGAAAGGTCGTTGAGGGAAATGGAAACCAAATGCTGTATGACTACTGTGCTTCCCCTCTTTACTACTGATTTGTTTTTTCATCTTCTACAGGATGCAGTGAAGTACACCTCATTAATTTAACTGGGACTAGTAAATGCACTCTTTTCTATTCAGCTATGCTCTATTAGTGTGGTCTAACAAACTCTGCCTCTGTTGTTTTCATGTGGTTGCTTTTCTTACTGGAATAGCAGCTTGGACTATGTTGCCAGCGTGAGTGCCAGAAGCCCAGTATGACTGCTAGAATCTGTAGCTGGGGTCAGATGCATTTGCCTCCTATGTGTGTTTTAGTTCATTTTAGCTGGCACCATAATGATTTTTGACACTCATTCTAGAAATAGCTACTGTACAGATACTGTCCCACTGCTTACATGAATAATATGTCAATAGAGGAAGCAAGAACAACATTTTATATATGGCTCATTTTAGAGAAGGATGCGTAGTAAGTGAATACCTAACCTCGCCTTGGATGTCTTAAGAAGAAAATACTGTTGTTGTTTCTTGTAACTTACAAGTCATCAGCTAGTGAAGATGGTTTGTACACAGTTCATCCTTCTTGTTTTTGCTGCTTAGCTGCTTTGGTCTCCGTTATTTTTGGAGACTTGTACTTTTAAGGTATCTTCTGCATCTCTGGCCTTCCCTGATTCTAGTTTTACTTACTGCATAACAGTAAATTTCATGAGTTATATTTCAGGTTTTTTGCTTGAGGATAACAGTAGGGAATAGCTGTTGCTTTCTGATAATGTACTTTTGCATCCTATAAATGGTTAGGTTTATCTGTAGTACTTCTGAGATTGTTTTCTAATGTCACATTGGGAATTAAAAAAGGTCCATCTTCATCAATTCAAGGCAGGAAGAGGTAGATTTATGAAGATCATCAGAATATCTTCACTGAGTCGATGTATTAAATAACCTGTTTCAAGTTTTATGCATTTTATTGGGTTTTGCTCATTATTTATGTGGAAAGAAATTACAGAGCCTTTCTTACATATTAGAATAAAAGATATATGTAAAAAATTCTCAGTAAGACAAAGATAGTAGCCTTGCTTTTGGAACTTAGAGTTGATATTTTCCATCAACAGTAATGCCCAATGTAAACTCTAGCCTGAGAGGTCTCAAAAGGTTATTTCTTCTCTGGATACTTCATGGTTCAAAGTATCACATAGTCTTCAGTTTTGTCTGACTTTCGCATGCCTTGCTTGACTGGAGAAGACAGGACCTGGGGAACCAGGTGGTCTCTTAGGCTTAATATTTCAAAGTATGTAGACTTACATTTGATGTAGAAAACTGTCTGTTAGCAACTTAATTGAATGGATATCAGTTGGAGATGTGACAACTGAGGTGTGTTTCTAGGCAGTCAGTAGAAATCAGTGATTCAAATGTTACCCAAGTGTTATGTAAACTTTTATCTCTGAACCTTGGAGCAGTAGGAACATCTGTTCCAAGATTCTCGAAGGCATCTGAACCTTGGGACCTGACATGTTTGCTAGAGAACCTGAGAGGAATTTGTCTTTTGGAAGCTGATGAATTCAAGGAATCTCGTGGACTTCTTGCTTGAACCTAAATACTGCCCAGAGATCTGCTTTTCTCTTATCTTTGTTTCTCTCCATAGTTCAAGGAATTACCTATGCACCTAGTTACACAGAAATTTCCAATTTTAAATTACAAACAGAAAACTCAGTCCCTGTCTTAGAATCTCTATATCAAGGATGAGGAACAGTCTAATCATAGTAAGTCAAAGGTCCTTGTTTTCCTATTGGATAAACTTTCTTTCTTTATTTTTTATCTTCATAAGAGTAGAGGTATTATATGTGGCAAGGAACAGTTACTGACTAAAGAATTAAAAATTACAAAACACTCCATTTAGATTCCAAAAAATGTAAGAAAAAAAAAATTTGGGGACCTGTTTACAGATGTTACTGAAATAAGTGTTTTTGCAAATCCTTGGGGAAAACTGAAAACCTTGACACTAATATTGAATATTATGTACGAAATAACATCTTTGCGCTCTGTTCCTGATTTTGTTTTGAGGATATCTGGCTGCTGCAAGACTTTATTTCATTATTCTTGTTTCTCTGGCATCCAGTGTTCTCTAATACCCAGGACTACAGTGTGTGTAGTCCTCCCTTTCTTCTCACCCCTTGGAAAAAAGCTGACTTGATTCATGACTCTGGGAAAAAGTTGAGAGTTTCATTTAATGACTGAAGTTACATTAATGTAATATTCTGCTGAAGAAATCTCGAACAGTAAGAGATTAAAGTATTATCTTTTTTAATTACATAGCAAGAGTTTTAAGAGGGAAAGATCTTCCCAGATTTTGCTAGGAAAGGGATTTTTCTTCATCAAAGCATTACCTTACTTTTATCAATCCATGTACATGATTTGATTGTTTTGTGCCAGAGGGAAGGAATGGTGTCTATAGTTCAGAAGCTGTGTTAGCTCCGTAAAGTAATCAAGTCCTATCCATTTTGAGTAGCTCAGTTCTGTGGGGTATTTAGAGGACTTGGATCAGGGACTTGACAAGCCGGCCCCAGTGAGTGACATTGCTTACACTTAAAGCACCATCTAAACTATGCACAACATGCTCATGTTGCATCTACCTAGCAGGGTAGATTAAGTACTCCTGTTACAACTTGATGTTGCCCTCTGAAGCCTGTTCTGGAGAAAGGGTAGGTGAGACTGCCAATGGCACGGTACCTTTTATTGTGTGTACTATGAAATTGAGTTCTAGTATTTATCCCATTTATGAATTTTCATTTTTAGAATTAATTTTCCAACAGGATTGTTGGTTTTCTCACTCTCTGTAGGTGTCACTGTTCAGTTTGTTTCACAATTTTTTTTGAATCTAAGTGATTCAGCAGTTACTTGAAAATGTCTTCTGTCATTTTAGGATGGTAGTATCATGTCTATGTTTCAAATAATTTTGCTTTACTGTTGCCATTAGAGGGAGGAAATCCCTTATGACTGCCTGGCCTTTTCTGCATCCTGTAGTGACACCCTTGTTGGGTTCATGTATATTCTTCTGCTAATACTGTCCATATTTAATTACTCCTGCCTCTTAAAAAAACTGCACTTAAAAGTACTTCTAATAGATGGCAAGTGTATAGAAGCCCTTTGTCTTCCATCTTCTGCATCTTTCCATTAATCCCCAGCCAGAATTTTCCTAAATTCTTGGGGTTTTGCCATGCTTTTAAGTGCTGCTTCATTCTCCATTTTACTTCCGCCCCATTGTATTTTACAATGGTCTCAGAGAAATGGATCATAGTTCAGCAATTAAAATAGCAGTTTTAGAGAAAGCTTCAACAATGCTGGTTGTTCATTTACATATAGGATTGCATTCCATGTAGTTATTCCCTGTGGTTTCTTATACTTAGCTTCTTATATAATGGGATCAGTTTGTTCTGTAGCAGAAATATCACAGGAAAATATATCTGCATGAAGACTAGCATTGAACTGTTTTCATATTTACCTAGGTGTAGTTTTTGTTTTCTAAATACTAAAGGAGATTAAGTCTATATAAAAATGTTTCCAGTATTGAGTTTAGTTTGTGATGGTTCTGTAGGCAGTTCTGAAATTAAGACTTACAGGATAGGAGCTAAATGGCTTTGAGTATCATTTATGCAAAGTTAGTAAAACTGTATCACAGCTGTAGGACATGCTCTCTTTCATTATTAGAAGTAATAGACTAGTTAGAATGAGTTCACTCAAAGTAAATTATGCTTGACCAACCTGATTGCTTTCTGTGATCTACATGCTTTGTTCAGAAAATTCTGCCATGAGATTAGAAGTCTTTTGGAGGAGGTAAGTGGAGGCAGTGTCTACAGGAGCTCTCCCCTTGATGGAATATGAGCCAGCAGGTAGTGATGTATGTGTGGAATTCCATTTAGAAAGATAGATATCCATCTTCTCCTTGAACGTATACACAGATTTTCATTTTCTAGCTGCAATGATGCCTCTAGTGCTCCATGTCTCTCTTGTTTGCAAACTTTGTTCCTGAACTGGACAATAGAGTAAGTTCCATTATTAATAATTTTCACATTTTTGTTTTTTACAGAAATCTGTCCAATTTGATCCCAGTGGAAAGAAGTATTTAGAGGTTTAAATCAAAGTCAGTGTTTCCAAATTATGAAAAAGCACTTCTCTGAGGACAATTGAATAATACTCCTCAGGTTCTTCAGCTTATTGTACTGTGAAATGAGGTGTTCATAAGCTTGGGCAAGGTGCCGGACAGGATTACTTTCAGAGGTCCCTTCCAACCTCAACCATTCTGTGATTCTGTGTAGATTGCATCTCAGCTTTATCCATACCAGATCATTCTGTGTGGCTGAGCATTCTAGGTCAGAAGACACCAGTTCTTCTGTCTCACTGAGTAGTTATTGAGCATCTTTGCATTCCTTTATCATACTGGTTTCAGTTCTCTTCTGATAATATTGACATTTTCTATCTTAGGCTTGCTACAGATTTTTCTTTTAATATTATAAAGTAACTCGAGGATTATGCTTGGTATGTACTCCCAATAGTAATGTATATGTCAACCATCTTCCAGAAAAAATAGCAAACTGGCTTTCTTAATCTCTCTATCATGGGTTTCAAGTATGCAAAATGCTATATTTTAATACTTCAGCAATATTTATGCCACTTACTTTTGGAAGTGTGCATTTTGGGGGTGGACTCACTTTCTATACTGTATGAAAAGATTGTATTTATATTATTTTCGAAGTATTGATTAATTATTATTATGGCTACTCATCTGTATTGACGTTCAGTCTGCAGTGTCTTCTTTTCAGAGGCAATAGCCAGTTCACTAGTTGAGTATCTTGTAATATCTCAAGGTTTTGTGCATTGCTTTTTTTTCTACGTTATAGCAGCAATTTTTGTGTTCTTTCATTTACCACTTAATTCAGTGCCTTACAAAGACTTGTGATTGAGTGTCAGCTTTCCTTCCGGATTTCCATACATTCAGTTAGCAGTCCCCTTGAATCATATTGGAATGCTTGGTCTGTGACCGGCAGATAAATTGGGCAGTGCAGACCTCATTTTTTTAGAGAGCATAGGCCAGAGAAGTTGCTGGGTTACCAGCCTTGTCCTGGTTGCAAGCCCATGGTCACCACTAGCACTAGCATTTAATGTACACAGTATGCTCATTTGTTAATAGAGACATCATGTGTACCATTTGTATACAGAATGGTTGTGATGAATATGCACAGTTGGACCATGATGAGGCCACAGAACAAAACATTTTAGTGGCCTGTCCCATCAGTCCCCGGGTTTTGTAGCTGGAAATTCTGAGGGGAGCAGTCATATACAGAATCTACTGTAGAGCAGCACTTCCATTGATTCTACAGATGTAAAGAACCTGATGAATAAATATAAAAATAACATCTGCTGGTGGCTGTAAGTGGACGCTGTAGCAGTTGGTGCTGTTCTGCTGGTATGAATTTGCTTCTCTCTATCTCTGAAAAGAAATAGGAATTTAAGATTAACATACTTAAAGCATAAAACTCATTAACTCCCAAACCAAGTTTTTAATTTATGTAAATTGGTGGATCTGTGTGGCCTGAAATCCTGAGTGGGTAGATCTGTTTTCTCCTTGTGGCTCTACTGGAAAGAATCCACTAGAATTTGTAATGGCTTAGTGCAAACCATGGTTGCTATTACTGGAGTCTGCCTTCAAACTCAGTACCATGACATTTGGTGCACTTTGATGCTTTTACTTAAATGATACAAATAAATGACTGTTCTTAATACTAGCAGGGTACAATTTCTAGTAATGTGGATTGTAAGCAAAAATAGCAGTATAACCAAATATCATGGTAAATAAGTCAATACTGTATAGGATCAAAGTAAGTAGCTGTGTAAACCCATATAACTTGGCAGCTGCTGGCCTAATAGGAGTCTTAGATCAGCAGTAACTTGTTTGCTTTCTTGGCAGAATCAAAAATGAAAAGCAGTTCAGTGTGTATGTTCTATAAGATTTCCCTGGAGTTAAGTGGTAATTTGATTCTTTGCTCAATTTAAAGCTATAGTGTGTTTTTCATGGATATTTTGCACATAAAGGGGAGTGCAGGGGAAGGGGACAGAAAGAAATAGAAGGAAACTTTCTTCGTATGCATTCCTTTTTCTTTTTTTAATTCAACAATAAAACGGCTTTCAATTCAGCAGGAGCTGTTAGGTAGCTACTTAATTTGAAAGGAACCGGAATTTTACTGTAGTAGGTTTAGATTGTCTCACTGTTTATTCTGGTGCTTTGCAATTTTATGTTCTGAGGGGACATAGTTAAACTATAACTCAGAATACTTGGGCAACTGTTAAAACAAAGGTATTTTTAAAGTATCAAAAAGAGCAGGAGTCTGTAGCTGTTAGTGCAGTAAGAAAAGTGTAAGTGCAGAACTGATCCTGACTGACAAGCTATAGGTAGAAAACACCTGTATTTATAAAAGTCATGGGGGGAAATCACATGTATATTTGCCAAGAATTCTTAGTCTCTAGCTCCAGTATCAGATTTAGCTCAGGGTGAGTTTGTTTGTTCACTTGTTTTTAAAAGCTTCAGTGGGCATTCAGACAAATTATGTATATGAGTGAATTTGAATTTCTCCCTGAATGTGATCCCGGGATACATTTAAAAAAACCCCAACAACAACAGCAGCCCCTTCCCTTCCAAGTCCGCAACAGAAATAAAAAACCATACCAAACTCAAACCCTTCCCAAAAGCAAGAAAACAAATAGAGAAACTGTAGAACTTTAAACAGCTATTCATTTTCTGTTAATTACATTTGGATGAGGGAATCCTTTATTTCAAAATCAATCTTAAGTAAAACCAGAAGTAAACACTCAGATTTGTTGGTCACTTGGTACAGAAAATAAATGGTTTGGTACTACTGCACAAATCAGTCCTCTTGCAGTTCATGTGCTACTAATAAATTACTTTTTCCACCTTAGGGGGGCAGAAGTTCCCTGGCATATTAAGCTGTTACTGTCCTTTTTTTTTTTTCTTGCCATTAAAAACCCCTCAAACAAATCTCTAGTTCATAGTTTCTCTTTCTTTAGTTCCCCCTTTTTCTTAGTGTATTATTATTTGAAAAATATGGTACATGAACAAGAATTTTCTTCTCATGAGATATGTTGGAGGAATGGGCAGAATTCATAGATGATGACTTCAGCATTATGAATGCATATATAGATTTTATTTTAATATTGATGAAGGTGCTTGTTGGAGTTGACTTGCAAGCAGAATAAAACTGACACTGAAAAATTGACTTTTAGTACCATCCTTTGAGCACTTTCTTTCACTTCTAGACATTATTTGAAGAGCAATATATCTGATCTCCAGTTAAAAAAAAGCTATGCTCTTACTGGGATTTGGAGGTATGCTTTTGACAGGTGTAAAAGATTTGCAGGTGGTCCTGAGTCTGAAGCTCTTCTTTCTGCTCCTTAGTGGACTTAGAGCTGTCTTCACTGGGTGGCCCCTGGTGCACTGGTGTGGGTATGAATGAGTGTAAATACTTCAGGCAAGGTCCACCTGCTGACCAATAACCTCAGTTTAAAAGAGTGGACTTTGGTAGTTCTTTTCATTGGTCGTGTGGACCAGTGAAGCTGTGCTTCCTCTCTGTAACATTAACTTCTGGCTGATAAGCCTCTTTTGCTGTTCTTGTGCAGGGAATTCATCCAAACAATTCAAAATGGTATGCACTGCCTGTCATTGTGGGTTAATCAGCAACATATGTTTGTAGTATGTTTCTGTGAAAGTTTTTCGTTGGCCGGTGAGAAGTCATGAATGATCTTTGGGACTGAAAAGGTGATGAGCAGGATCTGATGTTTGTTTCAGCAGTGAATGCATGCTCTATTGCATTGTGGTGAGAAGAGAACATGCGTTGCAGTTGAGACTAACCCTCCCCACCCACCAATAAAAAGTGGTAGTTTTGGTAGATCCCAGTCTTCATCACTGTACTGTCTTGTCCGAATGAGAAACTCAGGCTGTGGTCTGGCACAAAGGTTTTCATTGTGTGTTCTTTCATTCTGCTGCTATTGCAGACTCATAGAAGCTAATGCTGAGAAGTAAACATGGGGTTAGAAGTCTAGAGATCTCCAGTAGACACTTCCCAGGGATGCACAGATTCTGAAAGTTGAAAATTACCTGTTTTTTTCCACATCCGAACTTACACCTTAATAACTAGAATACTGAATGGCCTCATAGGTGCTCTGGACATGGTTTTTAGTTTCTGAGGGGTTCATGCTCATGTCAGTGAGGAATGGGAAGTACTATGATAGTGAAAGATTTTCACAAATGCTGAGAAACCATTAACCATCCAACACTGACTCAGTGTGCAAAATTATTCTTAGAGAGGTATTACTACTACAAAGAAAATAATTAGTAGTGAGTTCTGCTATTGCAGTGTAATCCTGTGTATGTCATGTTACCACATCAGTTTTGTATTGTTATTGTCAATGAATTAAATGTGAGAACTGCTCAACATTGATACCTTTTGTTTGAAATATGCCACATTTGTTTCATAAATTTGTCCTGTCTGCAGAACCTGAAAGTAAGATAAAAAATTCAAACTTAGTGACTTTTTAAAAGAAGAAAACGATGTAATCATTGGAAAATAAATGTTTACCTTTTATTTTCAGGTCAGAAGACTTGTCTCCACTTACATGGTATCTTTCCTTACCTCTATGTACCATATGATGGTTTTGGACAGCATCCAGAATACCATCTTCGTCAAGTGGCATTCAGCATTGACAGAGCACTTAATGTGGCTTTAGGCAATCCATCTTCTACTGTTCAACATGTTTTCAAAGTGTCATTAGTATCTGGAATGTAAGTACAACCTGCTAGGATTTTTGGTTATTTGTTTTGAAATGTTTTGTAGTTGTACTGCATAGAAGCACTTGCTTTGATCTTGGGTGACTGCAGGGGTACTCCTTTTGCTTCCCCCCACCATGTATGTCTTTGGCCTGTACAGTTTGTAGTAACTCTTCTCACTTGCTTTGACTTTAGCATAGTCAACAGGTTTTCCCAAAGAAACCTACTTGACACAACATTTTTTTCCTAAATTTGTATCCTCGTGTCTATAATTTTTCCAAATCTGTTCTTTTTAGCTTTTTCTGTCTTTGCTATTACCCTAGTCCTTCCCAGCCACCATTTTCTACCTTTCTGGATTATTCTAGGTTCCCCAAGACCAGGCATGTGTTACAGGACACTGACTCTAGGTCTCCTTTTTATTTAGTTTGTCTAAAACAGCCCCCACAGTTCAGGTCATGTTTATCTGTCTGATTCTTCCAGCAGCTCATGCCATGAAAGTGGAGGCTCTTAAACATTAATTTATTTTTCTATCAAGCTAACTGTTGTGTTTTATTTGGTGTAACATCTACTGCTGCTGGAACTATATGCCATTTTTGAATGTTAACATTTTAAGGATTCTCTTAGTTAATTTTTACCTATCTTACATAACCAAGGGTGGAAAAATATGTCAAATCATAGCAAATAATAGGAAACTGTCCTGGAGGAACACATGCATGCAATTTTTCATCTTCAAAACAATGCAAATGCTAATTTTCAGTACTGTGTAGCACTATCTCTTACTTTTTTCATGCACTTCTGAAGTACAATCTTTGTAATTGTTATGAGTCGAATGATAATATTTCTCTTCCCAGCTATTTTTAGTGGCTTCTAGATATTGCTAGTAAAGTGGCTACAGTAACTTGTTTTTATTTTCAATCAGAACTTTCTGATATATTTACAGTAACAAGGAAGGTAACCCACTACATTTCTTAATTTTGTTCTTTCTATGGGAACTGTGTAGATTGTAGTATAGCTGTTCATCTCAAAAGTGAAAGCTGGGCGGAGCAAGCTGTTGAAGACAATCTTTACTTGAATCAGTGAGAAAAGAACATGTAGAAATTAGGAGAACCGGCCTCTTTTTCACCTCTCTTGTCTTAGAGCTTCAAAACAGTCAGCAGTCAGTGAAACTCAGATGCTTGTTCCCTCAAAGCAGCATAAGAATCAGTGTTTTAGATATTTTGTTTGCTTGTGTAAGCCATTGTGTTAGGTGCTTGCTAATGGGAAGCACCTAACTGAAATATATCTTCATCTTTATACCTGGGTCAATAGGCATGTTTATGTAGTCACACAAATCTGTTCTTACCTGAGTCAGATTGTGCTCATAGATATTACACTGTCTCTGTGGTAAGAAGCCTATCTTGGAGACTGTGTTATCCCTTCTCTTCTGCAATAGCAGGAAAGTTGTTATGTATTAAAAGTGTTCAGTAAACCTCTGTAAGTTTAATGTAAAATTTCTGTTGCAATAATTTCCAAACATAGTGGAGTTTAAGGAATAAAAAAAAGGCCAAATATGCTTTCCTTGTCCATTGTGAAGTTAAATAAGGTGTTCATAGCTAGCATTGAAAGTATTGTAAATTGCATTCTTCTTGCTGCCATGTCAATGTGAAGATGAGCCATTATACCTTAATGTATATAGCCTGTCATTAGGTTTATACTACCTATAAGACAGGGAATCATACAATTTCTGATCTCCTTTTCATCGTAGCAACTTTAAATTTGTTTTTTCAGTGTAGCTCAGTTTTAACATCAGAAATACTTTTTTTACAGTTCAGTCTAGCTTTCAGCCTTACTTAAATGCTTGCATGTTTAACTGTATTAAAGGTAGCAGTAGTTGTGAAGTTCTACTGAGTTTGCATTTTATTAAGGACAGAAATCCTTCTTACTACTGCACTTCATTTTATTCGACCTATCAGGTAAACATCCCCTTTACATTTTTTTTGAATAATATTTTTGATGAAGACATTCTGGTTTGGTTTGTGAGGCAACATGTAAATTCATGCTTTCCTTAATTTCTGTTGACTTTGATTGTGATTACTGCAAACTGTAGACTTCTTGCATTCACCCAACCAGTTGAGTTATGGCCTGTTTCCTTAACATGCTGTTTTACAAGCATGTTAGATTAGATTAAAATTCTAGATGCTGAAAAGTCAGTAATTCAGTTGAGTTATACCAGAATTAATGTTGCCTCTTCAACGTCAGTTTAGTCCTGACATATTCATTGTGCTATGTATTCTTAAATTGCATTCTCAAATCCTATTTTCTTCAGGATTCATGCCTCATTGAGTGCACGAGTTGATTAGTAATCACTGAAAATGGGCAGCTACTCCCTCTTTTAAGCCATTCACATTGTTCAGTTATTTATGTTATACAGCTGGTATTTACTCATTTACACCTGATCTGCAGAATTAATGTCCTTAAGGACTTTGTTGCAACGTTTGTCAGAAAGGGTGAATGCTGCTTTTGGAGTAGTCCAGCTTATTAAAAGTACAGTTATGATGGTGTGCCATTAGTGTGTTTTCATGTGGGGAAAGTTTGAAGCTATGTTAAGCCATAAGTGCCTTCTAATTTTTACATGTCTCTTTAAAATACTTTGATATGTATAGCTCCTGCTCTTTTTATCCTTATATAGAATCATAGTGTTCCCCTTTGGCCTGACACCTGGAAATTTTTATTCTCCTGGATATGTGGTTTATCTTCTAATTTTCCTCCCTGGAATTTAATACTCTTTATACTAAAATGTGTTTGAATAAATGTCATGACATAACCGAATAGCTTCTTGTATTGATTGCTTTCTCTCCAGGCCTTTTTATGGTTACCATGAGAAGGAGAGACAGTTTATGAAGATTTATCTTTACAATCCTGCAATGGTAAAAAGGTAAAGATGTGGAGATTCAAAGTTGTGTCTGATTTTCTTGTATCCTGAATTTAAAAGTCAGTTTTGAAACAAGATTCACCAATAGCTTAACAAAATAAAAGTTGCAAAGTTATTGTCCTGAGATTTTCAAAACACTGTAAAAATTGCCAATTTTAAACACATGAGTAACCTTTTTAAAGCAGTAGCACGTTAGGAAAGCAAGACCAAAACATACTTGGCTTTAACTGTCTTGTGTTACCTGTAATTCTTGAACGCTTGGACAAATTTTTATCAGGTTGCATTTCCTGCAACTCTTATGGAAAACAATGTAGCCATCTTTCATATATTATGAAGTAAGTTTTGGTAGGTTTTCAAAGCTTTTAATTCCAGCAGCAATTACTAAATTCAAGATACAGATATACAGATGTATACTGCGAATTTTTGTGCCAAATTCAAGATTATTCAAATACTCACAGTTATTTTTTAATGTGTAGCTGTTTAAATGAGAGGGATGGCATGCTTCTAGGGAGTAGTTAAAATGCTGCTTCTGAGTGTACAGTATGTAGCTTTAAAACCATGCAAGACATCATCATGTATATATGTCAAGGAGAACTAGAGAGACTTTCAAAGTTATTACTGGTGTGTAGGCACACAGCTGTCACAGTTACTTTGTAGGAAGATTTCCATGGCCTACAGTGGCTTTGGATCAGTTGCAGGAATAGTATATTGTAGGATGTTTTTTTCAGAGAGTTTCAAGCTTTTTAAGCTGAAGGATTCAAGGCTGCTTTGTAACTAATACACAAATATTTTATCATTATTAGCAAAGATCATTTTTGTGGATCTGTTAGTGTGAAAACACAGTTCTTAAGTTACAAATACAACTAAGGCAAAAATTAAAAAGTAATTTATATTTTGATAAAATCAACTATCAATATCGTTGTACTGGAATAATTTTTATGTCCTAATTTGTCTTTAATTTTAGAGTTTGTGAGCTTCTGCAAGGTGGAGCCATAATGAACAAATCTTACCAGCCTCATGAAGCCCATATTCCCTACCTCCTTCAACTCTTTATAGACTACAATTTATATGGAATGAATTTAATAAACCTGGCTGCTGTCAAATTCAGAAAGGCAAGGAGAAAAAGTAAGGTGTTTATTTCTTAAGGCCAAAAAATTATTTTGATGGGTAAAACCTACCATTTTGAAAAAAATGTCACTAGCTGTCAGACTTTTGCTGTAGTTTGGCTGAATGTGTATCCACTTGTTGCTTTCTGTGTCAAAACAAAGTCCATGTGTAGCTTTTCTCCTTTTTGTGCCTGTGTTTGGGATTGAGGAAGAGCCTGCTTCCTGAAATGAGAAGAAACGTGTTCTGTCAGAAGTGCAGCTGTGACCATTTTCACAAGATGACTACACCTCTTTTCAAGTTAGAAGATTAAAAATTATTGCTATTTACTTGAAGAATTCACATGAAAGATAACATACTAATACTGTTGCTTAAATTTTTTATGTTTGTTTCTGATCCTTGTATTGGTTCAAATTCATTTTTTTGCAGCAGTAGCATCTTTGCAAAATTAGGGCTAATCATTATGCTTTGATGGCAAACCAAGGTCTTAATCAAAATGCTTGTGTTTGTGCTAAGGTCATTTGCTCTAAGGTAGAATTTGATGTGTTAATATCTGAGCAAAGGAAGTGTTCTAGAAAATTAGTTTGGCATGTTGAATGTACACACTGACATAAAAATTAAGATTGGTGAGAACATCCCTAATGTTATCTGAATGCTTCATTATAAAGGAGAGATAACTGTTGGAAAACCATATCTGTGGTGCTTAACATTTAGTAAGATTAGTACTGTTTAAATCATAATTGTTCCAACAGCTAAAGCAAAAGTTGAAAAGAATGGTAAAGTATCTTTCTGTAAAAACGCCAAGCAATAATCATGCTGACTTTAATTCTGTCACAGTTTTTATGCATATATATTCAGACAGCAATAGACTGACTCCAGTCCATGGAGTTTTATAACTAATGCTCACTGAAAGAAAAATACTATTTTTATGCTCAACAGTAGGCCACACTTTTTGCTGGTGTTAGAACTGTAGGAAGACAAAAACTCAGCCATGGACAGAGCATCTTCAGGATTTTCAGTCTTGAGGAAGTATAGGCAGGTACTATTAGTCTTCCAAGTGTCCAAAGCAGCCTTCTGGAAACATTGTGTGATTGTATCAAATAGTTGTCTCCATTCTTTTTCTATAGCTCTTTTTTCTCTCTTTCAGATGGTAGATTAAAGACATAGCTATTTATATTCTCCTTCATCATTTATTTAAGAATGAGAGACCTAAATCTTGAATAGGAGCAAGAGGGTGAATGAGGAGCGTGGAGTGAGACCAGTGGACTTTAATTGTTCTTATAGAGAAGAACTTAATAGGACAAAAGGAAGAAAATGACAGACAACCTTGTCTGGCTTGATCAGATAGTGGCCACAGTGCTCCAAGCAAGATTCACATTGCTCTGCGTGGCTCTACATCACACATCCATAAGTAGCCTGCCTCAGTCTGCTGGAGTCCCCAGGCAAAGGATCACTGTCTACTGCTCCTGGTACAGCAGCTGAGTAACAAGTGGATTGTCCCCGGTACAGCCTTACAGAGGCACTGCTGTCAAAAGGCCTGTCCTTGTACAGCAACACTTTCTAAGCTCAGACTGGTTGGAGCAGTGTAGAAGGCACAGCTGCTTATGACACAGTTACCTGCCTGTTCCACAGCATCCATGTCTTGGGAGTATGCATTCATTTCACTCAAGTATAATTATGTCATGCAAGCCAGGCCAAACATGGTTTCTTAGGCAGCAATAAAAGCCTTTGCCTAAAGATGTGCAGCAAACACTTACTTTAGTTCCCTTGAAGATGATATAAAAATTGGTCTGTCGAGTAATAGAAAATTCAGTAATAGATCTGTTTGTAAATGTAAGTAGTAGCCTCAGGAGCATGTTTCCACTAGTATTTCTCTCCCTGAGATAAGTAGACTGTTTTGAAGACTGAGAGAGGTCATCAGGCAAATTAGTTAGTAGTGGAACTATTCTGCCTTAATCAGCCTGTGTCCAGAAGATGCAAGAGTTCATTTTCTCAAGTCCTTATCTTTATGGACTGTGATGAAAGCTGTGAGTTCATTCATGCACCACATGCCACTATAACTATTGCAAAACTTCTATTTTCAGTGGTTGAATCTTCTTCTGTAATATGACTCTGAAAGACCTTGATGTGTCATTGCTATGATCTTTAAAAATCTTTATATCGTGTAAAGAGGAATACTGAGTGTCCTTAAATCTTTATCCCTATGAGTAACTTTACTGAAGAAACAAACTGATATAAGAATTTGAGAGTTGATTTTAAAAGTACATTAAAATAGGGGTCATGGGAAATAAAAAAGGGAATAATGCTCTAAAACTGCTCTGGTGAGGTATTTGAGATACATATAATTTTAAAAGATAATAGTATATATTTCATCAGTTGGGCCATAATTTTGCATAGCTGCTGTGAGATGTATTTTCATTTAAAATACACAAGTAGTTAGCCCCATTTTGTCGACTCATAGTCAAGTTACAGATGAAAAATAACAAGAGATGTTTCTTTACATAGCTTGTATTTTAGTAGGGAGAATTAGCTGATGTACCACACAAAAAAAACATGACCATGTTTCTTCCTCGACCAGCTCTGCCCAGGGACAAGTTATCACTTCGGAATAGCGCAGATACTAAGCCATGCTATGTTTGAGCTGGATCTGTGCAAATAGGATCAGATACTTCGTGTTGTTTTCCTGGAATCACCTACTCAGGCATCACAGTGCACAGACAGTAACAGTGCAGGTGTGGCTGAAATGTGAATTAGTTCCTGAGAAAGCCCAAGCGTGTCTCTTCACCACGCTTGAGTACCACATCTCCCATGTGTGTCTAGTGTCTGTGTACCATGCCAGTGCACTTGAGAGTCTGATGTAGAGACACGGTTTGCGGAACTGGTCTGGAACATAATTAAGTCTGCTTGTTTATGTTTGTAGCTTTTAAGGTTCTTCTGGCATGGTGTTTGCCATTTGCTTCTGTAGGAATTGTAGTGTTCAGGGCTTTTTGCTACACGACGTGTCCCTATCCCTGCAATTCCAAGTAGTGGAATTCAGATTGGCAAAACTATTACGAAATTTGTGAAATAAAAATACATGTTCTAATAACTGCTTACTGAAGACCTCTGACAATTGAGTTGATTAATTAGTGTATCTTTGACAAATGCAAAAGTGTTTGCTATGGCTGAAAGGTAAATTTAATACCAAAAAACTGACTCTGTGACACCACTGTAGCTGAGAAAATTCAAGGGTTAGTCTGGTCTTTCACATAAAAGTGCGAGAGTGAGTAATTATCAGAGTCTTCTCCCATTCCACCTCCCTCCAACTCCATTCCAGGGCTTTTTTCTTTCTTGTGCCGTATCCTGTATATATTGTCTCCTTCCTCTGAACACCGAAGATTCAGGTGGAGACCACAAGGGAGATAGTAAGTGTTCAGAAGGGATGTCTCTGACGTGACTTTGGAGCACACTTCCTTACATGGAGACCTCTGAGCAAACTTAGATGGTGTTTTCTTGGTTTGTAGATCAGACATTTGCCTTAATTGCAGGTTTCCACTTACTGCTATAGCCACTGCGTCTGGAATATACTGTATATTCCCTTTCAGCTCACAGATAAGAAAGAGGAAAAGGTGAAGTAGAATGTAGTGTTTTCTTTGGCTTCTAATTTCCGCTGGGATTTGATCTGTGGACCCAGCACTTCGGAATTCTCAAGTTTACGTCAGACTCTGTATGATTTATCTTGAAATGTACACAAATAGGAAGAGATTGTATTTAAGACATTACTAGAACACAACAAATTTAATTCTAGTAATGTGAGTCTGTTGGGAATGTATTTCTCTTTTTATATGTATGTATATGTTAGAAAGAAAATCAGATCATTTATATGATAGCATAGTTAATTTATGAAGATGATATCATGCAGTGCTGTTTATTCTTTAGGAGTATCCAGACTGGTAAAATTAAATAATAAGTACAGTTATATAATGATATGTGTAAAAATATTGCCACATTAATTAATTTCTTGTTCTACCTGTTTTTTTCTAGGTGATACATCGACTGTAAGTAAACATAGAATTCATTTGCCAGAAAATTCAAGCAACGTATCTTTCACTGAATGGGAAGAAGATGAAATACCAAGGTCAGCATGCCAATTTTTTTTTAATGCATGCTGTATTTTGTTATATGCATGAACTTGTACATTATACAGGATTCCAGTCCCTTTTAAAGGACCCTTATATGTTTTATATGTTCAAAAAAGGTGCTAATGTGACACAAATTATCATTATTTAGTTTATTTGTATACTTCTGGTCATCTGACACTTTCTAGTATATGGTTGTAAAAATCCAACTGGCACATAACAATGAGACTGTATGTGGCAAATTCAACCTTTTGGTTTTGAAAGACATGTTTCTAGCTTATGACTTCTGATGCAATGCTAAGCAAGTTTAGTAGTTACAGAGAACACTTACACATCAATTCACAGGTTCTATTCTTGTAATCACCCTTAACTAACATGAGTTCACTGGTGAGGCCACAACTCAAATCCTGTGTTCAGTTCTGGGCTTCAACTACAGAAAAGACTTTGAGGTGCTGGAATGTGTCCAGAGAAGGGCAACAAAGGTGGGGAGGGTCTGGAGTACAAGTCTCATGAGGAGCAGCTGCTTCAGCTGGGGTTGTTTAGTCTGAAGAAAAGGAAGCTTGGGGTGGGTCTTCATAACTCTCTGCAGATACCTGAAATGAAATGGTAGTTAGGGAATGGTTAGTCTTTTCTCCCAGGTAACAAGTAGTAGGGCAGAAAAAATGGCCTCAGGTTGTGCTGTGGGAGATTTACATTGAATATTAGGAAAAATTTTCTTCACTGAAAAGGTGGTCAGGCGTTGAAATAGGCTGCCTAGGAAGTGGTGGAATTGCCATCCCTGGAAGTATTCAAAAATCATGTGAATGTGGCATTTGGGGACATTGTTTAGCACTGCTTGGACTTGATGATCTTAGAGGTCTTTTCGCCAACCTCAATGAGTCTATGTTTCTGTGAATAGTGTGTTAACAGAGAATTGATGAGATTCCAGCTTGTCCATTTCAAATAGTAGCTGCATAAGAATCTCAGCTTAGAATTTTCATGTCTCTCCCATGCTTTTTCTTTCTCCTAAGCATTTTCTGTTCTACAGTTATAAGAAAAGGCATATATGTATAGTGTTGGGGGTTTTGTGGCCAGGGTTGGAAAGGGGAGAGAAACCGACAGTATCTGGAGCTAATTTAATTTGTACAGTTTACCCATTGCAAGCTCATTCTTTAAGCTTCTTCCTAATGTTTGACAGGTCCTTCTGTCATCTAGTAGTCTTCTCAGTCTTAAGGTGGTTCCTGTCATTCTTCTCCAAGGAACTTAACGGGCTTGATATGCCATGCTTCCTGCTAGTGCTATGTCCTGGGAGCATTTGCTTCCCCAGTAAGAAGTGCGTGCCTTGAGCCATACTTCTGATTTTTCTAGTGCGCAAAAGCTTGTGTTAGGTAGCATCTGGTTTTCTGATTCTACTATTTCTGCTTTAAGGAGATTTTGCAAGAACGTACATCTGGCAGTTGTATTGCAATTGTACTTGTGGTGACTTTACATCCAGTTGTTCAGGGGCTGTTTCTCTTTTCTGACTGCATACTTCATTCACAGTCCTTTTCACCCTTTATTGGGTTTGGTTCTGTAAGCCAGCCTTTGGAAGGCTGAATCGTAAGTTAGACCAGGATCGTCTGATGTTACTTTACGCAGATCTGGGGGAGGCAGGTAAAAAGAAAGCAAAGTAGCGCTTCCTGGCTGTCAAAACCGGAGAGGGATGAGCTCGGCATAGCAGGAGCATAGGCATGCATCCTCATGGCTATAACCACAGGTCTTCTTTCCTCCTACTTCCATAGGGTGCAGCATTTCACTTGTGCCAGTCCTTCTCCAGCACTCACGCATGGTCCAGAAGTAGGATGTTAGCAGTAATGGGAAAAATTGAAGCCTGTCCTTTTCCTAAGTGTTCTTTTGTACTTTTGCCAGCAGGAATTTGTTTCTTGAACATAAATCCTGTATACTACATAATATACCAGACAAATTCTCTCTAGCAGCATATGCAGTGATACTGGTAGTTCCTGATATGCTCTGCAGTTTTATTTATCATACCACTTCAGCTTGTAAGCATTTTAGCATTTCTTAGTACAAGATATTTCTCTTCTTCCCTTCCCCTCCCCCTAACTGAGCATCTTCTGTTTAGAATGCCCTGTAAGTTCTTACAGGATCTTACATCCCATTTCTAAATTTCATCCTGTTTGTATTACTCTAATTCTAAGTTACCCTGCTTTTCTTTTTTGATAACTGGCTTGTATTTACTGACTTGCCTTATCAGCATATTTCATTACTACACTGCTGCATTTTCTGTCAAAAATATTAGTGAGAAGTGAAGTAAACTCAATTACAAAAAACTGGTCTGTATTCTACAAATTCTACAAATTTGGATCGATGCTCTGGTGGGTTTTTTTTTTATATAACCAATAGGAATTTCATCTTTAGTTAGCTCTTAAAATGCTGTAATGAATTAGGAACTCATTTGCGACTCCTCCAGCTGAAATAGTTTCCCATCTGATACTGTGTCAAACATTCTTTTGTCTAGAAAATTAAGTTTTTTATTAAAGGTGTTCTAGCATGACTGTATTCCCCATGCTGTAAGATGTACGTGCCAGGGCAAAGTGACAAACCTAAACTTTTCCACTCCTAATTTTACTCTGTTCTGTATCTTCACAAAACTAATTGCCTGTTATAATTTCTCCTGGATTTTTTTGTGGGAGGCATCAATTTAAAACAGTGATCTTGTAATGAAACCCATACTGCAGTCCTGCTTTCAGATTATCGTCCTACTTTATTTCCTTTCAAATTCTAAAAATTTATATCTAGGTTGTTCTAATGGAGCTATAATTATCATGATCAACCTTGCTTAGGGTAAATCTGACCCAAACAGTATAAGATACCTATCCTAGGAAACCCTTGTAACTGTTCTGTAAAATGATTGTGGCTCAATTGTTTTCATTTTTGCAGTCTACAGAATTACTCAATAACTGTAAAGCTGCCCTTCTTCCTTATTGAAGTGTATTCTATACTCCCAACATATTTAACTTCCATGTATAGCTATATCAACAGCTGTATTGATTTCTAGTTCCATGTGCAATACCAGCAGAGTCCCCTCACTTTTTTATCCAGTTGAATCCAAGCTGAGACATTTAACTGTTTTGTGAATTGTTTAGCAAAAAAATTTTACTTGCTATATTTCACCACTTGACTATTTTCAGCAGCATTTGGAGCTTCTTCTGTCACTGAACTTCCAAGTTCTTTGTTTGTCTTTATATCAGATATGAAAATTGCATAAATATTTCTGTACCTTTCAACTATACAATTAAGTTACTAGTTGTTCTGTCAAGAAAAAGGGAAAAAACACAGTCAAATGTTTGAGACCACAAAATTTCTAGGCCTGTCTTGTATTCTTAGTGACTGGAATGTCTTTTTGGACTCATTATCCTTTTTTTTGTGTACATTGAGAATACATTTTAGAGACAGTCCAACATGTATCTGCCAAGTCCTCGATGTAGGTAGCAGTTAACAAGTTCTCTTGTTTAACAAAGCAGTGCCAGTGATTGGGCACTTCCTGACTTTGGTAGCTGATAATAAGTGATGAAACACTTCTATGAGTCCCATTGAGAAAACTTTCTGGTAAACATCAAACTTGGAGTAATCTGCTGTAGTCAAGTCTGTCGCTGGGAGATGACGTGTTAAAAGCAGAATGATTGGTAGAATGCTTTTGAGAAACATCTTTTTTTAAATCCTAGAATTGCTATTAGACAGTAGTTTATATGGAAGTGGAGAGATCTGACACATAACATTTTTGCACAGTCTAGCAGATTTTTACTGGGTTTGTGGCTGTCATAATTGCCTTTCTCGCTTGTCAGGATGTGCATGTTTTTAGTTAGCTATTTGATTTTTAATATAATGTGCATGTTATTTAAGTCACTGGAACATCCTGAAAACAAAGACGTGTTTTCTTCCATGAGCAAAATACGGAAAATTATTATATGTAAAATTTTAGAGTTCTCATCAGTGCAGTTGAGTGACACCTTTCAGATTCTCCAAGGAGTTAATTTTTGTCTACTGTGCTCAGTTTAACATTATAAATACCTCAGATGCGGTCATCACAGAACTTGTTTCATTAGGTTGTCATTAACTTTGGTAAATAAGACACTGAGATTGATGTTCTTTCTTCAAGGTTTTTCAGGGTTTGGATCTATCTAGCTGTATGTAGTGGACATTCTTTTAATTAAGTCTTGTCTATAGCTTTAATTTGTTGCTTCAGCATCTGAGAAACCAAGCCATGGTATTTTCTTTGAACACAGGTTTCATCCTAAACTATAGTTATTATCTCAGTGGATAGTGTGAACAAACTACTACTTTCTTCAAAAATAATGACAATTTTCCCTGTCTCTTCTTAAAATAACATGTTTGGGGCCTTTTATACTAAGATAAGATGGATTTGTATTAAAGTTTTTCACCATGGTGTATAGGTATAAAAAGCAATTTAAAATGGACTGCTATGAGTATTCCAAGTAGCCTAGCATGGCAACTCAGTGTTTTGCAACCCTGATTTATCTTGCTTCTTCAGGAAGTCAACTTTTGTTCTCTTGCAGCTGGGTTGTTTCTATTTGTATGCCACCTCATTTAACCCTGCTTTTCTGATTCTCTTTACATTGTGTTTTTCAAAATGAAACCTAGAAGCTTTGTCTGAGGCTAGCTAAGTCTTTTCTAACTTTGTTCTAGTATAGCTATTCAAATCATGGTTTTGACTTTACATAAACCACTTTTTCTTTGGAAAACTGATGCATGTGATGTGAAGCAGGTGATTAGTGTGTGGTATAGAGCAATCTGTCTAACAGGCCACTTCTTAATATATTTCAAGGCATTACAACTGCTAATGACCTGAAACAGTTCATATTTTCAACTAACTACAGCTGGGAGATTAGATATGTTCTGACATCATGCTGTCTTCTCACCTGCTAAACTGCTGAGGAAATGTGTCTTGATCTGGGAAAGTGAGAGATATGGTTGCTTTGTATATTTTCCTAATGTGTTGTGCACATTTATTTTAGGTGAGCTACAGCTGACCAAGCTCCTGACAATGCTCAGATGAAACAGTTCCTAAGCAGCATGTACTCATGTTAAATAACGGTACTTCAGGGCAGTTTGTGCTCCTCCCTTGCCTCCTGACATTTTTGTTGTAATCAGCATAAATTAAAGTGTTAGAAGGGCCAGTAAAAGCTGCTCTGCCTTCATGTGCCCTTTGAGGTTTTTCCTGCAGTAGGAACAAATGGCTTCTTGCCTTTGTGGCTTACCTGAATGTTGCAGAAGTTTGTAGTGCTACTGCCCTGACTTCAACTAGTGCAAGTGTCTAGCAGCTCACCTTGACAAGGATGTTAAATGCCAAGCTAATGAACGGATTGCATTGGGAAGACACTTTTCAAGTGTGAAGAACTTACTGTACATGTCAGGTGTCTGCATTAGCAGCTTCCACATCAGTCTCTGGAGCATGCAGTTTTGACTGCCAGTCCTGCCTTCATCTTGAAAATGTTAATGACAATTATGATGATAAAGCTTAAATTTGTTTCAGAAAGGACACTTGTTAGCTCAGTGTTTGTAATTTGAATAGTATGCCATGTGAATTGGAATACTGTAGTTCTGGCAGAATGACTCCTTAGATCGGTTTCATTTAGAGCTTGGGCAAAATGAGTTGCTCAGCTTCTAGTTGTTCAAATTGTTTGAATGAGTTGCAGACAAAGAATATGCTTCAAATTAATATTTTAATGGAAAAATGCTTAAGTTACATTGACAGCTACCAGTTTGTTCTGAATTCAACAATGTTGAATTTAGTGTCATTTTTGTATGGTAAATCCATACTGGAATCTCTTATAAATAAGAAATCTGATTATTTGAAAGGCTCTTGGCCAATTTAGTCTTTGGTGTCGATCAGTTCTCAAAACAAATCACTGACCACACTCTTGATGTGACCAAGACATGAGATTTTTTTTATTTTTTTGCCAAATTGTCCTAACTAATTGAACGGAAAGGAACAGAAAGCTGTCTTTGTCAGAGGAAAGGCAAATGTTTCAATTAGTGTTTTTAGTTATGAAGCAAACTCTTCAAAATAGGTTACTACCACTAAAATGCATTTCTTCTTAAACTTTTCAAGAACTTTCATTCTTTCTCTCTTGCCCCTCTCCACACTGTTTGGAGTTTTTTGATTGTATTCTTTTAAAGGAGGAAATCAGTGAAAGTAGAAAGCTCAGAGTTTTGCTGTTGTATCCTCCAAACAAGTCAAAGGCAGGTCTTGACCAGATTTCTGATATCAGTGGCCATTCTATATTGTGGTCCCCTTTTGCTGTTTCCCAGAAATGCTTTAATTTTTGTGAAGGGAGCCAACAATTTTTGCAGTCTCCTCCCTCATTCTTGTTTCCCAGGGATCTGCAGTTCTTTCTTGTTGTGTGATCAAAATACAGGTTTCAGCTTGCCTGCAGTTCCTTTTGCCCACTGTGCAGGCAAACTCTGTTTGAATGCTATGATGAATGTGAATGCTCAATGTGTGTGGCATGACAAGTATGTTTTTTTAGCATATTATGGACTTGTTTCTCAGCTGATGGTTTAACTGGAAAGGGAGGGAGGTGATGGCAGTGGATTGTCCTTAAAAGTGTATATAGAATCATAAAATAGTTTGGGTTGGAACAAGCTTCTAAAAATCATCTAGTCCAGCCCCCCCTTGCAATGAACAGGAACACTTTCAACTTGTTTGTTCAACAATGTTTTCAGAGATGACCAGTTAATTAACCTAGACAAAGGGTTCTGAAGAGCTTTGAGGGAATTTTCAGTGTTGCCTTAAAAATTTCTAAAGGGTAAACAGACTTTCATATGAACCTGGGAAAAGCTTTCTCTTTCTTAGCTTCCTCCATGGACTCCTTAAAATTTGATCAGTGACAGCAACAGGTGGAAGGTCACAGACCTTTGCAATTCTGAAAAGGCATAGGAGGAAGGTGATACAAGACCCTTATACAACAATCTTGAATCTGTTTCTAGTATTCTAGGTTCTTACTCAGCCAGTTATCCCTGGTTCAGCATGTGTTTGGGTTGTTAATACTCTGTTTATATTCACCAGGCTAAATAAAGAAATCTGAAAAATAAAACATCTTTTACTTCACTTAGTTGTTAAAGTGTTTTACGTTGCTCTTAACTATGAATGAGAGAGAAAAATTCTTGCCACTGTTTTCTGGGTGCAAGATCATGCCTCTGCATATGGTCCTATTGGCTCAGTTCTGTTGAACATTTCATCTTGTATTTGAGGAGGAGAACATTATTGTAATTGCTGTAATACTTAGAGTTGTTTGCCAGCTCTTTCTCTTCTCCCCACAAAAAGAAAAACTGGACCCTCTAGGCTGGGGCTACAGATTTCTTATCTAATTAGATTTGAATATGATGATCAATTTAAGGACTTGCAGGGGAAGATGAGAACTGATAATTCTGTATTCAGTTACTGGGTCCTGTTCCCCCTGAAATATTTTAGATGTTAGTGCAGTTAGAAAACAATGATGGTGCATGTTTCAAAATGAATGTATTGATAAAATTAACCTGTGGTATTTATGTTGTCACAGCTCTTTAATGTTGAAAGGTGTTGAGCCACAAAGTACCTGTGAATTGGAGGTGGATGCAGTAGCTGCTGACATTTTAAATCAACTGGATATTGAAGGTGAAGTGTTAACAACTTTCCATGTAAAATGGTTTTACAACAGAAAATATGTTGTCATCTTCTTTTAAAGCTCAGTTTAGTTAAATCACAATCCAAATTTCAGTGTTAGTGAATTGTTGATCTACAGTTTATAAAGTGTTTTTTTTAAATTGAATTAACTCTGGAAGAAAACAGGTTATAAAAATATAAAGCCTGTTATCAGAGCAATATAAAGAGTTTTTTGTTAATGCATAGCAGAAGGCTTCAGACCTATAAAGGAGAATAGTAATGGGAATACTGACATCACGTATGCATGTGTATGTACATACACCTGTATATACATACCTGATGAGAAGACCAGAAAAAGCTAAAAATTAGATTAAAATAGATCTAGAAAACAAATAAAGTTGCACCTTAGCTTTTACATAACATTGAATCCTAGAGCAAGGCAAGAATCACAATTTAAAAAGTAACAGGCTAGAATAACAGAAGAGATTAAGAATGTAAAAATTTAGTTTGGGGAAAGAACGCTTTGCCACATTGACAGACTTCCCTTCATGTTTTATTGCCTATTTCAGCCCAGATTGGCAGGAACCCTGGTTTGCAAGCTATATGGGAAGATGAAAAGCAGCGACGGAGACAGAAATCTGAATCTTCTCAGATTAAGCCACCTGAATCACAAGGTAAAAAAATAATTCGTGTAGCTGTTAATCTAAACTTGGAATGAGAAGCAAGCAGGAGGGTAGAATTTAAATTGGTTTGTCAAGTTTGAGGGCTTTTTAGATGTACTGTTTTTTTCACTTCCAAGCTTACTGATTGTCCCAGATGTGTTCCAATTCCTCAAGCAAGATACATAACCTTGCCTAGAAACATCATGATTCAGCTAGCTGTAAAACATTCTAGACAGAACAAATGATAATGACAGTTAAGATTACATTCTTTGTGATGGAAAACATTTAAATGTTTAAATACTGACAAAACTAAATCTTTCATCTTGAAGCTTTCCATTGTGGTTTATGCAGAACGGCAATTCCTTTTAATTTCTATGAAATTATAGCTAAGGTGATACTAGATTAAAATTCTAATAGGATAGATGAATCCCTGTATTTTTATGTAAAACTCATTACACAGGAAAGACTGCTCTGCAAAGTCATTGCATAAGTAACAGGCTATTCTCTGCAGAACCTAGCCCATGTTTCTTTTAAAATATGACTGATATTTGGCAAGTAAGTCAGAGGATTGCAAGAAGGAAAGAGGCAGGTTCCTGGCTAAGGCAGACTGCTTTCTGACTGACTTTTTTGCTGTGTTTCTGTGTAATGTTAATCAGGCTGCATAAGACTTTTCAAAATTGCTCACTGATTTTTCTTTCCCTGGATGCTCACCTTGGTGTAATTTCATGATTTGTAAATGCTGTTGATACTCACAGTTGCAAATGAGATCAGTGGGAGTACGTGAAGTATTTTAAAGTACTTAAATACACTTGGAAAATCAGCCCTCGGTTTGGTGCTGAAAATTAGCAGATACTTCAACTTTTAGCCATTTCCTAATAAAATTAGTAATTTTAGCTGCTCTCTGTGTTGAGAGGTTGAAGTAAAACTGAATAACAAATATTTTTCAAATTTTAAAGACCGTGGATTTGTGCCAGCAACAGAAAGTGAAAAATTTTTTCAGAAGAGACTTAAAGAAATTCTCAAGCAAAATGACTTCTCTGTGTAAGTGTTGAGCCATTTGTCATAGAGTATAGTATTCTATGCAAACCTTAAATATGCATTTAAAAATTGCTTTTCCATTAACTAGAACATTGTCGGGATCATTGGACTACAGTAATGGATCAGAGGAGTTCTCTGCTGAGCTAACACTACATTCTGAGGTACTTCCTCCTGAAGCCTTTCAGTGTACACCAGCTAATATGGTAGAAGTGCATGATGATAAAAAGATGAACAAAGGTGAGTATTTTTAATCTCATAGTTGTTTAGACATGATGCCATGGTTTGGCTGTTTATACTGTTGGCAGAAGGAAGTTATGATTGTCAGGAAAAAGCAGTTGTTTTGCCTTTATTTTTGTTACTGTTAGAGTAAGCCTTTCTAAAGTTGCCACAGCAAATAATGGAAATATACTTGGCTAGTAAAATCCATTCTGAAAGTGCCTTGCTTTTCGTAACGTATTTATGTGTCTGACTCTTAGAAAATTTTGAAATTTTATGCTTTCCCTTCTTTTTTTTTTTTTTTAAGACTCCAATAGTATGCATGCTGATAAAGAAGAGGAAGCGCTTATTAATGAAGAAGCAATTTTAAACATTGTGGAGAATAGTCAGAGCTTTCAGCCTTTGTCTCAAAGACTGAGTCAGACTGCAGTTTTTAGTGAGTATAACTGAAATGTCTTTTCTTCCAGGCTGTTTTATTGTTGTGCAGTCTTCGTTGTGTTCACTTAAGTTGCCAGTCATAAAAGAAAATAAGCAGGTTGAGACTTCACACACACATATACTACCACCACCACTAAAACTCCTTATGTTTTCTAAAAAATGTCACCGGGGCTGTATTTATGGAGGCTACTGTGTTTTACTGGTTCACTAAGCCCAGTCCTCTTCCCAGGTCAACTCAGTGCCATCTCTTGTATGTATTGCTCTTTCTTATTCTTCTAGGATTATAGGGCTAAAACTATCAGAATAAAGATTTTGACTGTCTATCCATGATACTGTTGCAGCTACTGACTGCATCTTTCTTACAGTTAAGGTAGAGGACACGCTTTTCTGTCTTTAGAAGCTCAGGTGCCTGGAGCTACTGGGCGATACAGTAGGCTGATAATGAGAGGCAAACTGCAGCAGAACATTTCCCAGAATTTGTAGGTACAAAAGAATGGTGGAAGGCAAAGAAACAAGAAGCAGAACATTAAAGAGGAGGAAAAAAACCATAACACCAAAAAATGTGAATGACGTGAGGGGGAAACAACAATAAAATAACCAAGAAAGCAACTTTTATTAAAAGCTGCTTCAGGTAGAAATAGTTCAAATACTCTAGAGGAGATGAAAAGCACATAGTTCATGCTATCTCTCTATGTATGTTCTTAGCTAAACATAATGGATAGTGTTAATATGCACTACATGGTGCGAGGCAGGGAGGAGTACCTAAAACCCATAGTGTCCTGTGCTTTTGATACCTAGAGGGTGTGAATATGTGCATGGGCAACAAGGTACAATATGGCAACAGCATATGTCTATGGGTGATACAATATAGAACCTTGAAATCTTTTCTTGCTAAGAAGGGAGGAGTTAGATTAAGACTATTTTGTAGTGCTTGTTTTATTTTGCAGAGTGTAGTAAGGTTTTGGTTATGGAAGTCTTACAGGCAAGGATTTGGATTTATTGAGAGAACTATAAGAAGTTAGGTGGGAACTAGGAAACCTGTGAGGATGAGAAGTGGCTAAAATTATATATAGAGTATGTCTTACAACTGTGCAATTGAAATGCCCAACTAAATAGGAGTGTTGAAATGGTATGTTTTTTCCATTGACTAGGGAATCATATCAAGATTATATGACTCTTTTTTTTTTTTTGTCTTTCCCCTTCTTCTTGTCATGGGGCTACTAATTCCTGGTGTCTTCTGTGACCATGAGTAATGTGCTGCATATTTGAGTCTCTTACTCATAGCATTCACTAGCCTTTCCTGCTCATTTGCAGAGTTGTAGTGACACAGGGCCTGTGAGCTGCACAACTTCTACTGTTCACTGTGAATTACACAACAAGGTTCATATTAATGTGAAGTAGAGGTTGGAGTTTAATGGTAGACCTCACAAAGGGCAAAGGAGCCAAGAACAGAAAGTATTATTGGAAGTGGGTTAATTCAGAACACTGGCAAAGGGGGTGGTTTCCACTGTAAAGAGCTGTATGGTGTCTTTTGAAACCTTTGTAAAATCTGAAAAATGCCTTCCTCGCTGATGTTGAGACCTATTTTATATAATTCTCAAGATCATTGTAAATGATATGATGCTCTCTGAGGAAGGAAGTAGAGATTGTAGTTCTTCAGCCAGAGAAGAAGAGAGAAGTTACAAAGATGCATGGTAGACCGGAGATCATAAATTGGTTATAAGGTCAGGTAAAAGGTAAGCAGGAAGAGAGCTAAATTTGTGACTTGGAAGGATTTTTAAGAAACAAAAATAAAAAATGAGAAGGGAAGTGCATGAATTAGTGTAAACTTGAGTCAAATAAAGAAAATTAAAAACTAAAATTCAAGAGAGGAGTGAAATCAGGTGTTTAGAGAAACCTGGGAAGAGGTTATAGTGAAAAGGGAGCTGAAGTTAAGCATTATAGTAAAGGAGAGAAGGAGGAAGAACTCATTGGTCAAAGTCAGCATCCCTTTACATGAGATGCAGTGATTGAAAGTCTTCAAGTGATATAGAGCGAAGCACCCAACAAAGTTATTGAAATGGTGATGGCAAGAGAAGGCAGTGATGCTTCAGAAGGTGGCACTTATGCTGAAGTTAAAGAGGAGGGTGAAGCTTTACTGAATGTGGGTAGGTAAGAGAAGAGTGGAGAGAGAGAGAGAGAAGTGCTTACACCAAATCTAGTACAATCAGAAGAGTTAGGCAGAAATAAAGGAGGATGTCAAATTGTAGATAAAGAGCTAGAAAAGATAAATCATAAAATTTGAAAAAAATAAGATATGAAAAGACCGCTGTTGCTATAGCCTGCATTGCTGCCAACAGTAACAAACTAGTAGATTTTTCAAAATGGTGAGGGATTTTTTGTTTGTTTTGTTTGTTTTTTGCTGGTAGACTATAACTAGTCATTTACAAGTAGAACAAAATATAGATTCTACTTGTATGGGCTTTTTCTGCAGTGAGCAGTAGTGCTGATGAGGCCATGATTGATCTGTTGGCTGGATTGGAGAATGATGGATATCAGATGGGACATCAAAAAACACACTCTCACCATCGTTCTCTTGGAAGCTGTCGAAATTCTCAGAACAGTGATGATGAAGAAAATGAGCCACAGTGCGAGAAAGAAGAAATGGAACTTAGCTTGTTAATGTCCCAGAGATGGGACAGTAACATGGAAGAGCCTGGGCCAAAAAGAAGGTATATATGTGATTTTTTTCGATATGTTTTTTTTTCTGCCAGGTCTTTCCTGTTTCTCTCCTTTGTGTACTGTGAGCCCAGCAAGCTGTGGAAAGGTCTCTGTTCACAACGTTGGAAAAATTTGTGCAGATCTTGGGATAAAATGCAGTTGTTTAGATGATGCTCTGAATCTTTGGTGTTATCTGGAAACAAAGATTAAATGTTTAGGTTTGGCTAGACATAAGCTTCTAGTTTGCTCTTTGAGGAAAAATTGAGTAGGCTTTTTGTTCTACAAGTTCAAATACAAAAAAAAAAAACCACTTCAGTGGTAACTTCCTGGCAGGGTCACACCTTGCATGTAGTACAAATTATAAGGTGTATCTTGTACATGTTTTACTGAAGTGAATATTTTAGAAGTATTCATGTGAAGACTGACCAAGAGACCTGAGAAAAACACTGTTTTGTTTCTGTGCTCAAAGCTTAGATGAAAACATGAATGTTGCTCGTTGTGCTTGACTGCTAAAGGTCAACAGCTTGACTATCTTTAAGGCCAAGATTCTTCAAACACTTCCTCAGGTTGTAATGACCTTTGGTACAGTCCCCACTGACAGGCACTGAAAGCAGCCATATCCAGTTTCTCTTCACCCCTGCTTTGGGCCGACCTTCTGATGTTTGAAATTCTGTTTGAAATACGAGAGACTTCACAGACATAACATTTTGGTATTTGAGGGGTTTTTTTAGATCAGAAATCATAATTATACTATGTTTTGGAGAGCTGGAGAGGTATAGAAATATTTCTTTGATTTCCTGAAGACATCCAAAAGTTGTAACAGAATCAGAAGTTAGATCATTAGTCTCCTAGTTCTAGAGATAATTGATCTCTAAAGCTAATTTTCCTATCTGACCTTTGATTTTCTTTAGGTTTTTTCCTTCACAGTAGTCAGAGTTGAAATTTCCATCTCAAAATACTCAACATTAATCTTTAGTGGTAGTTTCTGTATAAAACCAGCCTATATCTTGCAGAATTCCTTAGCTCAGGCACAGCTCTGTATGGGTATGACAGTGCAACTTCAAGAGTCAGATAGATCCTGAAGCAATTAAGTGATTTTAGATAGTAAAGAATCTTAGTTAAAAACTCAACAGACTTGATGAGCTGTCTCACTAATAGCTTGCACATATATGCCTGCATCTTAATCCCAAACAGAAAGCACTAGGGGCAATGTATATACCAGTTGCTTCCACAGGGAGTCAGCTTGCATTCGGAGGGAAATAGAAGTTCTTTTTCACTGAAATCTCTGGAGATTTTGGACTGACTTCAGACACAAACATGACCATCTTTGCCCCTAGCATGGTTCTGCTCATGCATAAAGAGCCAGTTTGAATCTGATGATGGGTTTAACTTTGCTGAAGTTTATTCTCTCTGTACTCATTTTATCTGTAATGTTTCCTTATGCGTCCTACCATATCCACACTATCACTTTGCTGTTACTGAGTGTTCACCAATCTTCCATCTCAGAAAAATACATTGAGATAATTGTAAGATTATTATTGAGATATATAACAAAATATATTGAAGAGTAGTGGCACCTTGCTGAACGAATTAAATGGCTTGGGTTTGGTTTGTGTTGAATTAGAATTAAAAGCCCATGAAGTCCTGGACTGGTTCATGTATAGTGATATTGCGTGTGTTACACAAATTTTCCTTGAATCCAAACTGTTGGGCTTGCATGCTGGGAAATCCAGATTGTTACCTGCAGAAGTGCCCTCCAGTCTGATTGAGTTTACTAGAGTTGACAAAGATTTACTTAGGATTATAGCATAATTCAGGTTGGAAGAAACATCTAAATGTATTTATGTAGTCCAGTGCTCTGGTCAAAGCAGCTTTGGATATATCGGTTGCTCAGGGCTTTGTGTCAAGGTCAAGGTTTGAGTATCTCCCAAGACAGACATGGAGTAGTCTGTATGGGCAACATGTTATAGTGTTCAGACACCCTTGTAACCAACAATGTTATCCTTATATGTAACATTCCCTGAGGCAGCCCTGTACCCATTGCCCTTTTTGTATCACCGTCCATTCTCAGTCTGGTTGCATCTTCTGTATATGCACTCATCAGGTACGTGAGGAGTGCAACAAGATTTCCTTGTAGGTTGTTTGTTTTTTTCTAAATGCTGAACAAATTCCATTAGCCTAGCCTCTCCTCTTATGTCATGTGTTCTAGTCCCCAGTCAATCCTGTTGCTCCTCAGCTAGATTTTCTCCAGTTTGTCAGTGTCTGTCTTGTAGTGGGATTCCCAAAACTGAGCACAGCACTCCAGATGCAGCCTCACAACTAGTGAAATTTGCTACAGTCTGACAGTCACAGCCCAATGTGCAGTGGGCCTTCTTTGCTATAAAAGCACACTGCACTCTCTCAGCTTCAACTCGTTGTCCACCAGGACTTTTGCATCCTTTTCTGTTAAGCCACATCCTAGCCTGTGTCTCCTTGCCTGTAGCCATGCATATTTCATCCCATTTGCGGGACATTTGGATATGTCTTCTTGGAAGTCTCTGGGGTTCCTGTCAACTTATTCCCTTGCCTGTTGAGGTCCCTTCAAATAGCAGAAGGTATCTGCTTTCCAAAGTATTGATCTCTCTCTCCAGTTTGATGTTAATTTGCATAGAGCTGAATGTCTCTGTACTGCACTTGTTCCCTGTTCTGGGAACAGAAGAGGGAGAACTAAGCTCCCTTGGGTCATGGACACTGTATACCTAGCTGTGCTTTTTACTTGACTCTTCCAAGTCACCTTTCCAGACTAGAGTGGAAATTATTTAGCTATATTTGAACCTATTGTTTCTGAACTAAAAATTAGCTCAGTGCTAATGTTTGGGGTGTTGTGATACATATTATCATTCTCTGATCTAACTTCACTCACAAAAGAGTTCTGCAGAAGTAGACTCTATTTAGGTTATTGTGGATTTTTCTTCCTGTAACTTCAAAACATTTGTATTTGTATCTTTTAAAGTACTACACAAGCTTAAACAAGCAACGCACAAAAAAACCCCAATCCTCAGGTCCTTAACATGTATCAGGATTTCTCTCTTGTATCCACAGAACAGCTTATTTCTATTAATAATTGTGTCCATATCACATTAATTTTAAAGAAGAACAAATCAAATTCCAAAGTGCTTCTAGAGTTGTATTGTATTGGAGGGTTTGTTTTTTGTAATTTTCCTTTTTTTTTTTTTATTTTTTCTTCCCCCTCATATAAAGCCATGCCACCCTAAAACATAAAAAATTCATAGAAGCTTTTCTTTGTAGATGTACCACAGCAAATTTGTGACTGTAAACATGGCAGTGTAGAACAGTTAACTTAGTAAAAAGTGGATTAAGTATGAGCAACAGCTATTTCAGAGCATTCAGTGAGTGATGGAAACAAACACTTTTTTGGTGGTCCTGATTTAGTTAAGCCTGCAAAGAGCGACTAATTGTTTTAATACAGTAAAAATTTCTTAACCAAAAAAAACCAACCCGCCCACACAGAAAAAGTAAACATCTGTTTGATAACAGTTAAACTGAAGTCATTTTGCATAGTTGGTTTAGTCTTCAAATTACAAGCATTTTAAAGCAAGGAAATTAAATCTCAGTAAATGCCTTCTCTATATCATAAGCTAGTAAATCCTGCTGTTTTAAGTGGTTGGCTGTCACTGTTGCATCTTAAAATAGTAATATTGGCTAATAGTTTTAATTTTTAATGAGAAATGTAACAATGTTGTTATTTCTTTCCCTTTGCTCCCCCAAATTACACAACTGTATAGCACCAGCCCAATGATTTTCAGGTTCTCTGTGGCTACTGATATTTTCTAAGAGAAGTATTGTACATCAGTTAGTTTCTTCGTTCTCCTCTAGGTCAGCTGGCAAAAATGTGCATCGAAGTTCAACAGAAGAGGATTCATCTTCAGAAGAAGAAATGGAGTGGAGTGGTAACAATATGCTCCTAACTAATCTCTCTATACCTCAGTTAGATGGAACTGCAGATGAAAATGGTGGTAAGTAAATAGAAAATAAGCTTTCACATCAATTTGCTAATTCTCAAAAGTGCTGACCATTTTCAGTCCTTGTTTCAATTGGAAGGAAATGTTCTCAACAGATTGTAGAAATAGGCCCTTAACATCTTCCTTAAAAAAACACCAGTATTTTAATTTCAATGTCCGGTATGAATTACCAGAGTCTGGTTTTCTTATTGTATTGATCAAAAAAAGGACATTGCTTTGTTAGTTTTATGCAAAAAATCCTTATTGCAAGGGGTATTTTTCTGTTGCTATCTGTTTTGCAAATACGATGGTAAAAGTAATGATTCTTTAGGACTATTGATCCTCCTAAGATTTCACTGTAAATAGTAAACATTGTGTAAATTTAGATGATTCTTCGCTTTCCAAGTATTTGTCACATGTGACAAAATACAGTGAGCCTTCATTTGGACCTGTGTTCCATTCAGCAGATTGCATGTTCCCATCTTTCTGCATGAGTTAAGACTATGCAGTGGCAAAGCTGATGCAGAAGAAACTGCCTTTCAAAAGCTATAAAAAATAAATTAATCTCTAAAATATCTCTTGCCAGCTTTATAACATGCTGTCTTTGATCAAATAGCCTTAATCAATCGAATGCACACTTGGAGGTTAAGCAAATATATAAATAATATTATTTGTTTCATTAGAAAATCTACATGTTTTCACATTATCATGTTCTGTTGAGAAAGTGAGCTATATGATCTTATTATGTAGACAACCACAGCTATTCTTTTATATTCAGTGTTAAAGAATAGTTTGCGTTTTCCTTTGCTTTTATAAGGATAATGGTATGGGTTGATACATGACTTGATGTACTATTAATATAATTTGCTTTTATAAAATACACAATTATAGTTTCCTTATTTGCAGTGCTTTATAATTTATTGTAAAAAAGAGATGCTACTGGCTAATGAGACTGTATTTTAAATAATTGTTATATTTTTAGAATATTGTAAGAAAATGAAATGTTACGTGCAGAATGTGGTCAGTTTAGAAAGGTTATTACTGTGAACTTTTACATCGATTCCTTATAATAGAAGATATAGTAAATTCAAAACAGATCTCAGTCTGGACCCTCAAAATTAAAAAGTGCTTATCTATACATGAATCTGTATCCATAACACCTGACTGTCTGACAAGTATTTTTGCAGTTTTTAACATATCTGAGTAGCCAGATATCTTCCAAGTATTTCTTGACACTGCCGAACTCCCATTTTCTTAGTTTTCAGTTAATCACCCTCATTTTTTCTGTGGACTCCTATTCAAAGAATTATAAATTCTTTGAATTTATCTCTAATTTGTGTGTCACAGCTCATGGACTCTGTGTATGCATTACAGAATGTTATTAGAAACAGACTGGGACATCGTGCTATTCTCACCTGGCAACAAATAAATTGCTAAGCTGAAGGCAGCATGATAGTCCCCAGAATGGTTGAGACTTAAAGTAAAGGCCCAAAGGAGCCCCTGTCTAGTACATGAGTGTGCAGCACATGCTCCCAGATCATACAACATGTTTCATAACCCCTCTCCCCTTTCAACATTTCAGCTAAAGGTGTGGGCACATGAACAGATTTCTGTGTGCCAGGGCTCTGTGGAAGCTGCCTCTTTGCAGTGGAATAACCTCCTTCAATATACTTGTTCACCATGGTTATGAGCATGCACACAGTTGCTGCAAACCAGTTGTTCATTTGTTCCTTACTTACTAACCTCCCTGTCCATATTTGTCCTGCAATAAATGTAGTGAAAGTATCATGTGATGAGTCTTCACAGGACAAGTTACTGTAGCACCTATGGTCTCAAATTTATGTGGGAATATAATACATGGATATGAATTTGGGATCAAACTAACTGGTGCCATCTTGCACAAACATCTGAATGGGTGGTGTGTTGCTCAACTTTATAAAAGTGCAGCAACCTCTGTTTAGTGCACAGGACAGTTAATACACAGTCCTTGCTATGTTGTAAGATACAACTTTAGCTTTCTGTGAAATGACTTTTCCATATGGGGAAAGATCTAAGTAAGGTCTTTGTTTTTCAGAGCCAATGAGTATACATACTTCTCAGAGAGAAAGCAGGGTGCAACCTTTTCTGGAAATCAGTCTGTGTTTAATTATCTGAAAGTGATTTTAGAAGCCTTCTCTCAGAAAGTCAGCACGAAATCTTTGACAACTGTATCCACATCTGCCACTTAGGAATAAGTGACAAAATAGCTGAGACACAAATATACTGATGATATGATTTGATAAAGTAACTCGTACTCAGGGTCTGTAGCTGTCATGATTGTAAATGTAATGTGATTTGCAAGACTTTTGTTTCTTCTTTGGATGGGAGGGCTTTCAGGTAAATATTATTAGGGGTTTTTTTTTACAGGAAAACTAGAATAAAATTGCTTGTGTTCCATTTCAGACAATCCTTTGAATAATGAAAGTTCTCGAACTCACTCCTCTGTTATTGCAACAAGCAAAATGTCTGTAAAGACCTCAATCTTTCACAAAGATGCTGCTACGCTAGAACCCCCATCTTCTGCTAAAATTACTTTTCAGTGCAAACACACAAGTGCCCTTTCTAACCATGTTTTGAATAATGAAGATTTCGTAGAAGACCTCTCACAACCAAACACAGAAACAAGACCTGAACTTTCAGTCCATTCTCTTACAAAAGAAAGCACTTACTCAGCAAAGTACCCAACTCCATTCAGCAATAGTAGCCATGCAGAAAACTCACACAAAGAGAGTAACAAGAAAGATACTCTCCCAGTTCCTTCATGTGGAAATAATATTTTTGATTATGAAGATGATATTTCATCAGTGAACAGACCGATACCTAGTAGGAAGTACATTAGCATCAGAAAGACCGAAAAGGATGGCTCTTTTATGCATGTGGGCCGCCACATTGGTGACAGCATATTGAATAAAAACTTATATAACTTTTCTGATTTGAGCCACTCCAAAGGTAAAGTGTCCTCTGAAATAAATGAAAAATCCAGCAGTGCAGGTATAAATAACTTTTTTCCAGCAACAGTTACAGAAAATTGTGAATTGGTGTCTTGTTCAGGAGGCAGTCGAACTGTGGTACATTCACTTGAAAATAACACTGATGAAGGTGGCCTTAATAAGCTTAAAATTAGGTATGAGGAATTTCAGGAGCATAAGGCAGAAAAGCCAAGCCTCAGTCAACAAGCAGCACATTATATGTTCTTTCCTAGTGTTGTTCTTTCTAATTGTCTCAGTCGACCACAGAAGTTAGCTCCCGTGACATATAAATTACAGCAAGGCAACAAACAGTCCAGGTTGAAACTGAATAAAAAGAAGCATAGTTTTATTAATCATCAGGAGCCTACAGGTGTAAATGATGTTGCGTCAGTGAAGGATAGCTGCTATACACAAGGTAATGCTTGTAGTAACATTCCTGATAAGGATAGTGCTTTACCGAGTGACTTAGTTCAAGTTCCTCTTGAGGCTTTTGAAAACAAAATGCCTACAAGTACTGCTAATTATACTGACTGTCAGTTTGCAGATGGATCTCTTGAAACTGAGCAGTCATTTGGACTATGTGGGAATAAATATACGCTCCGAACGAAACGAAAGGTAAATTATGATACTGAAGACAGTGAATCGAGCTTTGTTGCACACAACACAAAAATCAATCTACCTCAGCCAACAGAAAGTGTTGAAAGTTTGGATGGGTCGCAGAAGTCTCGAAAGCGTAGAAAAATTTCTAAAAAATTGCCACCTGTTATTATTAAGTATATTATCATCAATAGATTTAGAGGGAGAAAAAATATGCTTGTTAAACTGGGAAAAGTAGATTCTAGTGAGGAAAGAGTAGTACTCACAGAGGAAAAGATGAACTTATATAAAAAGCTTGCACCTTTAAAGGACTTTTGGCCAAAAGTTCCTGATTCTCCTGCAACCAAATATCCTATTTATCCACTAACACCAAAGAAAAGTCACAAAAGGAAAGCTAAACACAAGTCAACCAAGAAAAAAGCTGGAAAACCACAAAAAACAGGTAGTACAAACATTAAAAGAACTTTAGCTTTCAGAAAAAGGACTCATACAATTCTTTCTCCTCCTTCGCCCTCCTACAGTGCTGAAGCTGAAGACTGTGACTATAACTATAGTGATGTTATGTCTAAGTTAGGTTTTCTTTCTGAGAGAAGCACAAGCCCAGTAAACACATCTCCACCTCGCTGCTGGTCTCCCACTGATCCAAAAGCAGAAGAAATTTTGACCAACCTGGACAGAGAAGCTTTATTTAGTAGGGGACCCAGTATGTACAATAGTAAGACTGTTAATACTAGTGTAGGAAAAAATAGTCGAGCAAAAACTCAGGTTAAGAAGTGTAAAAAGAAATTTGCTAGCCCCGCTGTATCTACCAAGAAAAAGAAAAGGATTAATCAGGCTGATAAGACACCAGATGATGGAAAGAAGAAACCTAGAACAAAGCAAAGACAAAAAACAGCCGAAAAAGTGTCCTCAAGAAAGCGTGTTGTATTTAAAGATGAAAAAGGAAATAGTCGCTCTACTGCAGAAGTAAAGTTTGTGCTGAAACATCAAGATCTGCCCGAGATTTCTTACAACTCTGTCAGCTCTCAGACACTTCATAGCCGGAAAGACAGTCCTCTTTTGGGCTATTCAGCAGGATATCTACCGTCAGCACAGTTCCCTTCAGCAGCTGATGCACAAGGTAATTCATCAGGCTGTTTTCATTCACTGATGGAAATCGATAAGCCGGTGGATGCACAGTGTTTGTCTGCTCCACGGGAAGACCCTCATGCATCTTTTGCATCTACTCCTGTGGCATCTGGAAGGGAGGTACCAAAAATGAGCTCTCAAAAGCCCAGGACACAGAGTGCTATTTTTAGAATGAAGGATTCTGCTCTCATTCAAAACATGTTTGATCCATGTAATCACTCAATTCCCTTAACACAGAATGCACACATGTCTAAAGATAAGACTTCTGCAAAAGTAGAAGAGAGAAAAAATTTTCAAATCAGATATTTACCAGCAGCTGGGAAATTAAATGAAACTTGTGACTCCTTGGACACAGCAAAGATGGATCAGTTACATGCCACTAACTATTTGCATTGTAAAGACAATAATCAACAACAGATTTTTTGTTTACCAGAGGCATCCAAGCATGCTGATCCGTGTTCTTCTATTCTTAAGCCATCTGAGGAAAATCCCGGGCCCCTTCAATTGCCTAAGAACTGTTTTGTAACATCTTTGAAGAGTCCAGTGAAACAGTTAAATTGTGATCAAAGCCAGAGAGGGTTTATTTTGGATATGTCACATTTTAAACCTGAAATGGTTAAACAAAGGTGTGTGTCAGAAACAACCATACAACCAAAACCCATCTCCCAGTATAAAAACAGGAATATAGTGGCCCCATCAGCGTTTGGTGAAGGACAGTCTGGCCTAGCTGTTTTGAAAGAGTTGCTCCAGAAGAGACAGCAAAAGGCTCAGAATGCAAATGTTACGCAGGAGCCATTACCAGATAAACCACAGCTGAGCAGGGGTGTAGCCTGCCCCCTTGAACAGAGCAAAGCCATCAAAAGGTCACGGTCAGTTGCGTCGTCAAGAAAGTCTCGTGCTCCCAGGAGTACAAAACCTAAAGAAAAAGCAGCAAAACTTTCAAAAAAGGAGTCTTTAAGCCAGCAGATCACTAGTCGCATTGATCACTCTGTATCTGATGATAGCCCCGTTTTTTTTTCAGACCCTGGCTTTGAAAGCTGCTACTCACTTGAAGACAGCTTATCTCCAGACCACAATTACAACTTTGATATTAATACTATAGGGCAAAGTGGATTTTGCAGTTTTTATTCTGCAAGCCAGTTTGTCCCAGCAGATCAAAATTTGCCCCAGAAATTCTTGAGTGATGCAGTTCAAGATCTTGGTTCAGGGCAAACAGCAGAAAATGACTTTGTGTGTCATAATGACCAAAAATCTGAGGAAGAGAAGCAACATTCTTCAAGCACAAGTAAATGGATACGGTCTGGTTCCCTGAGCCCTGACCTTTTTGAGAAAACCTCACTAGATAATAATGAGAACCACTGCCATAGTCAATGGAGGAAAAGCATTCATTCTTCTAGATCTGGTTTTGTTGATACCTCTTGTATGCAAGAGACTGAGGTCTGTTTAAATGAAAAATTCAAATTGAATAGAAATACAGTAAATAAAGAGAGATTTCTTAACCTTTCTCAGCCAACCAGCTCAGACTGGATTCCAAGCCACATTAGAAAAGAAACCGCTTTTGAACCCTGTCAACCACTTGATTCAGTTAGTACCTCTTTTACATCTGTATTGTCTTCACCTGATGGTGAACTTATAGATGCAGCTTCTGAGGATTTAGAACTGCATGTTTCAAGAAACAGTGAGGCATTAACTCCAACTCCAGATAGTTCACCAAGATCAACCAGTTCTCCCTCACAATCAAAGAATGGAAGTTTTACACCTCGTACTGCTCACATTCTTAAGCCTCTCATGTCCCCACCCAGTCGTGAAGAAATTATGGCAACTCTGCTGGATCATGATCTCGCAGAAACAGTTTATCAAGAGCCATTTTGCAGCAATCCTTCAGATGCTCCAGAAAAGCCAAGGTACTGTGTTAAATGCATTTCTGTCTACATATGATTGTGATTATAAAAAAATTGAATTTATTCCTGTAAAAACCTTTATGCTGTAATGTGACACAGATGCATGAAAGATCCCATTTGATATATATAAATTTGAAGTTGAAAATTACTGTACTTCCAGGCCAAGTCCCTATTTTCGTTCATGATACTTTGTTTTGCTTTTACTGCATGATACTGTTATAGTAAGTGGGAATGAGCTTTCATGGTTTGTAAAATAAAGATAATGCCCATAGGAATGCTTAGGGAGAAAACTGCTTTTCTATCATCTTGAGGGCTGCCTGCAGTGCAGTTTAGAGCAAAACAGTAATTCAAACTAGTTTTCTTCACAGGGAGATTGGCGGGAGGCTTCTTACAGTGGAAACTAGACTTCCAAATGACCTCCTTGAGTTTGAGGGAGACTTCTCATTAGAAGGTCTACGACTCTGGAAGACTGCATTTTCAGCAATGACAGAAAGTCCTCGACCAGGATCTCCTCCTCATTATGGTCACTCTACTGGTAATAAAAAAGAAAATAATAGCCATAAAACTAGTGAAGACAAAAAAATAGTCATAATGCCATGCAAGTGTGCTCCAAGCCAACAGCAAGTTCAGATGTGGCTTCATGCCAAAGAAGAGTATGAACATTTCAAGAAATTGCCTAAGAATCATCCTGCTGAGCTGACAAAGTCAGCTGAGAATTTCAGCGCTGCAGTATTGTCTGAAGAGAAACCTGTAGAAGTAATAAAAGTAGCTAAAGATTTAAATTTATCTAGCCTGGAAGATGAGAGACCTAATGTGCCTACAAAAAATTCTCCTGCCTCTGTGGCAGAAAATACAAAAACAGAAACCAAGGAAAGCTGTGATAAGTCTGTAAGCATTATAGGAACTTCTGTAAATACAGAAAATTACATAGACTCTAATAAAATTTCATGTGAAAGCAAGACACCTACTACTTCAGCACTAGAACATGATAAGGAAGAGGAAGAGGAAGAATATTATGTCAATTACAGTTCACCAGATTCTCCGGTACTTCCTCCTTGGCAGCAGGTGGCATCTCCAGACCCCAAGCAGTCCAATTTAGAAGGCACAGAGTGGAAAAATCAGGATATTATTTTGTTTTCTGAGGAAGGAAATGATGTAGTACCTGTTGAAAATGCACAAAACTCTCCATCCCCAAAAGAGCACATTAGGACATCCTTTGATACCTCTCCATTTCCAGTTAATGAAGATCCTGGAAATTCTGAATCCGTTTGCTTACACAGTACACCCATTGTGCAGAGAAAAAGCCAGGGTGGAATACCTGAAGTTCTTGGGTTTACTCCTTTATCTGCAGGTAAATATGTTAAGTGATTCTAATGATACAGAAAAATCTGAATATATTATATGTCTATTGATATAATGAGAAAAGAGTTTTATCTCCTCAAAATACATATTTAAATCTAGTTTGGGAAAGGAGAAGGCCTGTGCATTATTGTTAAAGTAACCATTGAATTATTAGAAAACTCTAAAAGCAGAAAACTCATTTGCTTCCTAATGGTCTCTAGTATCTGAACTCTGAAGTGCTGGTTAAAAGCTTAATTTAGAAAGACTTATTTGGAGGATTTTGAATTCTTATCAACTATATTGCTTGTACTTTTCCAAACATAGTCTCAATGTAAAGTGTGAGTAACATTGCCATGTTCAAGATGATAATCATGTGAGGCTTTTGTAGCTTACTGGCCTTGTACTGTGTATTCCTAAATGTCCATAAATACCAAATTATATAGTTATGCTTTGGATTTGACAAATTATAAAGTTATATGTATTTATAATATGCATCTAAAGTGTTAACCAAGTGCCTCTGGTTGTTTCTACCATGTTGCTTAATGTCTAGACAATACTGTTGAGGCTAAGTAGTAGTGCACTCATGTATGTTCACAGAACCAAAAGCTCAGAAACTGAGCCACAAGAGGGGAAATAATATTGATGGTCTTCGAAGAGTACTTCTAACCACACAAATGAAGGTAAATTAAGATTTTATGTACAGATGTATTTTTATTATTCTGCACTTAACATTTCCATTCCTTCTCCTGTGTTTTTTTGTTTTTTGCTCTTAAGATCTTGAAAACACATTGGAAACAGAAGTGTTTGATTGTTGTAGAATCAGAGCACTTGCAAAGTTAGGAAGAAATCATTAGTTAATTTTGGGGGGTGGGGGGACTGGGTGTAAATTGGAGATTGAGAATTCTGTGGTTTAGGATAGTGAGAGACTATGAAACACTGAAGAGTCACCACGTAAGGATGTTGTTTTGCTCTTTAAATTATAACATCCTTTTTAAGTTCTGTGGAGATTTCCCTATTTTATATATGTGTATATATATACACACACAGACCAGTGTATGTTTTTGTGTCTCTGTGTATATTAGTTTTCTAAGCATTTTCTGAAAACAATGAGGGCAGCTAATGTTATGCTGGCAGAGTAGAAAGGGTTTGGATTGTCTAAAATGATCATTCACAAGTTTTTCCTAAGCAGTGTTTCTGTTCCTCATGTTGGAAACAGAACAGTGGGCATTACTGGAGTGATCCAGTGGTTTCTTTCTTCTTGGTGTAGTGGTATTGACACATTTCAAGTGGGTGCTTAATGTACCCTTAATTCAGTGCCTTAAAAAGCCATGACTGAAACAGGGAGTTTTGACAAATTATTGCTCAAGAGAGAATAGAGAATTTCTGGATTTCATGTCCTCAAACATCTAAGAAACCCAGTATGTGTGGGATTGGGTTTGGGAGGGGCTTTGGAGGGTTTTGGTTGTTTAGGGGTTTTTCTAAGTATTTTAAACTGCCTCTTGCTTTGCTATGAGGTTTCAATAAAATTATTCCTAAGAGGCAGAAAGATACAACTTTTGTTTCCACATTGGAAAATAGCATGAAGAGATAGTAAAAGGGTTTTTTTCTGTAGTAATTTGTAGTGTAGCATTTGCATTTTCATTGTTAAAGTAATGTTTAATATAGCCTATGAATTTAGCAGCCTGTGTTTTTCATTATTATCCTGTGCTTCTTTTCTTCCCCTGCCCAATAAGAATCAATTTGCTGCCCTCGGTGTTCCAAAGAAAGAGACTTCCCAGATTGAAGGACCATCTTTAAATAACACTTACGGTTTTAAAGTCAGTGTGGAAAACCTGCAGGAAGCAAAATCTTTACATGAGGTAACTTTTTATTACATGTCATTGTATAAAATTACCATTTATGAGACTGTTAGTATAATGGTAGAAATCAAAAATCTTTTCCTCCATGGTCCCTGTCTGACTTAAAATTAATCAGTGTGTGATGTCTGCAACTGCTAAATAGTTGATCTACTAGTTTCACTTTATGTTCAAGTGCCTGTAATAGTATTGAACTAAATTTCACAGTATTTTGGTTGAGAAGATGGTAAATCTTACTTTAAAAAATGAAAACAAGGGAAAGGTCAGAAGGAAGAAGTAATAAGTTTTGGATTAAAACATTACCTGGAAAACTAGTTGACCATAATTTTCATGGATTGTTGCCTTAAGAAAGAGTACGTCTGGAATAATTCAGTCAGGCCCTCCTAGTATCTGTTACTTGTTACTGTCTGAACCTGTTGGCCAGTTTCTACTACATTTAACAAAATGGTACCTGTCTAAAAGAAGGTTTGTATATATTTAATGTAGGTGAGTATTTGTTCAGGGAAGAGGAATCAAAATTGATGTTGGAGAAAGGGAAGCAATGTAAATACAGCACGGCTGTGTTTGGCTGCTAACTGGCCAACCAGCTCCTAGACTGTCACCACATCTGTGGTTTGGAATTAACTGTTGACCAATTTACAGATGAGATGGGGAAATAGTAGTTTTATATACTGAGTAGATGACATAGGAGAAGCCACAAGAAACTGATAATCTTGTAGGAAATGGAGATAGAATTTTGATAGTAAAATTTCACCTCAGTGATGGCTGTAGTGATTTAGGATTCAAACCTAGAGGAAATCAGTCTGCCCCCGGGGCAGCTTACATACACAGAAATATTTGTAATTTTTTCTCATAATCCCTCCATCCTGTCAATTAATCTACATTATCAACTGTATTACACAAGGCAACGGAACAGCGACATAGTGTTGAAAAGGTATTAAATATTTATTGACAGTATATAGGGATTAGCATTTTCTTAATGTAAACCATTCTGAAAAAAACTGTGGCAATACAGTTCAATAATGCCAGTGGAAGGGAAAGTTAGGTATTCTCCATACCTTCCTGTAAATGACAGTCTTCATGCTTGCTTGCATATATTGAGTGAGGGAGGGAAAGGAAAACAAAGACCAATAGTGATTATTTGTTCTTAATCAGTTCAGAAATGTAATTCAGCTCAATATACAAAGCTGTTTGAAAACACAGTAGGAATTTACAGTTGTTGAAGTTGAACATCATTTTTTTCCGATTATCTACTTTTGGTAGAAGAGTACAGTACTCAGAAACACATACTAAGTTTTCATAATGGAGTATAAAATGTATTAAGTGATTTTTAACTTTGCCTTAATAATCTCCTCTTATTTTTTTTTTAAGAAACCTCCAAAACAAACTAACTTGTTGTCTTTATTTGTTGGTAGGTCCAACACCTTACCCTCATCAGTATGGAGTTACATGCTCGAACAAGACGAGATTTGGAACCAGACCCAGAGTTTGATCCGATCTGTGCTTTATTCTATTGCATCTCATCGGATACAGCACTGCCAAATACTGATAAAAAAGAAATCACTGGTGCTATAGTGATTGATAGAGACAGGACACTCCCAAGCCAAGGTTCCTATTTCTTTTTTCTTAATGTATTTTACAAAAATGCTATTTCGTAGTAATCAAACAGTAGCAAGCAAAATGTAACTGAGTACCTGTATTACTGTGTATCTCATTTAATTTTGTCTTGTGGAATGGCCGTATTAAATACAGAGTTTTCCTGCTTATATCTTCCAAAGAACTATTGCATGGGCTGTAAACCACAAATAACATAAGCATCTGCAAAATATCTATGTTTGCGTACTTGTGGACAAGCTCCTGCAGTGTTCTAAAAGTGTAAAGAGGAAAACCTGCCTTTAGTTTCCTACTCAAGTTGCTGGAAGCTACAAGTAGAAAATGTTAAAAGCAAGACAGTATGTTTTATATTTTACTTAAGGGTTATTTTTGTGGTTTTATCTGATCCTTTTAGGATCTAAACAGGGGCCCTTATTCTATTGTACCTTTTTGGCTTTGTTTAGACCAGTGATACTCAACCTGTGGCTCTAGAGCCGGATGTGGCTCTTCATGGCCCTACAGGCGGCTCTCGCAATGTAGGCATCTGATCGGCGCTCCACTCTATCAGGCAGCGCGGGGAGCACTGAGCAAATGGACCAGCAGTGTGGGAGTCGCTGAAGTTCCCCCTCCCATAGGGGGAAAGAAAAGGAGCTGCTGGGATCCCCCCACAGGTAAGAGTAGAGATCACCTCCCACCCAGCAGCTGTGGGGCAGAATGGGGAAAAACTTGCCCTTTTGCCCCTTGCACCCCTCCACCCCACTCCTTCCTAGCAGCCAGAAGGGATTGAAGACAGAACGCTGCTGGGAGAGAGGATGCTGATGTGTCATGTCGTGATGTATCAATGTGTGGGGATGTTAAGGCAGCATCATCACACATTGAACTGTCATGATGGAAAAAAAAAAATCACACTGTTGATACTTGATTTTTATGATGCTCTGCAACTCCATTTTATAAAGAAGTGGCTCTCCAGCTGTTAAAGGTTGAGTACCACTGGTTTAGGCTAGTAAAAAAAACCAACCAAACAAAAAACTTCCCCAATGTAGTCAGTCCTCTTTCTTTCAGTTTTTCTTTGGCATTTTGAGTGTGTATTAAACCACAAAATACTGTCTAAAATTTTAACCGTGGACAAAAACCTACCAAAAATAAACTTAGCATTAAGGCAACAGCTTCTTTTACCAGTTTATTTTTCAAAGTATTGTAGATATTATATCATGTTAAGTTCTTATTATTCTTAGTGAATTTTATTCTGGTATTATATGCTTGTTACTACCTTACAAAAATTAATCTCCATAACCTTACTGAGATTTTTGCACAGTATAACCACTATGGCTCACTAGGTGTGTGCCACTGATTATTTATGAAGAAAAAGTTCTTTGTAAAGAGGTCCAATGATATTTTGAAAAAACAAAGGTTCTGTTCTGGTTTTGTTAGCAAAATTAAATGATGTGTTTAAATGTTACTGTGACATTCTTTGCTTTAATGGATGTGTGCTGTCAATACTTTCTTGGTTAGAATTTTTTGAGTTCCTTGTAGAGTGACTTGACATAGAAATACACTCTTTTTTCCCACTTTTGTGATACAGTACTCATTTTAACATTTATTTCTGAAAGCACTTATTTTTAATTCTCAAGATCTTAAGAATAAGTCAGAGTAGAAAACCTTTTAAAACCTCCAGTTTTTAAAATCCACAATATTGCCTTAATTGCAATCTTACTATCTGTTATATAGAGAAGACGAAAAGATAGAGTATGTGTTCCATATTATTCGTTTAAAGAGTGTGGGTTTTTTATTATGGAAGGCAAATGCTGAGTTCCTGCATGCACACAAATTTAGATGTTATTCAGACATTATCACTGTAGGCACTCTTAATGTCACTAAGTGAGCAGTTGCTCATGTTTTTTCATTTCTATTATGACTTAGTAGTGTGCTGAAAAAAGAGCTATACTATGTTATTTAGCATTTTCATTCTGTACGGCTTTTTGCAAAGCACTACTCTAAGCTAGCAATTAAAATAGATGTTTTTCATGAAAACACTCTGTGAGCTGTAGTATAGTCATTTAATATTTCTTATTTTAAATTATTTTCTAATAGCTGGACTCTTGTACATGTAAGATGGTGAAATTTCTCTTGAATCATTTATATCTGAGAATTTGTGCAAGAGTACCACTATGATAAAATTTTACTAAGTGAAGAGAATAAATTTTTCCACCCAAGAGGAACAAAATATGTCCGTGGAATTAATAGTGTAAATTATTAGTGTTAAAAATAAGTTAATGTTCCATACTTCTTTTCAGTTGTATGTTTTATTTTAGTGTTGTTGACTGAAGTAATGGAATTCCTTCTAAATTGTAATGGGTTTTTTTACTTTTATTTTCTAGGGAGCAGAGACCAAGCCCCCTTGCTCACAAGATCTGGAGTTACAGGACTAGAAGTCAATTACGCTACTGATGAAAGAACTCTTTTCCAGGAAGTAGTGAATATTGTAAAAAGGTAGCATATCTGTACGTTCTGCTTTTATTTTTCAGGCTTGGAACAGCAGATTTAGTTCCTCCAACCCTTGCCAGTCTTTCAAATACTGATTTTTTGTTGTTGTTGTTTCCCTCAAAGGCTTATTTCTAGAGTGGACAAGCATGGTGGTCTTTCAAATAAAAATACTTTTTGCTTTTCCTTTTCTCTGACAGCAAGAACATTGAGATCCTCTTAAGCAGCTGAGTTACAGTCTTGAAACCAATCAGCCATATAAGTAATCTTCTTTAACATACAACTTTTCCTGTTAACCCCAGAATTCATTACACATCTCTCTCTGAAACTCTCAGAAGAGTAGTTATTCACAGTGCTGAGAGCTGCAGAAAACTCCTCAGACGGGAAGAGTTTTCTAGGAACTCTTGAGACAACACAGAAAAAGCCCTACATAGTACTGAGACTGTGGACCATTTAAAATAAGCATTTGTTGAAAAAAAACTAGTTTCCTTCATTAGTTTTGTCTTCTCTGAATGGAAATCCCCTGCTCCATCAGACTTGGAAAACTGCTGGTTTTCCCCATCTCCACCAAGGCTGGGAAGCCTGTTTGGGAGCCCTCTTGGCTGGTGAGTAGGTGGAACCACAGATGTCTCTCCAGACCCTACTGACAGAGGTGCAAAGCTGTAAAATTGCAAGGAAAAATAAACAGATTTAAACTATGAGTCACCCTGCTGGAATAGAGGCACAAGAAAAAAACAACTAGGCAGAGTACATTTGCAATTCTTTCTCTCTCCAACCAGAAAACCTCTGATGAGAAAGACTTTGACCAACCCCATGAAGCCAGAATACAAAAAGAGTTGCTGAATGCAACCAACACAGGGTGGGTCCTGACAGAGCAGCAGATCCTTGTTCAGAGAAGACAAAATTCAGGTAAGGAACATAATTTTATTTTTCTTTGTGGGAAATCTAGTGCTCCATCAAACTTGGGAAAATTACTGAGAATGAGCAACTGTCAATAAAGGAAGAATTCTCCACCGGTTGCATGGAATTTGGGAGAACTCAGCAGTTAAAATATGTATTTATCATTGAAGAACAGAAATCGTCTATATCTGTACATATTGAAGGCAGTACAGAATGAAAAAAGCATGCGATTTTGATGTACTTCAAGATGGAATTGTACCAATCAGCAGGTTGCCGACTGAGAAACCTCTGCATGTGCTAGCATGCCTTCTTGCTGCAACAACTTTGTCGTCAAAGGTTGAGTGAGTTAGTTAACTTGTATTCCTGGAAGATGAAAGGTTTGATCTGTTGCTGGAGGGACAGCCTGTTGTCATCAGTCTAATTCCCTCCCTCCTCTGTGAAATAATACTTCAGGTATCAGACTTCTGATGAACCCTCAACAAAGACAGTTTTGAAACTTCTACCACATCTACAGTTGCTGCTCTTTTCTATCCCTTTATTTTCTGTAGTGTGGGCAAAAAAAAAGAACAAATTCTGTTGGAGTAAATGTTTTGTATTTCTTAAGCACAAAGCAGGCGTCTAGGCCCAGAATAGCTTTAACTGAAGGAGAAAGCATGGTAAAACTATGTGATTAAAAAGTAGTGGTCTATAAAAGTCTCCCTCAATGAGAAATGAACAAGGAAACAGCTTTAATGAAAATCAGTAATTATTTTTCAAACAATCTGCTGTTGCTCTTCTTAGTATTATTTTTTCCAGCACAATCTAGGTACTCTGGTTGTTCTGATAGGTACTCTTATTAGTAGGTCTGATAAATTCGAGAAACAAAATGCTCAGGCCATGTTTACGAAGCATTACCACTACAACTTCATAGAGGAAAACTCAAAATCGCCTGAGTTTTTCATCTGAGGATCATGTCAGTATCTCTGGTACTGATACATGCTTTAGGCTAGACTGTAATAGGTCCTTGGGACCAAATAGCATGTCCAGCATGACTGCAGCTTGCTTTTGGTTTGTGTTCTTAGCCTCTTTGGTTGTTGGAGGGAATGATGGAAGATTGAAATTCTAGATTCCTGGCATAGTGAATTACAGAATATCTCTTCAGTCTTGATTGTCAATATCAGGAACAGACTTTAGCAACTTGTTGGAGCACTGAACAGAAAGTACCTCCGCTGCAGGAGGAATTGTCTTATGCAGTCCAAGAATGTTCCCGTTTCTAGTCATTCTCTTAGTAGTTGGCCTAATTTTTCCTCTTATTTCATGTATGTGAAGTTGTAGAACATGCTCATTTTTTCAAGTTCCAACCTTCTACTCTGCTTAGACCTTTTGTTTTCTTTCTGTCCTGGTTACTGAAAATAAAAAAAGGTTGATTCTTGTCAACAAATGTAAACTCTGGAAGAGCACAGTAGAGAATTCTTGACCACTGTTTCCAGCACACAGATGAGGGAAAGGTGGTACCTGGAAAATGTATAACTTTCTGCAACATTCTTAGCTCATCAGTCTCTTTTTTGACTAGGCTTTTGTAACTGAAGAGTGTTTCCCAAATTTAATTTTTTATAGCAGATCTAAAGTTACTTTCTGTTAACTGAAAATGAGTATTGCTCCAGAAAGTTGATGAGCTGGAGTTAGATTCAATACCTTCACTGTGAAGCTGTTCAGTGTGTGCTAGATTTGAATGGCCACAGTAAGATTAATGTGTTTCCACCTAGACATCCATAAAGTAAATGCCAGGTTAAATGTTCTTCTGTGAAATTAGTAGCCACTCTAGCTCAGAGCCGTTGGCAAACAATTACCATCTTGAGATCTGTAGATTGGAATAAGACCAGGTTGTTTCTCTTGTATTGTGATCTGTGATTTCTTCTATGCTGAAATCCAGATTTGTCCAAATATTGAGGGGCATAAGCACCTTTATTTCTAGGAGATTATTACTGAGAGTGATTAATCTGTGAAATGGGAGTACTTAAAAGTGTGAGTTCCAAAGTCTATGTAGAGACAACTTTAAAAGGTATTAAAATACTGAGGTTGAGGTTTGAGAGGCAGGAAACAGATAGAAAGGAAGATCCACAGAGCTGAGTTTGGAGGAGACAGGGAAGGATAAATAACCGGGATTTGCAACAAATAAAAAGCATTGTTAAATTGGTACTTGGTACCCTGACAGCCATCTCAGAGCTTGAGAGGAACCGACACCTTCATATGTCCAAATTTCCCTTCTTTGGTAAGCTGTCCTCTGGCTGTAAACAAACAAACAAAATAAAGGACTTCTGCTCAAAACTGGCAAAAAGCAGCTGAGAAACAATCTCCTTCCCATCCTGTGCAGCCACCAGGAATGATCTACAAACACAGAGACCCAAGATGTAGCCTCTTTGGAATTGTCAAAGGGGATTTTTTTTCCCTTGAAATGGAGCCTGTACCTATAATTGCTGTCCCAAAGATGCTCTCAGACTGCCTTGAACAGCTTCCTTGAACAGACCCTCTCTTTATCGCAAGGTGTCAACTGCACTGAATTCTGAGAAAAATTGGAAGCATCTGTCTGCTTGAGAAAGTAGGAGAACCATCTCTGGGAACCTAAATGCAGGAAAAAGAATAAACACATTTACATAGCTCTGTAAACTAGTCAGTACAGAACACAAGAAAACTGACTGAAGATGAGGTGGAAGGGAATGCTACAAGAATGTTTGTCTTGGAGACTTAAAACGTGCAGGAAAACTAGAGATGTCCAAGCCTGATGGAGCAGTGGATTCCCATGAAAGAGAAATTAAATGTCTGGGCCTTTCCTACACTTTTAAGGCAAATTGGGCCGTTCTTCTGTAAGTGCAGGTACTTCCACATAGTAGAAACGGGCTGTTCTTGGAGGCATGACAGGAGCAAAATTGGACGAATTCATGTAGGAATGCACAGTCCCTGTCTCTGTGACACACAGATGATATGGAAACAGGACTGGCTTGGAAAAAAGAGTAGTAGGTTCACTGTTGCCTGAGACTTACCAGATACCCACAGCTCTTTGTCTCTATGGAAGCAGTAGTTTTTGATAAAATTACAAAATCTGAGTATAATATAAGATTTTGCTTAAAAGATTTTGGGGATAATATTCGCATATTAATTAATTGTTAATGTTTCACACTTAAATATTTTGTATAATGTTTTTCTTGTACAGTATAATGCTAATGAATTTTTTTTTGTTTGAATACAGTGCAATATATTTCTTCTTCTGTAAATGCTCTAGCAGCGTTTTCTTTCTAAAATGGAGATGTGTTAATCTAACCTTCTTTTCCAGGCCAGTATCATCTTCTGTGGCATTTTCCTGTAGAAGTGTTTAATGTCCTGTATCAACTTTATGGATTTTTATTGTCTAAGGCAAACTGGAAAAATGTTTTCAGGGATTTTGATTATGTATTTGAGTCACCAAGTATTCTGTTGCTATGCACAGTTACTGCTTTTGTCTGTATCATAGGTCTGACCTAAATTTTCCCCCCTTTTTTCTCTTAATCTTAGCTGGAAGAAAAATAGCAGTCAGGAAAACCAGGCACATAATAGAAAGGAAGGTGTAACTGGGAGCTTTAGTGTTCATTCATGAAATTGTCATTTGAGAAAGAGGATGTCATAACAGCATATACTACTTAGCTGGAAAGGAAAATAATCACATTTCTTCTCTCTGCAGCATGTATGAGTTGAATGTTAATGCTGTTGTGTTTAAATCCTGCCAGCATAAATGCTGCTTTTCATCTTTGCAGAGTGACTGGCAACAGCATGCAAAGCAGTACCACTGCCCATGCTTTTAACAAAAGAGCACAATGTTAAGGGGCACACCTCTTATTCCTGTCCTGTGAGTCCTAATCAGCAACTTTTAAATATCACTATTACAATTTACGAGTTTCTTGCAGGTGTAACAGCTGGTCTCATTACAATTTCTCTTGATAAAACAGCTGAAACTGATGATGAAGACCAACTGCATAGTATACTCTAAAAATTATGAGAAGGGAGCATAAAGCATATAAAACTTGTCCTCTTAGCTCACAGCCTGTCATCTTTGTGGTACCGCATGAAAAGGGGAGCGAGACAGACTTCAGCTAAGCTCACATCAGCTAAACTTTGGGTTTACCTGTTCATTTTCCCATTTGGAATAATGTCATCTTCTAGCTCCAGACATCTCCTCTCCTCTAATAGGAAAAAGAATACCACAGGAGGTCTTGACAAATAACACACTGGTTCATTGATATATCTGGTACATAATTGGGCTGCAGGAGGGGGCATTTCTGCTGCAAAACTGAGATGGAGTTGAAGAGCAAGGAAATTAGAAGCATGAAACAGTCTCTTTTTGGGTGTAAGAAATCTGCTAGGTCTGTTAAATCTGTTGCATAAGGTAATCTTATGCATACTGTAGTGCAGGAGTTTGATGTTCTAAGCGTTGTTTGGTAGAAAGGAGCTCTTCAATTTAGTCTTACTTTGGTTTTTTTCTGTCAGAGATAATTTGGCAATATACTTGTGAATGCATACAGATACACATATGAAATACATATATATGTAATTTAGTGCGGTACCTGAGTAACTCAGTTGCCAGTAGTATGTTTATTGTTTTTCATGCTTTTATGAGGATACTATTTGGATCCAGGTTTTATATATGGACGAAGTGACATTAAAGGACTGTGTTTACACGGAATTTGCAGTAAGGTTTGATTTCACAATTTGCTATCTACTCTTCCTTGATTTTCCATGTAGATCATGGAAAGTTCTGACTGAACCTTAGACATCTATATTTCATTGTCAGTGTCTAACTAGCTACCCTCATCACTGTGAAAGTTAAATGGAAGGAACAGGATCTCATTCTGCAAGAGGTGGCTAAAATATAAAAAAAGAGTTCGCCCAAAGAGGCCTTTTTTGTTCAATGACAATAAAGAAACCAGTTAGAAACTTGAGATGACAAAATTCATTGAAATGAGACCCTCCCCTAAATGAATGTGCAGTGAGTGTCTACTTGGGATGGAAAAGCATAGAAAGTAATGTGCTGTAAAGTGGTAGTCTATGACTCAGCAATCCCTAATGGCCTGTACAAGCAAGGCTGAGTTCAAAACTAGCACACTGCTTTTTTTAAAAAAATTTGAGTGATAAGCTTTCCAGTCTGCATGTAAATTTCCATAAAATTGTTTTAAAATATGTGACATTTAAGTTAGTTACAATTTATTTATATAAGAAAATGCATGTATATGAAAACACCATAAATTGCTTTTATGTCTTGCCCTGTTAAACATCTTCCCATCTGAAGGATATTAAACAGTTCTTGAGATTCTATGCAGATGTTACAGAGGTCATTTTGTTCATTACATTAAAAGATAATAGGACAATTGCCTCTAGAATTGATGAAATTTATTCAGGTGCAGTACAAATAGGGCTACTTGCAGTAGTAATATAACAGCTCACTAAAATTTTGTTAAGTAGGAAGTGAGAAAGGTAGTGCACTGCTTGGGCAAGTTAAAACCCAAAGCAACTGTCCTTCATCACAGGTGGCAGCTGCTAGTATGCTGCTTCCAAACAGTATGATTGTATGATTTCTGTTTGGAGCAGGATTAAAAGAGCAAGCAGATTTCTGCCATAATGAATGCTGGTTTATGTATCACATAAGCAGTTCTTCATGGCTTCTCATTCACATTTGCATCTCTCGTGGAACCCATCTGCATAATGCCTTACACTGCATAAAATCTGCAAATATTTTGAGTTATGTGAAACCAGTTTTCAAATATGAACCTAAAGGACTACTTCCCTCATTTTAAATAACCAGTAGTGTTTTGCAGTATGCTAGAATTAGGATAGTTTGGTTGCAAGAATTAATTTGAAAATATGTTAATTTTTGTAATGTTTATTCTATGCCTGTATAAGCCATTACATAATTCCTTTTTGTTTCAAAGCTGAGATGGAGCTATTCATAATTTTGGAATGTCATTTGGCAGTCACTGTATGTTGTGCAGAGCAGCAAGTGGTCATAACTCTCTTTGACACACTGATTCTGCTACTGGAATAAACTGCAGGCTAGCTTCAGTCATTTGTCCATGAATTGTTCTTCATCGCTTTGGGTTTGTACCATTAGTAGAATAGGCTTCCAAAATGAGAAGATTTACTACATCCACTCCTGATGATAATTTCCTCTTTCCAAAACCAAAGAATGATTCTTTTGATAGCAGATAGCAAAGTGCTAGTTCTTTTACTTTCTCTAAAATGCTAGAAATCAAAAAATTACTTGAGAATCCTCTGCTTTTGGCAAAAATTGTAACAAAACCAATACCTCACAAGTAGAAGTAAGTGATAAAGGGGTTTTTTGCAACTTTCTCTGTCCAGTGCTAGAGCCCAAACTGTAATAAATTGATAGCCATACTGAGTAAGAAGCTTGAAATATCATTCACAGAAAATTAGTGTCCATGGCAGAAGTGTGGAGAAGCACTTTTCTGGAGCTCTTCTCAGAATAATTAGTAACTTCAGAGTGAGGTGTCATCTGCCTTTGGCTGGGACACAAAAGCAAGGAAGACACTTCCTGATAAAGCTTGAAGCTTCATTTGTAATGACTGCGATACAATTAACTCAGTGTTTGGGGAAAGGGTATTCTCCTATATTCAACAGAATGTTGGCTTTTTTTTATGTGCTTAAGGCTGCAAATAGTACAGAAATCCTATTAATAAGTCAAGGCCCTTGTCTACTTCTCTCATAAACTAAGTTCCACAAGCCTGCATCCTGTTGTGGGGTTGGGCATAGACTGTGCTCAGCCTATCATCCAGTCCTCTACCTCTTGACAGCTGCCCTTTTGTCATTCATTTGTATTGATTGCTGCCTGCTGGAACTCAAAATTGCTTGACTGAATTGCATTGAAAGAATCACAGAATCATCAAGGTTGGAAAATACCCTAAAGCTCATCTAGTCCCACCAAGAAGCAGCTATTCTTCCCACTGAAGTTGCTTTTCTCTTTTTTTTTGGCTATAAAAATAACAGATATTTCATGTTACTTTGGCCAGTTTCTCTCTGCCCAGTCCAAGAAAATCATTCTTAGGCTCTTTAGCAAGTGACCAGATGATGACTTCTGGTTTTAATAGTGCCTCCTCCAAAAGTGGGTGATACTGGCTCCTCTGAGCTAACTCCTACCTGTGCTTTGTCTCTGAAGACACATTGTCCTTCTGTCCAGGCAGCTCTTTTCTGAGCCTGATTGGAAGGCAGACAATGACTGTTTCAGAAGATAATTCTGACTTTTCTTTTTGTCATACTTGAGCTGGTCGGAATTTCCACTTAGAATGAGATAGAGCATAAAATGATTTTGTCTTGCATATCCTCTAGAAAGAAGGTTATCAAAAGGAAGAGGTATTTAAAGAGAACTGGTAGATATGGATGCTTTGCTCTGTGTGTTCAGTTTAGACAGCTCTGACTCAATTGCTCCCAGTAAAGGGTCATCACTGAGGACCAAAAGTGCCCTCTGATTATTATAAGCTACACTGCAGTATGCATGACACGTTGTTTGGAAAACATTCAAGTTAACTTAGCAGCAAATTCTGTTCCCTAGGCACAACTATATTTCACTGTACATCTGTCTTGTGCTGGTATCTGTGTTTTAGTTTCTGTTAGATACGTCCTGATTCCATCAATAAAACCTGATGAGACCTCAATTTTGTTCTTTATTTATAAAGACTGAAATAACAGAAGTATGTAAAAAAAAAATTCAATGAAAATATTCCTTCTAAATATCTTTGCAGTTGAATGTTACTGAAAATCCTAAAAGATTGTTTGTTTTAAATAGTCTCCTAGTCCGGATGTCACTTGCATAGAAACCTGTTGTGTCTGCATCTTTTTTAAACTCAACATGATATGAATAAAATCCTGTTTATATTCTGTCCGTGGAAAATACTTTCTTAAATAATACGAGGCTCATTTTTCTTTTCCCTCCACCTCTCTAGATATGACCCAGACATTTTGCTAGGCTATGAAGTCCAGATGCATTCCTGGGGTTATCTCTTACAGAGGGCTGCTGCACTAAATGTGGATTTATGCCAGATGATCTCTCGTGTGCCAGGTAAGTTACCCTACAGAGCTTCAGTTCCAATTGAAGCGAGTTGCAATGTATAAACAAATTAAAAAATAAATGCAGAGTATTTCTTCAGATAGACCTCTTTTTTTGTTCTTGCTCATGTGTTGTCATAGTATAATCACACACACCCCCAAAGAAAGTTAAAATACAAGTGAGATTCCAGTGTTCTCTGAATTTTTAAATTCCTTGGGTATTCCACTACAGGCTGTGTCATGTATTAATGAACCTGGACTCATTTTCTAAAGCTGGGTGTGAGGTTTTCAGTTCATGGAGGTGCTTCTGCAACCAAGCCTTCTCCTTGGCTTCAGTCATTCAGAGTACACATCATAATCATCATCTGCAGTTTTTCTGGCTGGGATACAAGGATATAAAAATGCTCCTGAGCAGCAGTTGTCCTGGCCAGCACCTCTTTAATAAAACCCTTGTTTTCAGTAGCCATTCTTTTATTGGGCCCAAGTGCGGATGCTTTCCTCCAAATTTGGCAAAAAGTCTGCTTGGTTTTTTGTCTCAAAAACTTGGAAGAAGTTATCCATGAGAATGGTAAGCTTAGTGTCTATCCTTAGCCAATCAGTAGAAGCTTTCAGTCTGAAGAATGTGGTTAGTGAACAGCTAAATAAATATGCTGTTGCACTTGAGAAGAGTCAAGATGACTTTGTAAAATTATAAACTGTCTCAAAAATTTGTTGTTACTCTTTGCAGTCATCAAGATGGTCTGGATGAGGGAGATTTTAAAAATCAAAACAATTGAAAATACTGCTTTTTTCAGGGCTCTAGCCAAAGATCTGCACAGAAACTAAATAGCCATGAAATAAGAAGTGCTTTACTGTGATTGTTCTATTAAAAACTTGAACCTGGTGATTTGTAATGGATGCAAAAGCACATGCTAGGAATTGTGAAGCAAGGAAAATATGAAGCAATGAACCTAAGTGTGAAAAATGTAAAAATCTAGAGTGTGCTTGCACCTTAAATACTGCAGTTGTAGTTTCCTCATAAGCTTCCCCCTCACCAAGTGGATATAGGAGAACTTGTAATGAGAAGAGTGATCCAAATGTGTCTAGTAATTTAGTAAGTTGGGATTCCAGAAGAGACAAAATGTGTAGGAAAGGTAAAAACCTGTGAAATCTTGAGGGATATAAAGGACAATATGGACTGTTTTTCCATGGTCTTTTCTAATGCAAGAACCAGAAATCAAGTGAAGCTAGCAAATGGCAGCTACAGAATAGAAGTTGATTGTTCATCCCTGCGTTGTTGAACTGTTGAGTTCCTTGTCGAGAGATAGTACAAAGGCTTAAGGTGTGTATTGCTTTAAGAGGAGATAAGTTCTTGGAAGAAAAATGCATTGAGATCTATGATATATATGAAAGTAATGTCTGGCCCAGGAAGCTGCAAATGTTTAGATGCTGGGCAAGTTTAGAGAGAGGATCAGTAACTGCATGCACCATCTTAAAGCGCCTGCCTTTGAGTACTTGATAGAACATGAGGCTGGACTAGATGGATCTTTGGGCGTACCCAGCTTAGGAATAGCATCTTTTATGTGCCGTGTGCCTGACCAGGAGAACCTAATGTATCAGAAGCACTACATTCACACTGTCCTTCCTTCAGGTTTGAATATTTGTACACTTTTGAGAGGCTTTTGATACTTGTGATATGTGAAGATCTGAGTTATATAGTCCCTTCAGGGACAAGAAAACATAAGAAAAATTTGTATCTTCGGTGGAAAGTTGATGGCAATTGGACTTTGGTGAATTTCTTAAATCCTTAATATATGAAAACAAGAACACATGATAGTTTAAATACGAGTTGGCTTTGGAGTTAGCACAAAGTTCTCAAATTTGTTCTTCAGGAATAATAACTGATTGCATGTACCTTGTTATACAATTCCTCTGATGGTTCAAATTGAGATGAGACGCTGGTTGCAATGGTAATGCCTCTGAGTACAGTCCTCAGAGGTACTGAAGGATGTTCAAAAATTTTTTTGACCTGTTACAACTCAGGATTTGCAATGTCTTTGGTAAGAGGAGTGGTTTACTGCTTTACTGTAGAAGTATGGCTGAACAGTCTCTTGAGTTTGGGACAGGTAGCTACTGTGTGTCTGGTGTTGTTCTCAAAGGCTGAGTCAAAGCTCTTGTCTTGAAGGACAGGTCTGTCTGCACTGTAGTAGATGCAGAATCAACAGTTAGGTCAGCATAGCTCTTAGTAGTACCCATATTCCTGACATACTCTTAGTCAGGTTACTGGTATTGGGATACACATTAATCAGCCCTCAAAAAAAGGGGACTGTATGATTCTTAATGGTGATGTCATTACAGTCAGGCTTCCTTCCCTTCAACTCTGAAGGTTTCAGTGAAGGAAGCCAGGATTGTAGCCCTTAGCCACTGTTCAAGTGGGCATGCAGGACATAGACATGATTTCCACAGATGTTCATGTTCCAGCTGATAGATACACACTCAGAAGTGGAATACATGACACTTAGAATGTTTCTAAGAACTGGTGTTACTGTAAGGTAAGTAATTGTTCTTTTTTGACAGAATTGCAGGAGAAAGAGAACAAAATGTTCACACTGAGCTCTTGCCAAAAATGTCATGCCATAAGTGTGGGTTTGTATGCATGATCATACACATACAAGTTGTGTTCTCTGTTGCTTTGTGGCCTGCTTCTCCATGGTTTTGACCCCATCTATGTTCCTCTTGCTTTTCCAGCTCCTATACTTCATATTTCTCTCCCTTTTTCACATGCTGTATTTTCAGAACAGGAGGTGCTCCTTCCAGCAATATGCTCCTCTTCCCTCCTGTTGAAATAAAGATGGAAGGTCCTTTTCCTTCCCTTTCCTGTGATTTCAACTTAACAAAAAGAAAGCTGAGTTTCTCTCTGGTTTTGCTTTATTGGCTGAGTCTGGTGCTGCCTCTGCCATTTACAAGTGAACTATTCATAAGTCATTAGGACACAACAACAGAAGTGAGTACTGTGTCTGTGCATAGTGGCACTTTCTTGGGTGTGCAACTGTGGCCTCCTGTTTCCTCCTTTGCATCACAGTGCAGAGTTAGGAAGTGGATAACAGAGGATAAGAGGAGACTTCTTTATTTCATCTCATGCATTTGAAAGATAGGGAGAATGTCCAGTTCTGTTTCTTAACATCATAGTTTCCAAAGAGGCTTACGTGATTCTGGTGATACATTCCCCACACCAGTTGTAGAGTTTTTGTAATTCAGTGGTGCTCATCTCTCACAGAGTCTGTTTCATCAGGGCAGTGGGTGTTCCTTGTGACCACAGTATACTGTGTTACCTGTCTTTACCAGCAAGACATAAAGCAAACTTGAGAAATGCAGGGAATCTCCTAAACAAGTTAAAAGAAAAGCAGGAGACACTGCAGAAATGAGAACTAACCAATAGTTTCTGCTTCCAATTAAAAAAATAAAATGAGGAGGGGAAATTTTAAGTTACTTGCCTTCACAGGAGATCCAGCATGTAAAAGTGACAAGAAACAGAAGCAAAAATGTTGCTGCTTTTGGGGCATTTTTCCATCCAAACATGAAACGAGAAATTGCTGGGTTTGCTCCTTAAACATCTGAAACAATAGGAAGGTTAAAAGATAGTATGCATTTTGGTGAAGCATATGAAAGGTCTGCTAAATTTTATCAAGACTGTGATTTGTTGATAAGGTCAGTAAATGACAAACATTTTCTTAACCATATTTGAGTTGATAGGGTATGCATTTGAAAGGTCGATGTATGAAATGAAGTCTGTATTACGCTGATTCACAGCAGTTCTACAGAATTTCATGCAAGTTTTACTTCTGTCTTCAAGGGTAAACGTGCTTCTTGGCTGTCTGAGGAACTAATTGCTCAGTTCAGATTGTTACTGCAAAGCATTGTGTATCCACACTTCTACACACTCCGTCCAAAATGTTTTGCTTTTTATTAGCAGGGTACTGTACAGGCATACCTCATAAATGAATGATGGCAGAATACCAAACAACCAACAGTTGAAAAATGAGTATAGATTTAGAATTGTGGGGAAATTGCCTCAAAGTGCTTTCTCTTCCATTAAATTAATAAGAAAAAGTAAGATTAGAAGATCAAATAATACAGTGTGTTTTCATATTGATTTTAAATTGTGTGGTACATTTTGAAAAACATCTCTGAACTCTGGAAAGAACACCAAAGCTGTAGACTTAGATGACTGAAAAAAAAAAAGATTTCAAGAAATGGATACCAAAAAGAGTGTCTTCTCTTGTGTTCTAGTATTCCAAAGCATGCCAAAAACCAAGGATGGCAAAAGACAATATATTTCTGTACTTTAGTCACTGCTGTCTCATGGAAAGATTCAGAATGTTGCATTTGTTCCTTCCTATTTCTTTCTCTGCTATGCAGAACTCATGTCTGTGTACCTGCTCTCACTGTGGTGGGGTTGCTTTTACTGTATGAAAAGCACTGAGTTTTCTCTCCTATGACCTGGTTCTGACTGTGTAAGATCATTGCACGTGAAACCTTGAGTTATAAACTCTTTCTGGCAGAAATCGCTTTTTTTAATTATAATTTTCTTTAATGTTGTGCACTTACATTACCCTCAAATGACATTCAGCATTGCTTAACCGATATATTCACTATAGAGATTACATTGCCTTGGACACCATTTCAGTGAAACCAAAGTAAGAGTTACCTGCAGAGGAATGTGCAAGAGCAGAAAAACCTGGGGAGTTTTATTTAGATATCATGTAGATGACTGGTAAATAAATAATCTTGTGCAATCAGTTACAGTTTTATGAATTCTTATTTTTCTAGACAGCTCAAATTGGAAGGGGGATAGCTTGATCTGGTCTTGACTGTCTTATAACTTGTCTAAATACATTCTTTTTTAATGTCTTTAGATGAAAAGAAAGAGAACAGATTTGCAACTGAGCTGGATGAATATGGATCAGATACAATGAGTGAAATAAATATTGTTGGGCGAATTGTGTTGAATATTTGGAGAATGATGAGAAATGAGGTAAAGTTTTTAAAAGGTTAATGTTTTGACTTACTGGCTTTTTAAATTGTTCTAGACTTAGTTGAAAGTTTCATGTAACTTGTGTAACTAATTTTTTTCTTTATATAGCTTTTCAAATGGAATAGTTTGCTACTTTGTGAGAATGGATTTTGCATATTGCTGAAATCTAAAGTACTGAATCAGTAATGTTTCTTAATGATATATTCCTTTTCTCTTCTGTGTGGGTTTTGAGAACAACTTACTTGTTTTAAGAATTTGAATTTGTCTAGTATGGTGCTTTTACTAAATTAAATACTTGAACTTATTTTAATCTGTTAGATTTGATATTTTCTCTTTCTTTTCCTCTTTTTTTTTCTTTTTTTTGTTGGTTCCATTTATGACCTTACATTTAATAGTCAAATGGTTCCGTCTTTACAAATCTCATTCTGCCCAAATTCAGACCTGAATTTTATGAACTGCTTCTTTCTTTCCAATTGATGAGGGATACTCTTTCCTGACTTGTAAATAGTTAAGGACTTCTAAGTATAAATGCTTACCTTTTCAACAAACTAATAAAAAGTTAATAAATTTAATTTACAGTTTTTGAAAAGTAGAGATTTCTTTGATTATGAAAGCTATCGTGCATCTTAACACATCCACTGTGTTTTTCTAGGTGAACCTAACAAATTACACCTTTGAAAATGTGGGCTTTCATGTTCTTCATCATCGTTTTCCTTTATTTACTTTCCGAGTTTTATCTGATTGGTTTGATAATAAGGCAGATGTCTACAGGTAATGATATATTAATCTACTTTGCTGTTTTTAAGGCCAGACTCTTAACACTGGATATGTAAAAGCTAAAGTCAGTATAAGAAGAAATAATCAATTTAGTTCAGGCACTAGAACAGTGTCTATGCAGCAACATGAGCTTATTTATTTGGCTATTCTGTTGTATAGTTATACCCTCAGTATTTCAGCTAGACATTTTCAGTTACAGTTTCAACATATCTGAATTGATGTACTATTTTGGAGTTCCATAATGTCTTTTATTTTGTATATGCTATTCATCAGAAGGGCTTTTAATGAACTGTCAGGCTTCTGTTTCACTTCACAGTGCTTGTCAACCAAGCTAGGCTTAAAAGTAGTACCAATGTGCAACATGTTAAGACAGTAGCTATAACTGCTGGAAAATACCTTTATATGTCATGTATCATACTGGGCTTCACTTTTCCATGAGTGATTTGGTATTGTGTGATATGAACAATTCATAAAACTGAGTACTGATCTGCGTGTTGTTTATGACATGCGTAGAGTTTCTATAAAAGTTTAATACCTTTTAACTAGGTGGGAACTTGGTTTATACTGAAAGTCTAAATTTATGTTCAGCTGAGATAGGCATTTTTAATACAGAAGGATGTTTCCACAAAAAGCCACTCTGTTAAAAACTCCATGTAAACACATGAAGAGAAGCTCAAGTTTCTGTTTTGTTAATCCTTTCAGGCAGTAAGGAAAACAGAATATATGTCATTGAAAGATGCCTTAATAGTAGTTTGCTGTAACACGTTTTGTCTATATCTTTAGAATATGTAAGTGTATATTTACATACACCACATTTTTGAAAAAATATGTATAAAAATGTCCTAGAGGAAATTTTATTTGCTTCTTTGTAACAAATCATAAAAATACATTTTTCTTAGTAGAAGGAGCAGCACTGTCCTTATTGTTTATAACGAGACGTTCACTTTCACAGATGGAAAATGGTTGATCATTATGTTAGCCGGGTCCGTGGGAATCTCCTGCTCTTAGACAAACTGGATTTGATTGACAGAACAAGTGAAATGGCGAGACTTTTTGGCATTCAGTTCTTACATGTTTTAACAAGAGGCTCCCAGGTAAGACTTAGTTTTCCTTATACTTCACAAAAGCAAAATAGGTTTTACAAAATATTTTTGTTCTTATCTTTTCAGTCCATATATGTGTTTTCATAGAGTCACAGAAGACTATTGACATGAAATTAATGTGAAAGTGAAACATAAGAATACCATTCAATCTATTGTTGCTGCTTTTGAGTTGCCTAGTGTCAGGGTTTAAAAATAGCTGTTAAAAATAGAGTTCCCAAATGTAATCATGCCAGTGAGTCTCTTCTACTGACTTCAGGAGCAATAAGCTGTGCCTTTGAGTTGGTATTGTTCACACTTAGATGAGTCTGAAAATGAATGCTTTCTAAAATGTAGATATAATTGAGCATGTTTTAGAAAGATGAGATTATTTCCTTCCAGAGCAGTCAAAGCTGCATCAAATATGTTCTAAGTGACATTTCCTGTAAAGCAGACATCTGGTGAGATTTGACAGTAAGACAAGAAGGGCTCTGACTTTATTAAGCACACGTAATGCAAGGTGTGTGCAGTTCTGTATTTTGTTACTAGCATCAGAGAGAAAGGGAGCAGCACAGAGTGAGAGCTACTCTTTATTTGAGACCCCAGCAGTCTCCAGTAATACCAAAGGCTTTCCTTGCCCAAGTTTTGAGTGACTAAACTAGCTTGACTGTTACCATGACTTCATGTGAGACCTGAACAGCACCTGAAATGAGTTAACTACTCTCTCAGCTCTCTCATGTGTTACAGCTCATCTGCTGTAATCTTCTTTCCTACCATATTTCTTCTCCTACGATCTTTCTGCTTTCTAAAAAACATATAGCTGAGATGACCAGAACTGATTTTTTTTTTTGCCAACTTCTGTGGACAAAAAGACAGCTTCAAACCTAATGTCCTAAGCAGACAGCATTGTCATAAGCCAGACAGATATGAGAGTGTCTGAAGCTGCAGTTTTCTTAACAATTCAGTCCAGTTAAAAAGCTTTTGCTTCCTTTTTTTCCTTTGACTGCAGTTTTTTGTGTCATCTCTTGACACAATGTAGATTCTTATTCTTGCTTGTAATGGTCCTCTGTTTGTGGGAGAGTGGGGAACAGGCAGGCAGGAATGCACCAGCAGCAGAGCCATGGTGGCATTTAGCAGGTATTTGCCAGTTTAGCTCCCTAATTTACCATATTAGCAGAAAATAACCCGTGTTGGAGCAAGGGAAGAGAAATGCACAGCTAGGGACAGGGAGTGTGGGACTGGAGTACTACCAACGTAGATATGCTTAAACTGTCATGATTGCAGCCCACAGAGACTGTTCTGCCTGTCATTTTTTTCAAGTGTCTGTGAGTGGGAGTGAGCAACAGAAGCATGCTGCATTTTCTCTCCTGACTGTTCTTTTCTCTTCCCTTCTGTGCATGTATGTTATGTTTCCATTGAAACTTTCTAGATCACAAAAATGACAGTTGCAATAATTCCCAGTCACTTCAAATAATATATTTTCACTCAGAAGAATCATCACTTTCTTTTATGAAGATATTCCTTTTCTCCTTATCTGAAAAAGATTTTAAAATGAAATAGTAATGAGAACAGATTGCAGATATTTTGAGTTACTTCTCCATGTTTATATTTCTCACTGTTTTACAATAACTTTTTAAAATATTTTTTTATTTTATTGTATGAAATCATCTTGAATATTCCATAGTAGACTAAACAAATCTAATAAGAGTCAATCATAGGCATACAGATTATTAGTCAGGTGACTGAAGAACTGTCTGATTTTTGGGCAGCTATGAACTCTTCAGAAGGGAAAAGCAAGGAAGGAGAGGTGGTGGGGTATCCCCGTATGTTAGCGTGTGTTTTGATTGTCTAGAGCTTAATGATGTTGGCGATGGGTTGAGTGTTTGCTGGTAAGAATCGTGGGGAAGGCCAACAGGGCAGATGTCCTGAAGGGAGTCTGTTATAGATCACCCAGCCAGGATGAAGAGGCAGACGAAATATTCTATAAGTTGCTGGGAGAAAACTCATGATCTCTAGGTTTTGTTATCATGGGGGACTTCAGCTTAGCAGATGCTTGTTGCGAATACAACACAGAAAAGAGAAAACAGCCTAGGAGGTTTGTGGTGTGTATGGAAGAGAACTTTCTGACACAGCTGGTAAATGAGCCAGCCAGGGAAGGTTGGGCCTGTGGTTTGTGAACAGAGGACAGGTAGGTGATGTGATAGCCATTTTGGGCACAGCAGTCATGAAATGATAGAGTTTTCTGTGCTTGGAGAAGTAAGAAAAGGGTCAGCAGAACTGCCACCTTGGACTTCCAGAGGGCAGACTTCATCCTGTTTAGAAGACTGGTTGAGACAGTCCCTCAGGAGGCACTCCTGAAGGGCAAACAAGTCTAGGAAGGTTGGATATTCAAGATAATCCTAAAGGCACAGGAACAAGTTGTTCCTACATGCTGAAAGACAAGCCAGTGAGGGAGAAGAACCAGGTGGGATGAACAGAGAGGTTTGGCGACAATGCAGAGGGAAAAAAGAGTGTATCACCTTCAGAAGGGACAGGCAACTTGTGAGGACTGCAAGGATGTTGTGAGGGGTTATGCAGGAAGAAAATTAGAAGGGTCAGAGCACAACTAGAACTTAATCTGGTTACTGCCATAAAGAGACAACAAAAGATGTTTTTACGAATACATCAACAACAAAAGGAGAGTTAAGGACAATCTTAACAGATTCATCCTTTATTGAATATGAAATACAGTGACAAAGGATGAGGAAAAGTTAAGGTACTTAATGCCTTGTTTGCCTCAGTCTTTAATAGGAATACCAGTTGCTGTCTGGGTACCCACACCCCTGAACTGGAAGACAGGGACAGGGAGCAGAATGAAGCCCCCAGAATCCAGCATAAGGTGGTCAAGTGACCTGCTACACCACTCTAGACACACACATCTGTGGGGCCACATGGGATCCCATCCAAGGATATGGAGGAAACTGGTTGAAAAGTTGACCAAGGACCTTTCAATCCTTTATCAACAGTTTTGTTTAACTGGGGAAGTCCCAGTTGACTGGTGATTAGCAAACCTGATGCCCATCTACAAGAAGGGCTGGAAGGAGGATCCAAGGAACTACAGACTTGTCTGCCTTACCACAGTTTCATGAAAGGACATGGGGCAGACGATACTGAATGTGCACAGAAACCAGGGGATCACACCTAGCCAGCATGGCTTTAGGAAAGGCAGGTCCTGCTTGACCAGCCTGATCTCCTATGACAGGATGACCCACGCAGTGGATGAGGGAAAGGCAGTGCATGTTGTCTACCTGGACTTTAGTAAAGCCTTTGACACTGTGTCCCACAAGATTGTCCTAGAGAAACTGGCTGTTCGTGGCATGGATCAGTGTATTCTCCACTATGAAAAAACCTGACTGATGGCCAGGCCCAGAGAGTGGTGGTGAATGGTGCCACATCCAGCTGGTGGCCGGTCACCAGTGGGGTTCCCCAGGGCTCAGTGTTGGTGGCAGCCCTGTTTAATATCTTCATTAATGATCTGGATGAGGGAATTGAGTGTACCCTCAGTAAGTTCACAGATGACCCCAGGTCGTGTGGGAGCATTGGTCTGCTTGAGGGTAGGAAGGCTCCACAGGGGGATCTGGATAGGCTGAGCCCAGTTGTATGAGGGTCCTGCCGTTGACTCCCAACAATCCCAGGCAGTGCTACAGGCTGGGGAAAGAGTGGCTGAAAGCTGACCAGAGGAAAAGGACCTGTGTGGCCAGCAGTACTAGGGAAGTGATCATCCCCCTGTATTCAACATTGCTGAGGCCACACCTTGAGTGCTCCATTCAGTTCTGGGCCCCTTAGTGCAAGAAAGACACTGACATGCTATGGAAGATGGTTGTCAACTGCGTGTTATACTTTGTTTTCTTCAATGATGCAAAGTCTAACAGGAATACAGTTTAGCAAATGCCCATTCACTGACTGTAGCATGGCCATCCATATATATTGTTGCAGCCTGTTGGATGTATATTTTTTCCATAGATAAAAATTTAGGGTACTTGATTTTCAATGATTGGAGCTAAATGAAGAGCAAACATGGAAAAGTTCTACTATATGTGATAGAAAATGTAGAATCATAGAATGTTAAGGGCTGGGAGGGACCTTAAAGATCTAGTGATACAGAATTTCATTTGAATATACATTAAGATCTATTTATTTTGGAAAACTGGTTTTCTGTACTTCAGGTACAGGAAATGTAAGTGTACATTTGTGCTGTCTTAATGCACACATCTTTGTTCTGCTTTTTTGGAATCATAATGATTATATTCCAACTGTTTTACAGTATCGCGTGGAGTCTGTGATGCTGCGTATTGCGAAGCCAATGAATTACATTGCTGTGACTCCCAGTGTCCAGCAGCGAGCTCAAATGAAAGCCCCACAATGTGTTCCCTTAATAATGGAGCCAGAATCCCGCTTCTACAGCAATGCTGTTCTTGTCTTAGATTTCCAGTCATTATATCCTTCCATTGTGATAGCATACAACTACTGTTTTTCAACCTGCCTGGGACATGTTGAAAACTTAGGAAAGTAAGTTGTTCTTTTCTCACAAACTTTGACTCCATAGAGACTTCAGCGTCTTTTCTAAGATACTGAGAACCCTTGGTTGTTACTGGAAACAATGGGCACATTTGAATAGTATAATTTTCTGTTACACAAGAGAAATGATAAAAATCTACTGTGTGGGTATGTGCATATGCACACATATACATATGTGCATCAATGTGTATTTTTAATTACATACAGAATTAGACTCTGTTAAAGAAAACAACAAACAACTATGTGCATCTGTGTTCATACACCTTTCATTATTGTGGTGATGCTGGTTTTTAATACTGCTCCAGAATAAGTTATTGTTAATCCACCACCTATCTTCAAAACTGGGCTAGTATTTTCCTTAATAAATTATGGTAGTTCTTTTAACAGTTTTAGTTCACTCTGGTCTTAACTATTCAAAATTAAAAGATACAAAAGAGTTATTCTTTGTGATATCTTTTATTGAGCTTGACAGTTATTCCTTTAATTGGGAAAAAATGTCATTGCTCTTTATAGTTACCTCTGTAAAACAGTATTTTGAAGAATGGGAAGATGCATGTGGTAATTGCTAAGTGTCACCATCGGGATTTCAAGTTTCTGATTTGAAATTTTGAATTTGTGGGAAGCAAATATGTGAAATGGGGTACTTGGTAAACACGCATGGTTTTCACAGGGGATTACAGTATGAGTACGTGCTTCCATTAACTCAGCATTTGGAAATGATTCATTAACACAGAACAGACTTGATAAATTATGCATGCGATGGAATTTAGCCATTTATTAGTACTTTATTCCTAGAGCTTTTTGCATATAGCTAAGAAATTTGAAATTATTTTATGCTTGTTTATACCTAAGTTTATTCAGTCCTTGTTGGCATTATCAGCATTTCAATGTGAGCTGATGCTTTTGCTTGATTGGGCTGTAAATGAATGGTCTTCATATTTAAATTTTTTCTTTATTAGATACGATGCATTCAAATTTGGCTGTACATCTCTGAGAGTACCTCCTGACTTACTTTACCAGATTAGGCACGATATCACAGTGTCACCCAGTGGAGTAGCTTTTGTCAAGGTAATGATATTAGTGCTCTGTGACAGGCATTTTCACTTCCTGTTGGCTGACTAACTTAGGATCAAATTGATATTATAGTTTATATTTTGTTGCATTAAGAGCAGACAGAAAGGGAAGGTTCAATCTCTGATTTCCCAATGTTTTTTGATACTTGTCAAAGTGTTGAACTTCTGGCAGTTCAGAAAGTGAAATGTCATCTTTATACTTTCCTTTATACTGAAGATTTATTTCATCTATAATTAAACTGTATTTTACTTGTGCAGTTCGGGGATCAAAGAGTAATTATCTGTGTGTAACACTTCATTCTTCTCCTGCCTGTATAGCAGAATACTTTCCTAGAAGAAAGAGTCATTGTTTGGGAGATGAAACTCCCTGACTTGCTTTCTGCTGTTCTCATTTTGTGTCCTGCTGGCTAATTTGTAACGATTATGGCCTGAAGTTCTAATAAATAGTTAGCCAATCACCAGCATACATGTGTTTAATGGAAGATGAAAACTTTAAGTAAAGAATATTTGCAGCATTTTTAAAAGATAATATTCCTTCAACATTTAATATTTTGAGAATTAACAGTTAAATATTGAAGTCCCATTCTATTAAGACGATTATCCAAACATTGCATTAGGAAGACTGATAAAGAACAAAAAGCTATTTACTCTGCCCTTAAGAGCTTTGCCTGTATTTTAGGTTCCTTATAATATTTGCGGGAAAAGCCAAACTGTTGGTGGCTAGGGCATCTTACCAGTTACTTTGTCTTCCTAAGAGAGGTTAATTGACAGTTCTGGGATTTTTAACATAATTTTTTCCTTTGTTCCCATCATGGCAGCCTTCAGTAAGAAAGGGCGTGTTGCCAAGGATGCTAGAAGAAATCTTGAAGACTAGGATAATGGTCAAACAGTCAATGAAGTCTTATAAGCATGACAAGGCTGTGACTCGAATGCTTGAAGCTCGTCAGCTGGGTCTTAAATATATTGCTAATTTTACATTTGGTTATACTGCTGCTAATTTTTCTGGAAGAATGCCATGCACTGAGGTAAGGGTTACAAATAAAAATTGTGGGAAAGACACGATTCAACTATTATTTGAAACATACTTAAACTAAATACCTTTCTAAAAGCTGTTTTTATTTGTAATACTGAAAGTGAACAACTTAGGATTTATTTGTGATCTTTTGGAAAAAATTGTCTCATTTGTCTTCTTCCCATAAAAGAGCATTTGGAGTTGGCATTTCTGTAGAAGTGTCTCCAAAGGTAGATTGGATTCCAGTTCTAAAAGTGGAAATAAAATAAAACATTGTAGCTGATTCATAGTTTTCATAGAAATCAGCACAATTCAAAAACTAGAGAAAATGATCCTAAGCAGTCGTCTTGCTCCATACAGTTTTAACATGTCTAAAGAAGTTTAAACCAAATTTTTCTTTATTTTAATTCTTAATAATTTTTTGTCATTATTCCTTTACTTCTTGTTATTTTGGGGTAATTTAAGCAACCTTTTTATTTATTATATGCATTTAAACCATGAAATAAAATATATTGTCTCAGTATAGTAATTTTCATAAACAGATCAGGCACAGTTTAGTCTGTGTTTACCAAGAGCTAGTACTTGCTCTAACAGTAGAATAAAGATTTTCAATCTGTCTTTAACTTTTCAGATTGGAGATAGCATTGTCCACAAAGCCAGAGAAACATTGGAGCGTGCCATTAAACTGGTGAATGATACAAAAAAATGGGGTGCTCACGTTGTGTATGGTGATACAGACAGGTAATTAACGGTCTACTTCTCACAGTGTTTTAAAATCATAGTAGTTCTTCATAGAAAGATTTTTCTTTTGTCTCAACAAGGCAAATTTATGATGCTGAAAAGACTATGTGGACCCTCTTCAGATGTTGCTTACTGTGTTGCAGAATATACAAAGTAAACAATACCCACTTTCCTCACGTTTCTTTTAGGACTCAGCACTTTGAAGCTTTATTTTCTTTTGAAAATTATGTGGAACAGAAAGAGGGGGAAAAATAACATTTTTTGAGTTGCAAATTAATATAAATCAAATTTTCCAAATTATTATTTTTGTGCCTGTTTCTGATGCCCTTTTTACTTTGGAAAATAGGGTATTTAGAACATAGTAGGCATTGCACCTTGAGGAAGGCACTGTTCTAAGCTTCAAAAGGGATGCAGTTCAGAAGCAGCTACCAGAGCATGCAAAGATATTATTAGGCTGCCTGAAATACATCATATAAACATCTCCCCTTTCTCAGTCAGTCTTTCATCTAAATAATAACCATGCTCTAGGCATATCCATCTCTCTTCTACACTTGGGTAATTCTTCAGCCGTTGGGAAACAAAGCTTGTCTGGCTGTCCTTAACAACTTGTGATTCCAGTGATCGATTTCAGCCTGCTTTGATAACAAACTTGAAATTTGAAAGACACTGAATTCATAGTAGTTTTATTTTAAAAAAATTGTTGGAGAAAGGAAGTAAAATGCTATTGCTGCTCTTAGGGGGAAGGTGTGGTGGTGTACTCAGAGCTCTTTACAGTTCTCTCTTGGGAATTTGAGTTTTGCAGCACCTGGGAGCAGTTGTGTTCCCTGCTCACCAGCTAGTCACAGCATTCATCCGGCCTTTGGCACTCCTCATTTCATACTGAACATTGAAATTTCTCAGATTTTTGGCTTTTCTAGCTGAAGAAAGGGAATACAATTGATAACAAAATCCCTGCCTTGCTACTAGGAAACTATAGTTTTATCATTTTCTAGGAACCATTTTGAAAAGATTTGCACTTATTTCCTCTGTCTCATTTCTTGTAGCATGTTTGTACTCTTGAAAGGAGCCACGAAGGAGCAGTCTTTTAAGATTGGTCAAGAAATTGCTGAAGCTGTAACAGCAACAAACCCTAAACCTGTTAAACTGAAGTTTGAAAAGGTAAAAGGAAAATACTTTGCTTCAAGTGTATTAGGTGAAAACACTGTTATTAAAATAAAAACAAACAAAAAAGGTAAAATAAAACATTTTTCTGGACCTTAATGTAGTATAGAGATACATAGCAGTCCCGTGTTGTGCTGTTTCTGCAGGCATATATTGCAAGTTCCTTAATGCCTCAGGGAGCTCCTTAATGCCTCAGAGGAGCACTGCAGTATGAACAACAAAAAGAAATAATACTACTTTCACATCACCGTGCGTGGTGGCCTGTTGTGCTAGCAGCATACGGCAGTTTGAAATTCCTGTCTCATCAGTTTTTGGAAATGTCTCCCTCAATTTGTTATTACTGATTTCCTTTTATGACAAGGTAACCTACCTTGCTAATCAAGGGAAGACAGTTGATGTAATGTTTTTGGATTTCAGTAAAGTTTTCTATGCTGTCTCTCACAGGATCCTTCTGGACAAACTGTCCAGCATACAGCTGAATAAACACATCATGTGGTGGGTGAGCAATTGGCTCATGGGTCGAGCGCAGAGGGTGTTAGTGAATGGGGTGACATCAGACTGGTGACCTGTCACTAGTGGGGTTCCACAGGGCTCCATTTTGGGTCCTGTGCTCTTCAACATCTCCATAAATGACTTGGACACAGCACTGGAAGGGATACAAAGCAAGTTTGCAGGTGACACAAAACTCAGAGGAGCTGTTGACTCCCTTGAAGGCAGGGAGACCCTGCAGAGTGACCTCAACAAATAAGAGCACTGGGCAGTCACCAACCATATGAAGTTCAACAAGGAAAAGTGCCAGATCCTGTACCTGGGATGGGGTAACTCTGGCTGTTTGTGCAGACTGGGGAATGAGATGCTGGAAAGCAGTGCCATGGAAAGGGCCCTGGGGGTCCTGGTCAGTGGCAAGTTGAATGTCAGTCAGCAGTGCCCTGGCAGCCAAGCGGGCCAACCCTGTCTTGGGGGCATCAGGCAAAGCATATACCTATAAAAAAACATATACCTATAAAATGAAAAATCATAAAAATCCATTCCGTAGGCTTCTGGAAGAAATATTAATAACAAGTCTTTTCTAGAAGAGCAAGGCAATGTGTTACTAATTTTGCTGAAAGTTTATCATTGTAAAGTCATTAGCAAGGTGCTCAGGTAATTTAGCATTAGTTCTAGTGATCTGGACATTTTCAAAGTACATTCCTGACTCAACAAGTTCTATCAGAATTTATCAGCAAATTGCCAGTTTTCATGGAAAATACAGTAGAAAAATATTAACAGGAAAAGTCAGGATACGTGTGGAAGGCACAGCAGCTTTTGCTCACTGACTCATGTACAGGGACCCTTTCCACTTTGAGGCAATTCTGTCATCACGCTGAAGGAATAATTGGCCCGAAAATAAATCACTAGGTGTACAGGAGCAGGAAAATGCCTCAAAGCTGGAACATCTGTTCACAAGATAGGACACCTATGTGTGGGACGCTCTTCGGTCCAAAGCCATCTAAACTCATTGCTCACTCTTTTACGAGAGACAGGAGATGTGGTGTTACCCTACTAACACTGCGAAGAAATTGTTTTCCATTCTTGCATTTAAAACTGGTCAAGGAATACTGACACAATCAAGAATGAAATAAGAGGTTGGATAAAACAAACAAAAGAGACCATGACCTTAAAAATCAGTTAATAAGAAAACCATTCTCCAAGCGTAGGCTTTAAAAAAGCGTACTTTCCCAAATGGGATGCCACCTGATTTTTGGCACCTCCTAATTAGATAAAGTTTGATAACAGCCACCACTTTTGCTGGGAACATTTTCTTCTCTGATGTTTAAAATGAAGTTGTCGTTATAAGAAAGAAAGATAATGGAGTTACATTAGAAATGGTGACAAGTGCAGTCCAGAAAAATAAGGGTACTTGCAGTGTGTGTCACTTTTCATCTGAGCTTGAGCTAAATGAAATACAAAGTGATTTAAGAATGGAACTCCCCAGAATCCCAACTTCCTCACCTGTCCTTTAATAGTCCTTTGATCTAGTTTATCAGTTTCAGTGATTTAGAAGATCCAAAAAAACACAACAAAAACAATAAAGCAAAGTATTCCTTAGGAAACCCTCTATGTTCAAAGCCATCTTATATTCTCAATGCATGCTAAATTCAGCTTTCTTCTTTCTAAACATTCCAGGTCTACTTGCCATGTGTCCTGCAAACTAAAAAGAGGTACGTGGGTTACATGTATGAAACACTGGACCAGAAGGACCCAGTATTTGATGCAAAAGGCATAGAGACAGTCCGAAGGGACTCCTGTCCTGCTGTTTCCAAGGTAAAATATTCATAGATTTCTTCCTGAGTGAAATTATAATATTCTGATATTTCATTTTATATTTGTCTTTTCTTAGAATTTCTAGTCCTTTTGAGTTGTCTGAGACTTGATCTGGTTTTCTAGTATGAGCCATTTGAAGGGTAAATTGAAGATCTTTCGCAGCATTACAAGGACTTGCATTTTGCATCTTATATTTCATCCCCTAAAAAGCCCATGGCCCATGTGTAAGTCCTATAAAAGACCATTCTTAATCCAGTTCACTTTAACTGGAAGTATTACTCCCAGATGAGTGAGACCCACTGATGTGTCTGCTGAATATCTCACTTATATAAATCTAGTTTAGCTAAGAATTCGTTTAAAATAAGCTTTCTTGCCTGTTTATTTTAAGCTGTGTATTGGAAGGCTATAAAGAAATGGCTCTTGTTATTAGCCACATTAAAACAATTCTATGCCAAAAAGAAAGGTAACCAGGTAGGAGGATTTACTTCTCGTTTTTACTTCTCTGGTTTTTACTTCTCCTTTTTTCCCCCTTCTTTTTTTTCATTTTTTTTTTATCCTAATCCTTTTGTTTGCTGAGGAGGTCAGAAGGTCATGGCAAAATATTTTTGATGACAGGAAAAACATCTCTCAAAACATCTTTTCATTTTTTTCCTTCTCAGAGGAAAACCTCTGTAATTATTTAAACAGTCTTAGTGCTGGAGTATGGATGATGTCATAAAAGATGTGTCAAACTGAGGAAAAAGTTGTCCAGTAATTTGTTTATTAATGTCTTTGAGTGGAAGAGATTGCAACCTGCTGTCATATTAACATCCTAGTACACCACTGGTGGTACTTCTGAGCAGTGTATTCATATTTCCATTTAATTTACTGAATGAATTTGAGTTAATTGGGTTTTAGTTAAACATACATGTTCTTCTCACCTTTCTCCTTTGGTTGTAAAGATACTTGAGTGTTCTATCAAGCTGCTATTTGAAACACGGGACATAAGTCAGATCAAACAGTATGTTCAGAATCAATGCATGAAGCTACTGGAAGGAAAAGCCAGCATGCAAGACTTTATCTTTGCAAAAGAGTACAGAGGGAGCTCAGCTTACAGACCTGGAGCCTGTGTACCTGCCCTGGAAATCACCAGGTAATGAGATTAAGAAGTGCTAATCATCGATATTTTTTATCTTGACCTTTGTGTTGACAAGTTATGAGTAGGAGATCATAGATATTTTTTATCTTAATCTTTGTACTGACACATTATGAGTAGAAGATTGTTGGTATTTGTTCTCTTGACCTTTGTACTGTGAAGTTATGGGTAGCAGTGAGATCTCTCCTTCAGATACTGTTGTAACAGTTGTCCCTGACTTTCTTCTGTGTGTGAAAAGAGATCAGGCATGAGATGGCCCTAGAAGGTCATTTTGTAGTCCTGGAAAGAGCCACACATGTTCAAGAGTAAAATCATGCTGGGACGCTGTAACAGCGTGTTCACTTCTGTTATTTATGGTTTGGTTTTGTACAAGGGCATGACTCTCTGAGATTACCTGTCATTCACAGATACTAGATACAATAAAAATTTTAATAGTCATGTCTCTCTGTGCTGTGAAATACATTGCCAGGCATAATTTTTCATTTTGAAAAAAATACCTTAATATTTCATCCCATTGATATTGTTTATTAGCAGTAGTGTGAGTTCACACATTTGCCACCTTGCTTAATACAAAAGGTCTTCCAATTAAGCTGTGCTTTTTTAATAAAATAAAATCCAAGTTGAAGGCTGATACCTGCTTCAAATTAAATTAATCGGCCTTTGCTTTCTGAGTAAAGGACAATTGAATTTGAAGCAAATATCAATCTACTGAGCAAGCAGGCTCAGAAAGCAAAAGACAATTTGACCAGAAAGCAAGTGATACTTGAGCTCTTTTTAGTACCTTGGCTGCTTTTTAAAAAGCATTTCTTTAAGGAAGGGATAGCTAGAAAGCAACCTGCGTGCAAATCCAAGTGATGTGAAATAGCATGTGTCTTTAGGGCTCATGCTCCAAGTTCTAAAATTTAGGTCTGATCACAAAACAAAAATTAAACAGTTTGATCCTGTGCTCCATAATAGACACTAACTTCAGTTGTCTGGAGAGCAACTGATACAATCAGATGGGGAAGCTTACAAGCAAATGGAGTGACTATGAATTTGCCTCTGTATGCATTATAAAGGCTGTTCTTTCAACAGGAGAATGCTTGCCTATGACCGTCGCTCTGAACCACGGGTTGGGGAGCGAGTGCCCTACGTCATTGTGTACGGCATGCCCGGCCTGCCCCTGATACAGCTGGTGAGGCGGCCCATTGAAGTCCTGCAGGATCCCAACCTGAGGCTGAACGCCACCTACTATATCACCAAACAGATTCTGCCCCCGCTGGCCAGGGTGTTCTCGCTTATCGGCATTGACGTCTTCAGCTGGTACCACGAGTTGCCACGGGTAAGTGTTCTCAAGCAGTTAACAAGTGCAGTGCATCTCTACAGTGTTTGGCTGCATTGTGGCTTTCAGTGGAATGAGGTTTACAAAGCAGTGTTTGATGCTCAAACATGCAGTCCTGATTCTCAGATCTTCTGTTTTCTGACCCCTCCCATACATTATGAGAATATTTTGCTGCAGTGTTATATTTTTAGTAGTATGTGTATATGCATCTGTTTAGCATAACAGACGTTGGAACTCCTATTTTCCAAAACGTTCTGAAGATCCTTCCTCTGTATAGAAAAGGCTGTATGCCCCAGCAGCAGGACCACTTCAAAAATTTTTATCACCAGAAATGTTAAACTAATTATATCCAAACCTGACTTTCATAGAAGTTAAGCAAGTCCTTGAGATGCAGGAAGAGAGCTGGTAGATAGCTGGATTTTAGTTTGTGATTCCCCTAACAAAAAGGGATAATGAAAGACAGTATATCTGTGTAGTTAGGTTACTCTGCTCAGCATAGACTTCAGCAGCATAGGAGTGCCTCATGTTTCCCACTGCAGACTTCTAATATGGCCTTGATTGACTTCAGTTCTTTTCTTTGTCTTTCTGGTGGCACTACGACAGTCACCTTAAGTATCTCCAGCAAGATGCTCTAAAAAAGGTAAAAAGAGCCCTGGCTTTCTGCAAGGCCAGGAAGCACCAAGGAAGTCATAGGGAGCAGAGCAGCAGGAGTGAAGGATAGCAAAAACCTTGAGTCATGCAGCAGCAGGTTCAGGGAGCGACCTTCCCTGGGTGACTGGGCAGTCGTGGAGCCTTGTCCAAGGAAAGCAGAGCTAGTGCCATGGACCAAAGCACCATGGCAGCTCTGTGACCAGGACTACACCAGCACAAAAACTCTAGGGCAGGTAGAATCTGGAAGGCAGTCTCTGGGGCTGCAGCCAGGGCACGTTTAGATGTCAGAGAGTTCAGCAGCTAAAAAAGGAACAACCACAAGAAGCGGAATTTGAGTTGAGATCAGGAGTTTAGCATGTGACTGAGGATTTCTTTGGTTACTCTTTGTCTTCTCTGCTGAGGTTCCCTGTGAAATAGATGTGGGCATGGGCTCTGTTCACTTCAGGACCAGTGCTGCACTCTTCAGAGTGATGTGATCCATGTTCATAATGTGTGTATGAACCCATGCCCTGCAGGCATCTTCTTACTCCTTACAAAAAAGCCCCCCAAACTATGTAATCTAGGAGTAAGGAAGCTGCTCTCTTGAAAGTTCAATACCTCTTAATTATTTTTCTTGACAGATTCAGAAGGCTGCCTCAACTGCCCGCACTGAGCTAGAAGGACGCAAAGGCACCATCTCCCAATATTTCACGACCTTACACTGTCCCGTGTGTGATGAACTGACCCAGTATGGGATCTGTAACAAATGCAGAAGTCAGCCACAGCATGTGGCAGTGATTCTTAACCAAGAAATCCGAGAGTTGGAGCGTAAGCAAGAACAGCTGGTCAAGGTACGATTAAAGCATTGTCAGATGTCTGTCAGCAAAAAGCAGGGGCTGAAATTTCAAAGCGGAGTGTTACTGAATTGTCCCAACAGCAATGGGAAGTACAGTCCGGGTGTTAAATGTGCTACAGCGTGTTTGTTTTTCCCATTGCTGTTGAAGGAAGCATAGCAGCTGTTACTCTCCTTTAGCTTTGCATAAAACTGAAGGCAGAGAGGGGCTCAGAACAGAAGATGCTTTTCTCCTTTTCTTTTTTTTTTTTATAAGAGTACCTTGTATGGTTTGTAGGTGCCTTTTTATAATGACAGTGATGGAGAGCTGTGAAAATGTGAAAAATTCACCTTTTTAGCATTAGGCGTTTGTGCCAGCAAATTTATTTATTTATATGTATAACATGGATGTGTTTTAGCTTGGGGGTTTTCTTGTTACCTTTCCTCTCCATAGGAATTTTCCAAGCTGTTTTTTCTCTTGAGCTAGAAGTCAATTAAGAGGGTAGCTGACTGTGCTCACAAATATATTATAGCAAAGCACAGGACCTCCTCTTGTGGAAACATATGCATACCCTCACCTAATTTTCACTCTGTCGTATTCTATAATTAATAAGTATATTGGTTAAAATTTATTTTAGCACTCTCATGTGAGCCATTTTAAAGACGTGTGTGAATTTCACGTCTATAAACATTCCTGTAGTCTAAGCATTGATTTAATAGCTTCTCATGAGGTTGTTATAAACCCACTATAATTCACTGTTCATAAATATTGCATTACTAAGGTGTGGCCTTCTTGCTGTATTTTGTAATGTTTACTCTTATCTGCATTGTAAGCAGCAGTAAGTAAGGAGTTTTCCTGTGGTGCTCTGAACCTTTCACATTGCTCTTGCTCTGGAGTAAATCAGAACTTGGCAGATTGGTGCAGCTCCACAGAAGAATCAGTTTGGTTAGAACATTCTCTTGTCCCCACAACACGCAACAGCTCAGCAAGGCTTGGGATCCTGTTCCAGTCAGTGTTTGATGTCTTTGTAAGGACATGTCTTATTTTAATATGAAGACATATATATCCTTCACAGCCTAAATTTTTGGCCCTCTGTGATTAGAAACATGCTGGAGTGAGCCGAAAACTGATACAACACTGAGTTGTACATTATTTTAAAACACACTTAAAAATTACATGTTGTAGATTAAGACCATAAACTTGTCTCAGCAAAAACTGAACTTGGTATGTGTCTCATGTACAGTTTAGTTTGGTCCCTTGCATTTGAACCAGCCACAGCCTCTTTCCAAAGAACTAGGGCAGATGTATTTCTGAGGTTACAAACCTGGAACAAGCTGTTTAAATCCTGTTCCTTTTGGTCACAGTTTTAGGCCAGAGGACTGGTATCCTCTGAGGTGCCAAAGGTGGGACTTGGCTGAGAGTGGCTGCTCCTCTGGCTATTGTCTGTCTGAGTTTCTGGCCTGTAGGGATTCAGTGCTGATGCAGGTCTGGCTTGAGAGCGTGCTGGTACCCAAACAATTTAACATGGAAAGAAGGCAAAGAACTAGTTTTAAAAGAAAGAGATATGATCATGGTTTGTTTTTCAAATTGTGCAAATGGTAGGATAAAAGATGTAACATTTTAATGATACAAATCACAGGTGTGGTTGGAAGCAAACTTTTGAGGTTTTGGAGGAACCATGGAGATGGCAAATGGTGCAAAAGATAAAATAACATAGCAGGGCCTTTAGTTTTCTGAAGGTATCTACCTTTGTTAAAACTGTGCCTGCTGCTATTTTGTTCAATCCAGTATCTCACTTAAAAGTACTTTCAAGCAGCACTAACGAGGAGTTCCTTGAACAAAGAGAGCAGTGCAACTTACATAGCCTGTGTGTTTCTGGGTTTGATTGACTCTGACTAGGTAAAACTCTAATTGAAGCTTATCTTGAAACAAGAGGAATTTATTTTAAAGTCCCTTTCCTTTGCAGAGAATAACTGCAGAGTAAGAATTTTGTCTTTTTTTTTTTTACTAGGAAGCTTTTATACAGGACAGGTTTATCATGAATAGAACACACTGTCCTGCTTAAATCCACTTATTTACCCTGTTTTTTCAAATGCTGCCATATGCGAGTAGAACTTAGTTAGCAGGATTGAAACCGGAGCTGTACAGTCCTGCTGTTGCTCTTTGCCCCAGTTTAGAGAGGCTGATGCCTGCCAGCCACCCCCCTGTGGCCAAAGGAGCCATCTAGCAGCACTGTGCCTGGCCTGCTGATAGTCTTGACTGGGTAGTCCCAAGTAGTTTAGGCCTTGCTTGTGTCATTTAAAATAACCTGGCTTGCTTTTTTCACCTGTGGTCTAGATATGCAAGAACTGTACAGGCTGCTTCGATCGACAGATCCAGTGTGTCTCCCTCAACTGCCCCATACTTTTCAAGCTCTCCAGAGTAAGCAGAGAACTGTCAAAGGCACCGTATCTTCGCCAGCTACTTGACCAGTTTTAAATGATCTGTGTTACAGGATTCCAGGTGCTATTTTTTTTTTCTTCAGTGTTTACCACACTAAGACTATTGTGCATGGTGCTTTTTCAAGTCTCATCTAGTCCAGGATTTCCATTTTAACTGTTGGGTTTATTATCTGAAGAAGAATGAACACTTATCATAACTAAATGGAAAAAAAAAAACAACCATTTGCTGATCTATGAATAGCTCACTTTTTAAGATGTACAAATTTCTTCTTTCTTTCATGTTTCTAACATACTGTTTTATAATGCTGATGTTGAAATAGCTCTGTGTAACATCTTGTAAATTCATTTCAAAGTAGAAGTCAAGTTTACTTCCTGGAGGAAGGAGCACTGAAAACCTCTTGAAACGATAAAACCATTTGTGTGTGTTCTTGAACTGTCAGTATCAAGACGTGTTACTTATATATTATCCATTCACTTTATAATTTTGTCTGCGAAATATTTTGTAAATACACTTTTTTACTTTTCAAACAACTGAGTAAAATAATGTGCAATGACTTTTATACAGATAATTTTAAAGTTGGTTGGTATATCTCCTCCTAAGTTTTGCTTGATTCCAAGTAGATTATTATTTGATCAGACTGTGCAAGCAGTAGTATCATGTGTAGCATTTTGAAACATTATTTTCTAAAAATTGCTGTCTTGCTTTAGCTATTAATGGGGCATTGTGAGGAACTGTGCAAAGACATTTTTGTTACAAACCTGTGGGACTGTTGCAATACTTTAAATATAAAATTTTATTCCATTTTTGCTTGTTTTGTATAGACATTTCTATTGCTTCTAAATATGCTTAAAATATTTTCTTTCCTTACGTACTGTACAGTTAAATCTTATTTGCCACCATCTTGACAAAATGTGTATTTAGAATATTTGTATAACTGTATAAAATGGAAAAGGAATTATGTGGTCAGTGCATTGTTTTCTAAACTGGAAATCATTTTGTTTTAGAAGTTAATAATGGAAACCATATTAAAGTTGAATAAAATGATATGGTAAAAATTTTTTTTTTTTTAATATTTACCCTCAATTGCAGACACTGTTGTTTCCCTTGTCTGGCTCAGACAGTAATATCAACAAGACTGCTCAAATAAGAGTTAAGAATCCAAGCTTAAATCCTCAGCAGCAATTCTTAGAGGCTTTCCCCAAACCAGAAGGTAAACATTTCCAGTTTTCTATTACTCGAAACAGGACTAAGTTTTAAATGTAGAAGTCCACAGCAGCTTTGAAAAATAGACCAAAACTTTATTTACATCAAGGAACCTGAGTGCCTTCTCCAGATAGGGATTTATTACAGTCAACACACAAGTCAGTCTATTAAATTTCACTTTATACAGTACAATGTAAAACCCACACCAAGCAGAATAAAAACTATTAAATATATAATGAAACATCCACAGATTGCAATGCACTTGTATGCAAAAGTAGCTAAAAAAATAAACCATCAAGGCATAAAACTTTGCCTGTTCTTGAGTTCAAGCATTGGTCATGTACAGAATAAAAGTGCAAATGCCAGGAGTGAGTGCTTGTAGTACAGTCCAATCCTTGGCAGTGGTGTGGGGATAAATAAAATATTAAAAGACACTTAACTGCAAGAGGTTAACACTGGAGCAGAGTGCTCGTCTTCAACCCATTCCTGGTTTTATGGACAAAATAGAGGATTCTTACTAAATTCAGATATCTAATCCATGGATCACAGCTCTCATCCTCAACAGAGAGATGACTTTTCTAGCATAAGCAGGGCAATAGTAACATAATACCATTTGCTTCAAGTAATTTCAATCCCTAACATGTATGTACTTGAGCTTTCTGGAGGACCTGTAACTTAAAAGGCACTGTTAATAGATCTGCACTGTAAACAGATCCTCACCAACTATATGCCATGAAGCAATTTATTTCAGAAGGATATTTAAACATGCAAAAACTAACACTCACTAAAAACAAGCCTTCAGGAACACCAAAATCCAAGAACAGTGAAAGCTCAGACTTGAACATCAAGGGTGCCTAGAATTGCTGTGAGCTGGACTCATCATTGGACATGTCCTAGAACCTGTTTTGGTCTTAAGTTGTTTCAAACATTTCATTTTCATTCAAGGGCAACCCCTGCTCTTAGGCTGGTTAGGGGATAAGGAGAATATTTTCTGTCAGTATATTCCAGTTCAGGTTTAAGACCAGAATTAAGACACTGAAGGCTCCAAATATAAATGTCATTTAGACAGAGGTCTCCAGGCATTAGCAGGACATGATGCTACATGGTACCATTCAAGATAAGTCTGCAAGTTCCACTGTGTTAGTCACTACTTTTTGGATCCCTTATTCTTGGGAAAAGGCTGCTCTTACCTTGGCATTCCAGCTCCATTCCTACTACACAGGCCTCCAGCTTTTTAAGGGGGAAACGGGAATGAATTCAAGTTAGTCATGCAGGAATTAATACAGGCAGTTAAAAAGAAATAAATCTTTGTTTTGTGCAATATTTTTACGTTTGTTGGTCAGAAACACAAATAAGTGTGTGTATATACACAGCAGATAAACTTCAAAGAAGTTACAGCGTATTTCTCAATACGCCTTTGATTTAGTTTTCTGGGGTTTTTTAATACTCGATTATGCAAGACATGTAAACTATCCCTGAGAACAATCTTACGTGCAGGACATTCCGATCTAGAATTTCATCACAAATTAGCATATCAATTTGGGATATTTAAAATCTTCTGGTTGCCTGGTGTATTTCTTTAAATAATTTCCTTCTGGCAACAAGAGCTCAGGTGTGGGGCAACTTTGCTACACTGACGTCAGTGCAGGCAAAGCCCGTGGATTGCTGCTGCAGGGGGGAGCTGCCACAGAACAGTTTCCTTATCTTTCATTGTGTGTCCTGCACTTTCTCCCTGCCCATCCACCAGCAGGATTTGTCCTCCATGTCAGCTCACACTCCCTACCTTCCACCCACGCAGAGCAGTTCGTGCAGCGTGCAGGAGGAAAAATGGGAAAAGGAAAAAGGCTGAAATGCAAGCTGCACTCCCACTCTCTCTGCCTACCACGCTGCTTGTTGCCAAGGCAAACCAACTGAGCACAGAAGGCCACACCAGTTTGGCTCCTGTCACCTGTAGCTTGGACAGGACTCAGCCTGATATTTAAAAGCATTTACCATTACTGTAAGCAAACCAGAGAACCTTTGTGCCTCAAGTGAAACAAGTCCTCATTTTAAAGTGCAGGTTCATGCACTGTAGTGTCAAAAATGCCACAGAAGGAACCTGGGAAAAACCCAATGGCATTTTAAGTGCTGACAGCAGAGGGAGGGGGAGACCCTGCAACATGGCAGATGCAAACAAAAAAAAAATAGGCATTTTCAGTGCAAGTTGATTCCAACTGCTTAGTAACTTCTCAGAATAAAGGAAAAAGCCATGCAATTCTAGGTTGCAGTCTCAGAGGACAAGAGAGGGAACAAAACCAGACCTGAAATACAGGGAACATCTAAGGTTCTGTGCTATGTTACACCTAGAGCTCTTTTTTTAGTAAATGAAACCTCCTAGCAAGAAAAATACTAATAAAAGTGCAAAGTTAAAAAAACCCAAACATGAGCACATTCTGATCACAGAAGTTGTTAAAACCTTAATTTAAACAACTGGCTTAAAAAAACACACATCCCTATGCCAATACCATATATTAAGTAATCTCTTTTAGCTGAAGGGAACCAAAATGGAGAGGGCATGTAGTGACAGGACAAGGAGGAATGAATTCAAACTAAAAGAGAGTAGGTTTCAATTAGATATTAGGAAAAAATTCTTTACGATGAGGGTGGTGAGAGACTGGAACAGGTTGCCCAGAGAAGATGTGGATGCCCCATCCCTGGGAGAGTTCAGGACCAGGCTGGATGGAGCTCTGAGCAACCTCATGTAGTGGAAGGTGTCCCTTCCCATGGCAGAGAGGTTGGAACTAAATTATCTTTAAGTTCCCTTCCAATCCAAACTGTTTTACGATTCTGATAATTTTATCATCTTCTACATATGTTTGGTGACATCAGTGATAGTGCCATTAATTAAAATCACAAATACTTTAGATGGTTTAGATTTGTCACCACTATTCAGTAAGTCAGAGTTGTGCATTAGAGCAAGTTAACAATGACCCCTTTTGTGCTTCTTCCCATAAATTGCTTTGAAGTGACCCAAAGACGTGGTTCCACTCCTAAGAAATCACTTCCAACTTTTTCTCATCTTACTGATAGAACCAGGAATTTATACAGCTTGCAAAAAGGTTATTTGATTTACACCTGCTGGGCATTACCTGAAATTTGAATTAATTTCCTGATCACACACAACTTTCAAATGCAATAGAAGCAATCCTCTTTCACAAGGTAAGAAAAGTTCAGCACCACAGGTAACAGATCTCTCTCATGAAAACGTTTTGTGACAAAGCACCTTAGACCTGCACCTTTCACCCACCCCAAAAAGCTGAGTAGTCTGTGCAGTGCCCTTTTTTCCCCATTTGTCACAGCATATCTTACTTGGATGAATGCCTCACATTTAGAAAACATCTCTTAACATTTTAACAGCTTTGGCATAACTTGCACATTTATCGTGTTACCTCATTCACGTCACTGAGGACCTTTCCACTCCGAGACACTTTGCTGCAGGTTGAAAACAAGAGGAGAAAGGGCTGGGCAAATGAACACGCTGAGCCCTGCACCACTATGAAAGGATTCCCAAACCACTTTACAACAGCTACAGTTCAACTGCATTCCCATTTTTATAAAAGATAGTCAGCTTTGACTAATCACTCTTCTGCCAGTCAACATTCCCATTTTGTCTGTGAGGGGAGTCACCAGCAACCTCTGGAGAATCACCCAATGCATCGTCCAGATGGGGCTGAAGAGAGACTTTGTCTGGAGAGTCCTCTGGTATCTTAGGGGAAGTGTCTGTCTGAGAGTTTTTCAGCTTATCATTCATTTCTATTACCTCAAAGTCTGCTTCGTTCCACTCTCTCCCATCCTCATCCTCCTCATCCTCAGTAAGCCTCGAGTTTGACAGCAAAGCCTTCCTGGTCTCACTGTCACTCACTTCATTCAAGTCATTCTCGCGGGGAGAGGTGGCCAATTTGTACATCACTGGGAAGAGTATAACTGTCATTACAGAAGACAGAAAGGCAGTGTACATAACCACGGGAACGTGGTGGAACCTGCCTTGGAGATACCCCACCATGGCAGGGATGCACATCTCACCCAGCGCGGCGCCAATCACAAACAGAGAGGCCGATTTCCCTTCCACGACCGTGTACTGTTCTATCCAGGAAATGCCACTGGGGAAGACAGTAGCCATCGATGCTCCATACGTGGCAGTTCCCACCCACAGCGAGGCTCGGTAATGTGCAAAGAAGGCCAAGGCGAAAGAGGAGGCAGCAGAGGCCAAGAGGCTCAGCGTGATCATGGTGCCAGGGTACAAGAAGGCAGCACCAAATATTGCCGCTCCTCTGCAAGCAGCAAACGCGCCCCAGAACACAGAATTCAAAGTAGCTGCTTCTTTCTCTTTCATCTCAGCAAAGACCATTGCATAAGTAAATACATAAGAGCCGTAAGTGACCTCTGCTCCCACATAGAAAAGGAAGAATACGAAGAGGAGACCAATTAGAGCATAGTGGTGTTTGGCAAGCTTGCCCTTCTGCTGAGAAGTGTTTGATGTGTCTCGAGCTGAGCTGCCCTTTGAATACAAAACAAAAAGGAAGATGGAAACTAAGAGGAGATAGGTCCCTATGACAATATAGGACCACAAAAACTCTTCCTCAAGATTGTCTTGCAGAGCTGGGGTAGCTGATGCAGCTGATGCTGTCGGCACAGACTTCTGGACAATCTGGCTTGCCTTTTCAGCCACTGGAAGTTGTTTAGATTCGGAACCTCCCAAGGCCATTTTAGCCAGGATCGGAGCCACAAATGCACCAGCAGCAAAACTGAAGTGTAAGGCCTGCATGTGTGGCCCAACCTCTGCTCCCCAGGTATTCAGTGCCAGTACATTTCCACCTGCAGATTGGAGAGGAGGATTCAGTCATTTTAGTCCGAGACTAGATACTTTTTCAAAGACAAAATGAAACCCATAATCCTATATTACAAACTCGATGTGAAATAATGCCAGATTTAGCAAATACAATGTGCAAAACAGTAGTTAACTGAAATTCTGCCTTAAATCCATGCGATTACTTGAGCTTTAGGAAGGTATTCACAGCAGTCAAAACCAGGAGCCACACAGTGGCTTAATCCAGCAACAATGTAAAGCCACAATTGTCCCAGGGAGGTTTAGATTGGATATTGGGAAAAATTTCATCACAGAAAGGGTTGTCAAGCATTGGAACAGGCTGCCCAGGGAAGTGGTTGAGTCACCATCCCTGGAGGTATATAAAAGACATGTAGATGTGGTGATATGGACATGATTTAGTGTCAGATGTGGCAGTGCTGGGGTAGCGGTTGAACTTGATGACCTTAAAGTTCTTTTCAAACCTAAACAACTGATTCTATGGTTCTAATTACCCTACTTGACAACATGCAGCATTTTACAGCCTTTTTAAAAAAAAAAATTCAACCACATCTCATTTCTTTAAGTAATAAAAGCAACAATGTACAATGCTAAGAATCAGAGGCCCCATTAAACAACATCTCAGGAAGCAACATGAATCACTTGCTGCTGCTGGGCTGGGACTGCCCCAACTGTGCTCAAATGACTTTCCAGACGCAGAAAGGTTTACATCAGTACTGCTGCAAAGATGAAGCTACAACACCTTCAGATCAACAATAATGATAGAAAACAAGATCCCAGAGAGATGCTTTGAAGCAGTCCCTCAGACAAATGCAGGAAAACAAGAACAGTAATCAGATCCCTGTGCTGCAGTACAGCAGCCCTTATCACTCAGCACCAACACTCTTCCAAATTAATTCAGTTGTGCTTTTCTGCCTTGCTCTTACTTTCTTTTGCTACTCCTGATCAGGCTGGGAAGCCTCCCTGCCTCTTAGGTCTGACTTCCAAGCAGTACATCCACCCAACTAAGGTATTTTTACCATTATCCAACAAGATTTTCCCATATAAAGCATTTTTAAACCAAGTGTTGTGTATAATGATCCTACTAGAGGCAGCAAATACACCTCAGTACTCAGGTTATTTACCATGGCCTGTGCCATGCAAAACCATCTTTTCACTACCGGTTTCTGTACTGTGCTCTTTTAAACTAGAGCTCCCTCAAACTCTGCAGAATTGGGGCAGATGGTGCACATGTGCAGCCATCATTCCTCTGTGTTGCCAACCACCTGTGCCACCACAAGCAGGCCCTGGCTGGGATGCTCACAGAGCTGTTTGGATGGCTTGGCTGATACATTAGCCAGCTCTTTCTCAGAAATAAGTCTGCCCTGAAGCTGGTCAAGTGGATCCAGGAGCACCACCTTGCTGGCTAGTAAGCATCCAGAGGTTCCCTCAGTCAGCACACTGCTGGGGCATCACTGCACAGGGGCCGGGTGAGTGGCTTCCTGCTGCAGCTTCACCACCATGTTCTACAGCAGTGCCAGAACACTCCACTGCTGATGCATTTTGGGTCATTTCCTAATCTCCACGGTCAAGTATGACAGCATTTCCCAGATGTCTCTAAGCATGCCCAGGTCTCTTGCCGTGTCCTTGCCTCCTGATGCAAACTGCCTGTTAAAGCCAGCCATCCCTAACTCATCCTTTCAAAGCTGTGCCCAATGAACTGATTTCTGTGGGAGTTTATTTTTCATACCTGCAGTATAACTGACCTTCCTAAACGCACCTGTAGACATTTGGTCTGCAACTTCACCAATACATCTTAGAATCATAGAATCATTTAGGCTGGAAAAGACCTTCGAGATCATCTTCCTCCAGGAAGAAGCCTCTACTAACTGGTTTTGAACAGTGTTCCAGCAAAAGTGTTGTTGTTTCTTGGGGTTTTTTTCCAGGCCATTTGCAGTATGCACATGCCATGGACTTACAATTTGAGGGACAGAGTCAATTTGTATTCCTAGCCACCTAAGCAAGGCCAGCCAAGGGCAGAAAATATTCCTCAATTCAGGGTGCCATGGTGCTGTGAGCTATGACAGTAAATGCCTGCTGTGAATTCCCAACTTATGCCTAGCCAGCTTTAGGTGGACAACTCTTCAACACAGCAACTGTGAAAGTCTCTCCAACACAAGGGCTTGCTCAGGATCAACTCAGCTCCAGCTAATGCTAACAAACTGTATCCTGACCAGCTCCTGTAGGTGAAAACACTGCTTAAAGAGTACAGGACACTTCCTTTACGCCTGCAATGGCCCACTGAAATGCACATTGATCACCCCACTCCCCATGCCCCTTAAAGGAAGGGTTGTCACAGACACACAGACACTGGAAGCCTCAGGACCAGATTAATCCAAGAATCCCAGCCAGGAAAAACAGCTCCCCTCTCTTTTAATTCAAGATGTGTCACAAGAAAAAAACAGCAACCATTTTGGTATGCCTGAAGTTTCCAATTATTTTGGTGAAGAAACTTTGAACCCTTACCTGTGTCCAGAATTCCCATGGAACCTCCAATAACTGACATCAAGACAGTCAACAGCAGGGAGTCCTTACACCAGGGTATCCCATAAAGACCAACTGTTGTTGCAACCATGGATAATGCTGGAAAGGTTAAAAAACGAAACAAAGCCCTCACATACTGCAGTTTCCATTTGAACTACACAGAAGACCAAGAAATACAAATACGTTCATAATTATTGAAGTTACAGATAATCCTAGTAAGTGATGAAACCTTAATACCTCAACCCATGGTTAGCAGGAACAGACAGAAGGTTCGACAGATCATTTTCATTTGGAAAAAAGGAATTTCATCAGGATATAAACACTGCATAACAAACCTGCTAAAGCAAAGGGAGTAGCAGCTACTGCTAGGACACCAAGAAGTCTTTTGCAAGTTTCTTATCTAGAAATGTTACTTTACCACAAAACCAGTATCAAGTTTGCCCTCTGAGAACTGTATAGCATTTAATTTGGCTCCATTTTAAAAGAACACAAACCACAAACCTCTTAAAATTCTATAAAGTAATTGCACCTTGGCCATCGAGCGACTTCTGTGTAATGATGCTGACTTTCATTTATATTCTGTTCTCACATGAGGGATGTATTCCAAGGGACTTCCGGAGTTTTAAGCAACAGAACTACAAAATTTCTCATAATAAATTTAGCAGCAATTCACTAACTGGGTTAGTTTCATCATTATTGACTCCACTTACAATATGCCATTCAAAAAAATATTTTTAGCAGATAAAAATTACTTTTATTATAATTTGGAAGCTCAGTAGTTAAATTCTATACTTATAATTACCTTCATAATAAAATAATCTGCAACTAAGATCTTCAATATACAGTATTATGTTTTTAGAAGGCTTTCACCAGTTCAGATACTTCTACTATTTTTCAAATCAATGTCTGATCATAGATGTGGCAGATATTAAAGAGACTGATGTACTTAAGAACTTATGTTAATTCCAAATAACAAGAACACTAAATACCCAGAACCCTAAAGTCCTAGCAAGGTACTTGGAATACGTGCCTCCAAACATTTTTGAAGGTGCATATGCTGAGCTGCATGAAGAAAACCCTAGAGGTGGGGTGTGTTAAGCACAGCTTCTCAGGTGCTCTACTCAGGGCTGAAAAGTAACTTCTCAGCAGGTGCTCATTGCCCACTTCAGCTTCATGCCTAAAGACTGGCACTTAAAAGCATCCTTGACAAAAATAGATTATGCCTTTAATTTTTCTCTGTACAGTATCAGAGTTCCAGCAGTTGAAAGATAAGAGGTAAAACTACACAAGCCAAAATCTCTTACTGACAGCCCTTGGGTGACAAAAATTGAGAGCAGGTTCAATAATTCAAATTGTGGTCTTGATATAGCACTGAAAATTGGAAAGGATTAATTAGATCAATCATTTGCCACGCATTGTTGACAGACAGTTATCCTGCGTGACACCTCAGAAAAAGAAGTAAATGCTAATCTATTTTAAGTTAACATGGACTTCCACAGGTGTATAGATTCCATTATGGAAGGTAAAGTCTTACATGTGCGATGCAGACAACTCTGACCTTGTCAGATGCACTGGAGAAGGAGAAGACTAAAGGAAACCCCCTTTGCAGGTGTTCTAGAGAAGACAGATAAAGGACAGGGAGGAGACTAAATACAGACATCTTAGAACAAGAGCAGATAAGAGCTGATCCATGAAAATGAAGACAAGAAGAGAGGGAGGAAAGAGAGAAGAGACAAAGAGCTATTATATGACATGACTGCTCCTTATAGGAGACAGGCACACAGGGATACAAAGAGACTTAGTTCCAACGTTTAACAATGGAAAAAGGGATCTTTGCATATTCTCTGAAGGGACCCTGTGATTACAACATGGTCCTCAAGGAAAACACAGCTCTGCCTGACCTTCTCTGCATAAAGGAGAAGGAAAAGAACAAGCCCTGGTGTCTGGTTTCATCTCTAACTTACAGCATCAAAGCACACACCAAAATTGCTGGACTCAAAAGAAAAAAAGGCAGGGCTTCCACTGTTTTAGGTGTGCTCTGAGAATCTCTACCAGAACAGACACTAACACAACTCTAACAGGAGGCTCTCCTTTCTGGGTGCTGAGTGTGGCTCTTGGCAACCTGACGGCCAAAGCAGCCCTACTCTGCCAGGACAAGGCTGGTCCTGTGCTCCTACAGGAGCAAGTTTCCACGTGTCCAGAAAACTGCTAAGAGCATGATCAGCTGTGGTTCCTACAGTTTAAGTGCTTTCACCATTACAGACAGTATTTAATGTTTTCCACTTTAAATAACTTCTGATTTGGATAAGGCCCTCCAATCAAAATCTCCAGACTTTTGTCCAGCACATGAAGATGTTCACATCTGATGAGTGTTAAGTCAGAGCAGGGTTTTGGGAAACTCCCCACAGAAGGGTGACTGCTGGATGTTTCTACTGTGCGCACAACAGCCCAAACCCAGCTTCCTGTTTTGCTTGTGTGCCTGGTGGAGCAGCACTGTAGATGCCTGTATGTTCCAAGGGGATCTACACTACGCACCTTACCTGACGCAAACTAAGTCCTAGTGTACTTTTCCAGTCCAAACTGAGATCTGCCTGGTCGGTCCAAACAGATCCCGTCAGTTCGATCCCCGCTGCCGCCGCCGCTGTGCCTGCTGGCGGTGATGCTGCAGTGCCCGCAATCCAACACGGCAGGACATGGCGACAGCGAGCCGCAGCTAACCCCGCGATCTTCGGGGAGCAGCACCACGGGACACGGGGATTTATGGGCAGAATCCCCTCCCCACGGCTCGGGAAAGGGACGTGTCCCTCCGAGACACCTCTCGCTCTCGGAGCAGCCCAAGTGGCCCCGGAGGGTTTGGGACGGGGCGACTGATTTGCTCGGGGCGGCACTCACCGAGCAGCAGAGTGGCGTTCATGCAGTCGAAGAGCACGCCGCCGAGCACCGACCCGCCCAGGTAGCCCAGGGACCTGCCCACGAAGATGTAGTAGATGTCGCTGACGTTCTTGCCGACGTTGGCGGCCAGGTTGGGGAAGGTGGGACCCAGCACGGCGATGCTCATCCCCTGCAGGGCAGAGCGGCGGGGTCACCTCGGCGGGGCCGGGGAAGGGACCCCATTCCCGGGAGGGCCCCGCTGGCTGCCCTGTCTCACTCACCAGCCCCAGGAAGGCGGCGCACAGCGCCCCGGTGATGCACCAGCGCAGCACCGATCCGGACCCGGACCCGCCGCAGCGGCCGCACCGCCCGCGCTGGACCCGCCGCGCCGCCGCATCCTCATCCTCCTCCTCCTCCTCCTCCGGCCCTCCCAGGTCCACGAAGCGGACGTGCATCTCCCGGTCGGCAGGGGCCATGGCTCCCTGCGAGGGCCGCTCCGCCCCGCGCACGGCGGCGGGAGGAGCTGCCGGGGGCGACTCTGCCTCTGCCTCCTCCTCTTCCTCCTCCTCCTGCTCCTCCTCGGGACACGGCTGTGCCTGCGGGACCGCCATCGCCCACGGCAGCCCTCGCACCCCGCACACAAGCTGGGAGTCTTCTGCCACACCGCTGCCACGCACATTGCTTAAAATACTCCCCATAAACCAGCAATTATTCTTGTGTTTAATCTGTGTTATCACAGAACTCAAATTGCACTTGACCTTTCAGACAGCTGAGGGTAAAAGGTCTTAAGTCTTCTACAGTGCCTGATAAAGCTCCTCAAAACACGGTGCTGCTGGGTCTCCTCTAAACAAGCATTAAAACACTCCTAATAGTAGAAGTATCAAGTATTAAAACTGCGTAAATTCCCACCACTCACCCGGAGCAGTTCACATGTTTTGTTTCATTCTCATTGCCTGGGACAGAGGTGCTGCTCTCTGTAAGAAAGGCTCTAATTTTCAGCAAAGTTTTTGTGTTTAAGCATCACAAACAAGTCAAAGATAATTCCAAACTGGCTCGTTTTGTTTTGCAAGTTGTTCACAACAAACATAAACTGGAATATAACAGTGCCTGGAAAGTGTAGCAACCGATTCCTGTTTCTCCTGGCACTGGCAAGCATGTTGCAAGTACACTCCTGTTCCAGGTAGCCCGGGGGAATTTATGCATTAAAAAAATAATTTAGCTGCTACAAGTTAATAGTGAGAGATAACATTCAACCCTAGAAGGTTCATAGCCATGTCAATACTTTTGCAAGAGTGCAAAGTCTGAACTGTGGCCTATCTGCAGAACACTGAGCTTCTGTTCATAGGTCCAGCTGTAGAGACACTACCAGATAAAATAACTTCAAGTATAAAATATCAGTATTTATTTTCTGAAAGTCATATACAAGTCAAACTGCATTTCAAGATTTTAGTACTCTGCCTTGTTATTAAAAGCAGCTCCCCAGAAAAGGTACAGCAGTATTTGAAACGTATTCTCTAGGTTTGTCCTCACTTTTGTTCTACACCCTTACAAAGAGTATTTGTACCTCAAGAGTGTACAAATGACAACAGCGCCCAGGCTCCTGTAAAGGTTTCAGGAATGTTTTTAAAATTTTAATTTGAAATACAAGCATCTGGGAGAATAACCCCAGGTGGAAAGAAGATATTTCCCCCCACACCATGAGATATGTTTATTAAAGAAAATTAAACACTTGGCCCTGCTACAAAGAAAAAGTGATTTAATTCCTGAGATTTGCTGAAGCTGTCAATGAGGAAACACTCTGTGCTTCACACTGCCAAGGTAAATCAAAATGAAATTGGTAGCAGGCCAGTAAAAGATCAAAAGGTCCTACTGAATTACATTGGCAGTTCATGAAGCAAAAATGAGAAAAAAAATTAAAATCAGAATTCTTTTAAAGCACCATTCATGCTTGTTCTATCACAGTTTTCCTCCCTCCCTCAATTTTACTTCTGCCTTTTGTGAACATATATTTTTCTCTAAGTTTGATATTAAACCTCAGAATGGAAAACAGAAGATAAATTTTTCAGAAAGAAGCAACTCAGTAGTTTAGGTTTATAAATAGTCTTAAAATGGATTGCCAGTACAATCAGAATGAAATGGGTAGCATCATATATTAATTTAGGAGCAAATGTGATGCAGACATTTCAGTCAGACCACAGTGGTAATAAAAGATGCAAAGGCTTTTATGCAAAAGTCTGTACTCTAGATCCAATAATTATCAGAATATAACATAAAATTACTTTTAAAAATTACAAGCTTTACATGAGTATAAGACTAAAAATGATGCATGCAGTAACAAATGGGGCACTTAAGAACTACCATCTTTATTCTGAATAATTTGAGGCTGATCACAGTTATTTTAGCACCATGAAAAAAACATTAGACATTCATTTCTTATCCTTTTAACAAAGCAGAACTTTACAGAATGTATTTAAGGCTACCAAAACATATATCCTTTAATATCAAAAACAACATACAAAATATGATGTCTATAAAGGTACTTAAACATGTCAGTGTTATCAATATTAGCAAACATTTTGGTATAAAATCACTCTAATCTTAGCATATGCAGTTCCAAAACATTACAACTGTTGACACAATATATATAGACTAAAAGGCATGCTGAACGCATGCCAAAGTTTACATGGCTAGAAACTCACTGGCTGGAACTACGGTAATGGTGCTGTGCTTGTCAACAGAGAGACACACAATGAACATAATGACCTTTTCCTCAGCCATCTCTCACATTCCAGTGCTACACCTCCTCTAGTTAGAACGCAGAATGTTTGTGTATGCTCTGGTCTGAATACACTGTATTTATATATACACACGCACACACAGTAGCAGAGGGTCATTTCTGACCAAAGCTTTAAGATGCCAGCTCCTGTAACACTTCCAGCTCTCAAAAGGGGAATTGGGGCCCCAGACAAGGCACCACCTCTGCTCCCTGCTCAGAGGGCACAGCTGAGCCACTCTATGTGAGCTCCCAAGGCCAGGAGCTGCCCCATGCCAGCACAGGGAGAGCTCAGCTGCTTAAGCTAGCCCATACATATGATCCTAAGGTTAGTAGTGCTGATTCCCATCCTGACATACTCCCTTTGGCACTGCAAGGAAGCATCTCCCATCCCTTTGGCATGTGCTGATGCAGAGAACTGAGCAGGGCATTTTTGATTTACAATGGCAGTGTCCTTTCTTTTTTTTTTTTTTTACACCACAAGCCTATGATCAAAGCATTCACCTGGGGTATGCAAGAGCTGCCTTCAACACTCCTGGGCAGGGATCCAGTCTCACACCTCCCACATCACCAAAACTTGCCTGCTCTGCCAGGCTATGGCTACTCAGAGGTTTAATGCAGAAAAGGCTGAAAAATACTATCCATATCCAATATGGTGTGCATCAGTTTGATAATCCAGTGTCTCCAAAGGGAAGGGGGGAACATATATGACCAGACATTGTACGTAAAGGGCCAAAGGAGAAAAATGTCAGCTGTCTACCTCTGATACCAAATACACCCTGAAGAACGGCCACAGAATGGCTATAGCATCTTTGAGCTGAGGGAGCAATTTTCAGGGGCAATAAAGGGTCACTGAAAATAAATTTAGAAAAATAATTTAAATGTTAATGCTGAACAGAAAAAGAACTGGACAAAACAAATTCTAAATATGTTAGAATTTCAAGTCTTGGTTTGAGACTTGCATGGGTCTTCTAATGTAGCCAGACCAAATTCAACAGCAGTTTATTAATTAACCACTGAATATTGTTGTATAGTGTAATGACATCTGAAGGGTTTTCATTATTTCAGACTCTTTGCTGAACACCTATATTAAGATTTGCCAGGATCTCATATGTACTGAAAAGATACGCCAGCCAGACATGAAGCCAATCAAACCTTGCTCAAAGTTAGTATTGGTTTCGAAGTCTGGTATATTAAATTATAGCATTAGGTAGGACTGGAAATTTGACACCATGATTTTAAGTGACCCTCTCTTAACCCAGTTTCCTCTGAAGTGTACCCTGAGAGAACATTCAATGGAGAAAAGGTGATTACTACTCTGTTTATAGGATTGGAGAGCAATGTCTATGGAAAGTACTCTTACAAACCGCTCTTAAGAGAGCGATACACCAGAGTAATTTAAGGGCCTTCTTGAATTAAGCTATCATTTTAATGTTAGAATCTACCCACCAACAAGATTAAATCTTGCATTAATTAGTTCATCAAAATGTGAGTTCAGCAGGTTTCCCATAACTGTTACAAAAACTTATTTACATTTATTCAATCAGAATAGAATTGAATACTCAGTCCTTTTCTCTCTTAGTTTTCAGAATTGCAACCATTTCAGCAATATTCAATAATTTTTTTCATAAAGGCAGTAAATAGCTGCTATTTATTTAGAAGTTTTGTGTTTTGGTTTGGGTTGGGATTTGTTTGGGGTTTTTAACGGGAGACAGCTAATGTAATTTTTTAAAACCTCAGGGCACACAGAATCCAGTATATCACCCAATAAGTTTCTCAATGGCTGATTAGCTTCGCCACTAACAACCTGAACTTTTTTTTAACTACATCTCTACCTAGCTTTAGGACACAAACTCCTTATTATGCTTTTGTCCAAAAAAAGAGCATTTTCTATCAGACGTTTCCCCCATAGCATCTCTTCTGTTAACTTGTATCTAACAGAATTCTTATGCATTAACTTACTTTATCTTCTCTGAAAAGCCTTTTCAATTTTAGCATTTTTGCAAAACAAGCACTAGTATCAGAAATAGGTTCATTGTTCCAACACCATCACATCTTCCTTAGCCCTACCTCTGCTCCCCTCTCATCTAACACCCCACTCACTAGCTGGTTTTGACATCATAATCACTCCTAAACAGTTATTCCCTTATTGTACCCTCCTCCTGGAGTCACCAGTTTGTTGGGATTTTTTGGTTTGGGTTTTTTTTTAATAAATGCTGTCCCTTCATATTTGTGAGCATCATTCACATTTTTAGTTACTCAAATATGAGAGTTTGGATATTTATTTTTAAAGGGCATGGCAATAATTAATCTGTGCTATTGTTATATCATTTCTGTGTCATTTCTAAAACTTAACAACAATTACTTTATATACTCTCCTAGATAATTTATAGAGATACAGAGCAGCAAGTCAGGACAATGCCAAAATTACATAAAGATATCTGGTCACAATCATTTCAAATTACACCAGTGATAAAAAGCAGCCTTATTTTTTTGGTTTAAACTCAACACTAAAATACATGAAATGCAAGATCTGTGATGAACATTAATTTTTCATAACAAAGCAGTAGGAAACAAGAGGCTTTTACCACACTTACTCAACAACACCTTTTGCATTGCCCAATTGGAAAATAATACTGAATAACATATTCCACAGAAATACTCCAGACAAGAGCAGCATCAGCTGTTAACATCACTTTTGTAATGAAGGCAGCATTTCATAGCAATTTTAATTAACAATACTATGCACCTTTTAATGACACTTTTAAAAGTACTTAGAATGTGCCAAAGCACAAGTCCCAGTGAACCTGAAGGGACCTTTATTTTCCAGATTGGTTTAGGGCTTTTTTCCCCACCTCCCAATCCCTCCCTATACACCTCTATCATTTTAAGATTCGATTATTCAGATCTTACTCATGTAAAGTAGGGATTGAAATTCTGCAATATAAAAAAGGGTCTGAGGTTTGGTCTACAATAATTAGGGTGCTCTGTATATTATGTTTAAAGATCTGCCAGTTGCTAGTTGTAAACATTCAATGCAAGAGTATTGCTGTTTTGTATCACAAACGTAAATGGGTTTTCTGAGCAATTTACTACAACACAGAAGAAAGAAAAACAATGAAAATAGAAAAGATGATAAAGATTGTAATTTTTAAAAACCACTATGCCTCCATTGTTTGTGTAAAGAACAAATACTGTTACTAATTAAGAAAATGCACTTAAATGCACATTTTGTCTAGATCATGTTTAGTTTACTCTTTGCTATGACAGTTCTAAGCAAGGAAATAAAAAATTATTGATACTGAATAGACCTGAAAAAAAGAATGATTAACTATTCCAGTGACTGCTGATCTATATTCACAAATAAGCACTGTGCTTAGAAGTGTTTTATGGTAAACTGAAAAGCCGCATTTTCATCTCCAAGTATTATGCTTTTAAATATTTTTCAGAAAAAGAGGTTTTCAGAAATACCTGCTTGACAAACAGTGCATAACACTTAAGAATACATAAACAATGGAGCCATATGTTTAGGATGTTAAGCAGGAAATAGGACATGCAAAGACATTTCTTTATATTTGAATAAAATATGGAGCTATATCCTACAGGTAATTGAACAGAGCTGAATAGACCTGTAATAAACCTGCATGTTCACTTAGTGCAAAAATCTTTAATTTATGAACTTCGTTTTAATAGCTCGTGTATATTTCCACGTTAAAAATAACTTGGTATTGCACTTAGAATGTGTCCTTTAAAGCTGTCTTGTTTTTAAGAATAAAAAAAGAAAACCTAACGAGTACAACAGAATAATTTGAAATTCAGTCTAATTCACAATACTGCTCCAAATAATTAGTAAGTACAGTTTCAAAACTATCTACTACTCTGAGGTTTGGATGAAAAAAATTATACACATACATCTTAATAGTATTGCCTTCACTAAATAAAAAAAGTCTATCATTCAGCAGCTTTATTTCTGAATATATTCACACTCAGAGCTTGGTTTGCACATATTCAAATCCTGAGCCCATCAAGAATTTCATCCTTAATATTCTTTGTTTGGGCTGCTGTGAAAGGTGAATGCAAACCCAAGTGAGTGTTTTGGCAAACTAAACAGGCTGGACTGTTTAGAGAAAATAAAACAGATGTTTAATAATTTAGCTTTCTAATGAAAAATCATTTCAGCAAGAGTTTAGAGAATCACAAAGATGCATATTCGTGTTCACAATGTAGAATTATAAAAGACTGTAAACAGCATGAGTAACTTCAAATAACAAATCAATTCTAAGAGCTACTACACTACCCAGTATAAACACCCATGGGTGTGCCTGCATTGGATGGGCCATAGATGTCACTGAGGAACCTTGGGTCAGTGAACCAAAAACAGCTTTCACATTTCCCAAAAATCAGTTCTGATGAATTAGAAAAGTATTCTCTTCACACACAGAATCTCTGCACACATACACACTAAAGCTACAAAACTTGAAATACCTTGAAAATGTGGCTTGAAATCAAATTCAACGACTCATCAAAAAAGTTCAATGGTATAAAAGATTCTTATAGCAGTTTTGCAATTTGAGCAATAGTTCAAGACTTCTTCAGTGTCATATAATATCTTCAGCCAAAAAGTAGAAATCTAGCTTCAGTAGAAGGTTGGGATGGATGGTACAGGGAGGAAAAAAAAATCATCAAATACCAGATTCCAGTTCTCTGATTGGCTTTTCTGTTGTGTTTGACACCAAAGTGCTTTCATTTTCCAGCATTTTCTCAGTAGTTTCTCCATCAACAGGTGTTGCTCTTACTTTTAACTTCTGCCGTTCTTGGATCCAGGGGATGCAACATAAAATAGCTCCACCAATGAGGGGAGGGACTCCAGCCAGGTAAAATGCTACATCATAGCTGCCCAGCTTATCACGCAGCAAGCCTGGAAAGACATAAATAAGAAATAATGGGGCCTCAGGAGTCTACAAAAAACAGGTCTTGGTTCAGATTCAGAAACCTGAGTGCTGGCATGGATTATAACCACTAATCTAGTATGTGTACATACAGGTAGAAAGGTATTCCAGAGCTGCTTTGGAAGTAGTAATAAAAAGCTCAGCATACCACCCCTCAGCTGCTTAATTACAGCCCATCAAAAATAGCTACCATTTTTCCTATTTGAAAGTTGCTCAATTTTAGCTTCTCCAGCGCTTATATCTCATCACGACTTGGAGAAATCCTCCCTCTTTTGGTTACAGTTGCCTTTGTTAAATGTGCCACTTCCTCTTTTTCTAGATAGACTGCATATATTGCATTCCTAGTACCCTCCTGTTAAAAAGTGTTTGCCAATAATTCACTCTCATTGCTCTCTCCAATTTTCTCCCATGATTCAATTCTATTTAAGTATTAATAGCTGTGACAGTATATCCAGATCAGGAAGTACCTAGTCTATGGTGTTCTGGCTTTAAAATGTCCTTTATAATGCTGCATAGTTCAGTTAGGTCTTACTAAGTACCTTTCAGTGGCACTCACCAGACCTCTATGTGAATTAGCACAGAAAATCATCAGTGGTAAGGAATTCAGCTTCAGCTATTTATACCTCCTAAAGAACTTCCAGTTTTCAGCTTCAAAACCTGTACTTTGTCAAACAGTTTCCCACCAAAGATTCAATAAAGCCAGTGCTCCTGCTTATGAGAAGCAATTAAAGTGATTTGAGCTTTTATACTGACAATTGCTTTTGCATGAGCTAATTTTGGAATTGAACTACTTTTCAGATTCTAATCTAGAGTCCTACTCTAACACAAGCAACACATAGGCTGTCACTTCAGCAGCATGGAAAATGTCACATCCTAAACCCAACTGGAAACCTATATCTGTTTTGAGGAATGTTTTATGTCTTACATCTGCATAACTCAATGAAAAAGACTGAGCAAACTCTGAAGAGTGCAGTAAACTAATAGCTCATGAGCAGCAGGTAAATTCAGCACACCTTCTAGAGCACATACCAAGAAAACTTCCAATGTCCATGCACTGCATGTGATGTGGGAATGGAAAACATGGCCAAAGAGTCATGCAAACACAGAACCACATTTACAGCCACAGACTGTGTCTGTACTCACCTGCAATGGGTGGGCCAACTGTCATTGGGACTGACATGAGTCCCAGTAGAAATCCTATGGCCTGGGAGACATCCTGAGCACCAACAAGCTCAAAGGCAATAGGAGCCATAATGCAAATGAAGCACCCATCAAACAGGCCCATGAAGAGACACACGGCTACGAGAGCTCCAAAGACATGGCACAGTGGAATCATCATAGACATCAAGCCAATAAAGAAGAATGAGGCCACCTAAACATGACCAAGGAAAAGATACAAAACCACATTGCATCAAATTCACAAATATTAAGGGTACAGATGAGCTTCCTTGCATTTGTAGTGAATTAAGTTGTCTGCCTGTATTTGCTTTAAAATAAATACAATCTATCTCCCTGGATTACTACCATCAGAGGTTACATAGCAAGATAAAACAAACACATAACTCATGACAGGCAAAGAAATTCCACTATACATTTCGCAAGCTTGGAAAATGCATTTGTAATCAACTATCTTGCAGTGATTGTGTAAGGTCATATCTCATGCACCAACATTTTTTTGAGAAGTTGCTCCGTGCTCTTTCTGCAAATGAAAGTCACAGAAATATCAAAAGTTTAATATAGCTGAAACACTGTAATTAGACTCCTCACTATTGTAATTTATGTAAAAATATGGGTATTATGAGTGATTACCTCAGGGTGCCTATATTCAACAGAAGTGAAATTATTACAATGTTTCCTCAAAAAAAGTGCCCTGCTGTACTGCTGTAGTCACACATACTTAAAAAGACTTTCTAATATAATCTTAGATTATTTACTTGCTTTAGATGAAGGGAATAAAACTGTCTTTCAGCAAAATGAAGCAGAATTAAAAAGAAAATAAAACATGTAACTGTTTTTCTTGTGGACCATCTACATATCAGCATAGGAAATAAATGTCCCAGACACATCAGGGATTTTAAATTTATTATGACAACAAATACTCCGGGCAGGTAATGCTTTCCCAAGGATGTTTTCAATACTGCAGTACAGACAATACCCACTAGATGCCTCCCTTGCCATTCATTTCTAAAGACCAAATGGCAAACACTCCGTAGATACGCAAGTGAACAAAAGCTTTTCCAAAATCCTATGCTAACTTGCCACTGCCTCAAAAATATCGTTTATAAGTGTGGAGGGGAAGAAGTGTATAACCTCCTTCATCCCCAAGCTTCAGCATTTCTGGAAGTTGTGACTTTGCAAAATCTTCTCCACTAAGCACCTCTTAAGACTCCCATGGCTGTACCACTGTGTACTATACACACAACATACTTGACACCAGATTAGCACCTACCAAAGATCAGAAAAGAGATCCAAAATCATTAATAGAGAAACAAAGGGGGGAAATTAACCTTTCTGCAACCATTATGAAATCATGGGATAAAACAGAGAAAGAATCTAGAGGATCCCCAAATGTTTTCTCACTCCCAGGCTGATAAGTAATTTCTTCCATTCCCAGCTGAAAACAGCAAGCAGGAAATAGACATTTTCATAGCATTAAAAATAAAAATCAGATTCACGAACTTTGCACCAAAGGCTCGTAGCATCAAAAACCATACACTGAGTTTCCCAGAGTTTTGAAATTTTTCAAGTTCAAATCTCCAATCAGTTAAGTTCTATTTATTAGTAGCACCCAAAACCAAAGCCTTCAGAATATGCAGTTCTGAAGGAATATAGAAACAATAAAGACATACCTGTAAATAAATTTTTTTTGCACCAGGAACATAATCTGCAACTCTGCCAAAGATCAACCTGCCAACTCCTGAAGTAATGCCCAGGCACAGCAGAAGCACTTCTTCTGGCACAGTGTCACCAAATCTGTCTTTCACATGATTCATCTGTTTAAAAAGAGGGTTGAGAAAATAAATTTGCTTTAGAATTAAGAGACAAACCTTCGGAAACTTGAGTTAAATAGAAGTTATCTCTGAACCTTAGACTTACAAATTCAGCTACAAACAGTCACCTATATTAGTCTGCTTTTACATATTTTAGAATAAGTTTTGCACTGGCTAAGCAGTATTTGGTGGACTACAACAAAAACAATCTGCAACGTTGTTGCTTCATCCACTATTAAGGAACTTAATTCAGGAAAACAAGATGGCTCTGACTATTACAAAAAAAACCAAACTGTTCTCCCCAACCAATCTTAATTTAGAAGTTAGAGATTTAAAGTAACACAGAATCCACAAGGGCTGTCTAGAGCTGGCTGCTTCCCTGGCTGGGGCACAGTCTGAGCTGAGAAGGTATGGGGTGATTAATCAGAACCACTGCAATACTGCTCTGTGCAGTAAGACAGAGACACAGGCTACCAAACTTGTAACATAGCTCAGGGCAGGAGCAAGAAGCAGAGAGTTGGAGACCAGACAATGCAAGTAGAAACCAGACTATGCAAGTGGACGAGGCCCTCCAGAATGCCTCATCCTGACATCCACAGTCACCCATCACGGGGTTCAGGGGCAAGGAGGAAGAGGAGCAGGAACCACCTGCAGTGCAAGCACTTCCACGAGAGGGTGTAGCTACAGCAGCAATGAACAGGGCAGCCTGGAAGAATCATTTATCAGCCACTTCAACCTAAAGAACTAAAGCAACTGATCGATGGTCCTGACACCAGTGTCAGTAACTACAGCTTTAAAGTCACGTTAAAAAAAGTATCACCAGACTGGCATGATGGATCTGGATTTCCTTATACTCTCTCTGGTTCCACAGAGGCTTTTGTTTGTGTGTTGTGGTTTTTAAATCAACCTCAAACACCAGAAATTACCCATAGGGGAGATTTTTTTGCACTACTAACTTTTTGAAACACACTTGGTGATACCAGATATGCCAAAGGGAGCATTAGGACAGGTACAAGTCATTTGCACAGTCCTGCAATCTCTCTGCTCATGAGTAGCTCTAAACAAGAAAGTAAAGACTCAAGAGGTGTGAAAGGACAAATAGAGGAAACAGATTTTAAGTGAAGATCTAGTAAAAACATTTGAGAGGCAACGTAACCACAGGCTGACAGACCCAGAAAACAAAAGCTACACACCAATCATTCTGAATATGTGATATCACTTCACACCAGAGAATCCTTAATTTCCTATCTATAAAATGAATAAGTTCCATTTTAATAAATACTTCTAGAGTAAAGTAGTCTACAATATTTACTGGCCAGAGTGTTAATACACAACAAAAAAAAAGCAGAGCCCTTTTATCCAGCATAAACAGGATTTTCTAGTGATAGTAATTTTCTAAGTATAACATCTATTGTTTTTATGTGCCACAGAAAGCCTATTAAATCCAATATTAATTTTCCCCATATAACTGATTTTGTAAGAAAGTAAATAAAAAATAAGGGTTAGTGTGTTTGGTTTTAAGTATTCCTTCTAACTTAAACTGAAGGCAGATGCATGCTCTTTCTACTTTCTAAGTTTATTTTTCTCTTTGCTCTTTAAGACACACTTGGGAACAGAATGTGATGAAATTTTTTGTCTGGAATGATATTTAAACATAAAAGATTAGCTATTCTTTTTATTCCCCTTCCATCAAAGGTGAGAAGAAGAAAAGCTGACAGTTTTCCCACCCTTACCTTTATGTGCCTGTCAACACCTGCTGGCCCAGCTGGCGAGAGAAACCAAGGTGTTTTATGCTATTCTTGTCACCTGTTCCACTTCTATGTGTTTGCAGCCTCTAGCTTGTTTAATTAGCAGGCCTGATTCATCCACTCCCCAGAGGCTTTTCAAGATTAAGATAAAGCTCTACATCTAGATATCTATTAACCTTGCACCTGCAACTGAGTAACTGGATTTCTCAAAGCAGCACATGGGGTGAAACGTTGTCCTTTTAGATCAACGGGGGGAAATACTGGATTCAATCAACTCCTTAAGCATGAAAATAGCCACTACTCATCTCAAACTTCAAATATCTAAATTCATAATTATTTTTTTAGCTTCCCCTGCTCTTAAGTACACCACAACCTCAAGAGGGCAGTGGTGCAGGCTGTCTGTAGAGCTTGTTTAGTCTTCTTCCTTAGAGGTTTTTCAGGCTCAAGTACACAAAGCCCTGAGCACCCTAGCCTGATCTCAGAGCTGATCCTCAGATCCTTAATAGCATATTCAGCCTTCTGTGATGCAGTCACCAAGTAAGCTGTAAGAAACAGCAGTATTAACTGAACATGTGGAAATTCAGTGATTCGGGATTAATTCAGTATGGTGAGTGCTAACTCATTACAGACTTAGAGACAGTTACTTGTAACTATATTTATAAATAATAATTATAAATATATTTATGATTAAGTAGCTTAAATAAGATTCAGATTTCCAGAGATTTTTAGCTGCTAGAACTACTCAAAAATCCCATGATGAACAATTGCTTGTGAACCTTCTCAAGCAGTATATCATACATTAACATTCTTGCCATTGCAGAACTACAGAGGTTGTAATTATATGATCCTTTAGGCACTACTTACAGCAGTCAAATGAGGACCCAGGCTACAAAGGCCAAAGTCTTTCCCTATGAGATCTGCCTCTTCTCAGTAATGTGTCTAGCTCTTCACTCAGAGCTGTATGCATGCTGAATTGCAGGTCTGATTTTTCCACATGTAGAAAAGACCTGGTTGGCTCAGGCAAAATTATAACCCAGACCAGCACAGCTTCTTTATTATTTAAAAATAGAATTTATCTTTCTACAATCCAGTTTTCCAAATCAAGACACAGGCAGTGGAGAATATAACTGAATGCATCCCTGGCACCAGCATTCTACTTTATACCCGTGATCTTTATTATCAGGTAACACACACAGATCTAATTGTCCAAATTCTCATTACTGTTAGAACAAGACTAGAAGAAATATTAGCCACTAATCCTTTCAGATTTACCGTCTTGGTTAACTTCTCTCCATCCAACTAGGACCCAGATTTCCAAAGATCTTCCCTTCACCACACACACAATTCAGCTATATTCATGCAGTGAATCAAAGACAGCAATCTGAGCAGAGCTGTAGCTACTTTTTTTCCAAACACAAGGAACCTGAACAAAGGGATTATGAACTAGCAAGAAACAGTTCTTTCTCTGTCAACTACTTTCTTTCCATGTATGTTCCATTTTGGGGATTCCCAAACAAGCAAAGCTTTAGTAGGCTAACTGTAATACAGTCTCTCACCAAAAGAGATGACCAGCAGCAGTATACAACCTAGAAAACTTCAAGCACAATAAACCCATCATTATCTTCAATTATTGATTCAAGTCCTTATGTCTGATGCTTTCATTCAAGATCAGTGTAAGGAAAAAAAGCAAATGCTTATGGAGTACTGCTGGTACCATTCATATACTGGAGATACTATTCCTAACTGCTCCAAATGAAGTTTCCCGAAAGAACTGAAAAGGTAAGGGGGTGTAGAAGATAGGGAGGGGCAACATTTATGTCTCAGACACTGATAGCCAGATAGCTGTGGAGCCAACCAAGGACTGTTGGTAATAACACACTGTGAGAAAGAACAGGATGTGGCTGGAGGAAAGGCAGCACTTTTCCAGGACAAATGTCCTTGTTCTAGCTCTTAAAGATAAGCACAGTACAGAGCATAGGAACAAGGTTGAAAAGCAGGCACGGACTGTTGGGGTGAATCAAGACTAAAGACACCAGGATCCCCCTGACCCATATCCAGAAAGGTCTAAAAGAAGAGACTGCACATGATAACTAATTTGCATAAAAAGTGAAAGATTTATCTCCAGTGAGAGAGAAGTACCCCCATCAAGGAAATGCAGTGCCCCCAGAACATCCCCATCAGCTGGATCGATCAACACGGGAGCCAGAACTGACTGGTGGTTTCTTTTTTTCCTTCTTTCCTTTCTTCCACTCTTGAATTCATAACTCTCTCTCCCCTTTCACCAAAACCCACTGCCATATGCTGATCTAGGAGGTCAGGAGCTAACATACCAATTTCCATACTAAGCGTGTAATTTACTAATAAAACTGTGTAAATCTTTGCCAACCATCTCATTTGTTTTGTTCCTTTCAAACAGGAGCATCTACGCATCTCAGGTGCTCCTTTCCCCCTAGAGGTGGAGCCACAAGGGACAGCATAAAGAAACAAGCACAAGGATACTGGTGGATTGGTGCAGCTTGGGTATCAGCAGCAAGACAGATTAGGCACACACACATCTGAGGAAGCTCACAGTGACCGAGGACAAGGAATAAAGACACTGTGACATACCCAAGGGATGAGAGTTAAATTGCTGGATTACTTACTCTTGAAAAGCATGTTTAAAAAATTATCATTTGTGACTACAATCCGTAATTTACAGTCTCAGTTCTATCTGTTTCTTCTGGCCTAAAGCAGTGTTTTGTGGCTTATTTTACTCTCAAAACTCAACTAGCCACTATGTTCAAGATTATCTACCATCAGCAAGTCCTAGAGAGTTACAGGCCAACCACATTAACTTGAATTTCCAGAATAACAGCAGAGAAGGAAACAAACCCAGAACTACTTATAAACATCTAACAGGTAATATCACAATCTAAGGATCAACACAGATTAGTGGTAAAAAACCAAACAACCCTAATTTCTCTCAATTACATGGTAGCTAAAAGCCTTGCCTACAGAGCTAAGGGCAGATGTAACAAATCTTGACTTTGGCCAGCATTTGGGAATCCTCTCAAACATAATTCTTATGAGCCAGCTTGGAACACATGTCTTAAATGAAACAACTGTAAAGATAAAAATAGCCTTTCCAAGCATTTGAACATCTAAGTAGTGATTCACTGCAAAACTGAATATGCCAAAGAAGGCATCATAAAAACCTGCCCAAATGTATCACTGTTGAACATTTTCATTAATTATATGGACAGTGACATAGATAATATACTTTTAAATCTGCAAATTACATCAAATTATAAGTATGGCAGGCACTGTAAAGAAAAACACCAGAATTCAAAATAATTTTGGCAACCTGGCATCTCAGACAAGTGTGTGCAATAAATTACTAATTTCCATAAGAACATTATGAATCAAACAATATTGAAAAAACATTATGAGGTAAAAAAAAGCCAGATGTGTGACTACAAGATGGAAGAATGCTCTGGCAATAACTCTTTAGAAAGGCAACTAAAGATTCAGGAGATTAAAACTTTGGCACATTCCAACAATGTCATTTTACAAAAGTAATAAAATAGATCAAAATTCATTACATGATGTGACCTTCACATACTGCTCAGTACCAGTAAGGCCTCAGCCGAATTTTTATGTCCTATTTTGTTCATTATTTCTTATTAAAGACATGGCTATGTGTATGAAAACCAAAAGAAAGACCTGGTAATAAGCAGCAATGTGTTAAGCAGCACTTGTGAAAAAAGGTTTTTAAAAAGAAATATTGAAAAAGGTCCTACACCAAAGTCTGCGCTCAAAAAAACTGGTAAATTGGACAAAGTTTTGGGCATACTTCCAGTCTTCTTTTCTATGATTCCTGAAGTGGCTTGATGGATGTCTTAGAATAGTCACAAGTACACACTTGAGTGTTAAAACTTAAAAACTCCTTGTTCGGCTCCAGCTTGGTAAAGCTCTGCTGCACATTTGATTAAAAGTAACCTTATAACTAGAGGAACCCATTTCCTAACATTACCACTTACATTACACTTCTAAAAATTTAAGTAATTCTTTTCAAATAATTGTAGCTTTTACTAATGTGATTAAGTGTTATCAGTTTACAATTTATGCAATTAAAACTGAGCACATGATATGAAGTGGTACAATTATGAAATTATGGAATATCAAAACAATGGATTAAGATATCCTGTACAAATACCAAAAAACCCAAGAAAATATTTCATTAACCACTGATGATTAGCATTGTATGTACTGGCCTTCTTAAAAAAAACACTTTGGTAAACTGTTTTAAACACCATTTAAGATGGATTCTCAAAGTAGCTAATAGAAGTAAAGCAACTAAAACCTAATACAGCAAGTTCATCCTCTTTATAAGATTAAATTAAAATGAATCCATACTATAAGATTTTATTTAGTGTACTTTAGTAAAATCACAATACAAGTCTGCTGCTTCACATCCAGTTTATTCTTTCTCAGCTCTTAAAAAAAACAAAGGAAAATATCTCTATTGTACTATTCTGTTTAGGAATGATAATGCTTTGGCCTTGACTTGCAAACAAATATGGTCAGACTTCAGTAGTCTAGTTTAAAAATAATAATAAACCTTGAGAAGAGAAATATAACAGCATATGCTATTTGTACAGAAATAAATGCAAAGATAGGCTAACAAAACTGATTTTTTAAACCAAAATCTGTTAGTAGTTGTAGTTACTTCCACTACGTACCCAATTTCCTCCCTTATTTTTGCCTAAATTGGACATTGCTGGAAATATTGCATAGATTTTATAGAAAGGATATACATATTTAGCGTCTGACAGTTCAGTTGAGCAACACTGAGGGTAAGCTTACAATTAACTAACTGTATGGAGTACATGTGTATTGACCAACTAAATGATATAATAAGTAGAAAAAGGGAAGTGCTAACATGCCATTACAATGCAACAAGCAAGATGTGTTAGCCACAGCATTTACAGGTCACAAAAAGGATGTCTTCCCACTGCTGAATTTAAGGTGTTTGCCTTAGACAGCTATCCTTCCCAACCAATAACATCTTCGAGTCAAGTGAGGAGCGTACCCCTCAGCTAAAAAGTTGTTTCAAAAGATAGCTATGAGACTGATTCAAGATCTCTGGAATCTGCCAGACTGAAAAACTGATCAGTAGAGCTCTTCTGTAACTACCCAGAAAACAAGGTGACAATGGCAAAGAGAAACACTGCAAGCTGGACTAAGGTCAAAATGAAAATATTTGCATCAGTGAGAGTAATTAAGGAGGAACAAACGGATTTTGCAAAGGGACAGGGTTTCCTTTTACACAGGAGTGCTGTTACCTTCCGCTCACCAGCAGAATTAGCAATAAGATTACCAGACAAGATTGTCAAAAAGCAGCTTAATACAGTAGCCCCTTTAAAAATCCCACATATAAAGATTTTTTCTTTTCTATCCTATCCTGAAGAACAACACAGTAAGCTCAGAGTCAACTGGTTTGTAAAACAGGGATTAATTAACTGCCTACATGTTACAATGCTACTGTCATGTCCTAAAAGTGGTTGACTCTGTAACAGATTTTGTGCTGCTTTCATCATGTCTCTCAGGACTAGACTCCTTAAACCATAAAACTCAGGTGAGCAAGATCAAAACTGATTCTCAAACCTCTCTTCAGCCACCATGGGATTCTCAGGGCATCCATAACACTTCAGTATTTAAGACCTCCTTCGAACATGGTCATAATCACCTCAGCTTTCACAGAGCTGCGTGAAGGACCTGATTCATTCTACTGGGAAACAGAAGAAAGCTCTCACAAAGTTCTTAAGTCTACTTGGAAATTCCAAATACACTGCCAAATATCTACCAGACCAAGGCCCTGAGAAATTCAGTCAAGTAGTGAAATTTTCATTTAAAACACAACAAAAAGATGATAATGATGATCCTTCTCGTACAGAGATAGAGTCCTTATTCAGGATACTGACATTTATGTTCCATTTTTCCTCCTGCCTGGAGCAATCAAAAAACACCTCTCCCTTTTCCAAGGAAATATTCTGCTCAGAAGTAATGACAAATTTTAACTCAATCATCAGGATACAGACATTTATGTTCTGGTATTTTCCTGTCTGGAGCAATCCAAAAAACTCCTCTCCCTTTCCTAGGAAACACTCTGCTCAGAAATAATGACAAATTTAACCTCAATCATCAGAAAAGAACCTGAACAATAGCTCACAGCTCGGCAATTACTGGCAATCAAATAGAAAGAGCTGGGTTCTGACATTTCCTCAAAGGAAGATTCAAAACACATGGTAAGAAATTCACAAGTCTGAGCAGGATTTAAAAAGCAAAGAGGATTTCTATACAGCTCTTCTTGGAGCAGAAAACAAGACACAGGAGCTGGTCTGTGTAAGACTGAAGGTATTGGGCAATTAGTTTTTGTTACTTTGTATGAAGACAGCAAGTTAAAAACACAAGCTGTGATCTCAGGCTTCTGGACACTTGCAGAGTTTGAAGAGTTTAGTTCAGGTCAAGATGCTTCACATATCCAATGACAAGATGTTGAGTTTACCATTAAAACGGCATTTTAAAAAAGTACAAACCATCATGCACTTTACAGTTTTCCTACTTTCAACCGTATGCTCTGCTATTAGAATAGTTTGTATTGTGCCAGAGTACAATAACTAATGTGCTGTTAAGAGCTCATATCAAAAAAATCACAATGTAACTCACACCTTTCAATCTGCCAGTATCAGGTCCTGATACTGACGAGCACTGCTTTGCTCTTATCCTTCAACATCACATAACAATTTGTACACAAGGATACCTGCTACCTAATTTTTTTTTAAACTTTCACTTGTATTTACTTTAAAAACCCAGAAAATATCTGTTTTTTCTGTTTCTATTCTTTCTGTACCTATAATTTTTATTCCTCTCCAGTACTTATTCAAAGTACATAGCTTAAATATACTTTCATTAAAATGACAATATAAAATAGGAAATAATTTATCTCTTTTCCCATCCCCAGCCCCACTGTCCAAAGTGGACAATCTAACCAAGAACAAATACTGCCAGATCAACATTGAAGAATACTGGAAAAGAAATGGGTGCACAGAATAATTACAGAAGTGGATAAAGGGGGAAAATTTCACTAACCTGGGCAGTCAAACTGCAGCAGATGTTGAGATCTGAAGGGAGATAAATGCAAAGATTAGAAAAGCAAGTAAAGCATGGGGAGCCACTGAAGATTTTGGGTCTCAGAAGTATCTGCTTAATAATTACATTGGACCTTTATAAAACCAGTGCCTTGTTAGTCTTCCACTGGAGACAGAAATATGATAGATTAAGTGGATGAGAAAGGCAATAGCACTAAAACTGGCAGCTATACCGACAGTACAGAGAAATATCTGTTTGACACACAGTTATCTGTTAGTACTGGACATCATCTAAGAGATACTACCCTACCATTGCAAAACAGATTAACAGCAGAGTCTGGGAAATAAATAGACCTCAGACAAATGACTGATGTAGATCTGAAGAAATGAATAGGTTTCTTGAACAGCAGCCCATAAAAGCAAGAGAATATAGTGATGGAGGCTGAATTTTCCAGTTTGAGTAAAAAAAAAATGACACACCAATTAAATATTAAACACTACTTTGCACAACAGTCTAAAAGTAGCAGATCTATGAGAATACAGGTGGTTCACAAAACACAAACTGTACTTACCTTATAAGAACTGAATTTCTTTAAGAGCTGTTACATGTATGCACTTTAACATATAAAATCTGCATATCTACAGTAAAGTTTAGGTATTTTTGGTTACTAGAGTCCATAGAGACTTTTCATCATGCTTTGTACACAGACATAAAAGACAGTATTTATCTCCATGCTTCTATTTGTCTCCACTGTGGAATCCAGGAACACAGGAATTAAAGGGACAAGAGAAGTGCAGGATTAGGACTGTACACACAGAATGCCAACCTGAACAGCTTCACTTTTTTCAAGGTATATAACATCTTTCTCCTTCAGCTCCTTGAGCAACTCTCCCAATGCAGAGAACATGGAGCAGCTGCCACTGTCTGTGTGGAGACGACCACTCTTACAAGGACAGCAACTAAAAGATTGGGTACCCAAATGAGTAATTTAGAGATGTTGTGGGGAACACAACAGCAGTAGGGAAGGTTTGAAGAGTTACAGAAACTCTTGCAAGCAATGTTATAGATGATGACTAGGATCTTGTTGAGCAGAACATCAACTACTGCAGTGTGATTCATCCTATTATAGCTTGTCCTGACACAGCAGAGCTCAGATCTGCTTCAAGAATCTTAGGTGGCTTCTATACCCACCTCCACATTTTCCAGTATAATTCCTCTTAGTGACCCAATGCTTTTGCTTGGCAAGGGTGCAGTTTACAAGTAGAAAATGTTATTTTTTCTGAACTGGCAGAATAGAGAATATTTTGTCCTAAGGCCTTTCAGAAACTTCCAAAATATATGGAAGTTAATACAGTTTTCAAATTACATAGCAAGAATTTCAGATAAGTTCCTAGAAAAACTGTGGCTACAGAGGATCTTACAAGAACTTGGCTCTTCATTTCTCCAAGTTGATTGCACAAGACAACAGTTTTTATTGGCACATATTCTAGGGAGCAAAGGTTCAAACACTGAATTTGCACAGCAGAATCTGATCTCTTATTAACAAAAACAAGACATATCACTGATACAGAGTGAGAAATGGGCAGAGACAAGTCCAAATAGCTGACTCCTAAGGAAGGGAGCTGAAGGTCAAGTCGTTCTGGTCCAACTTAAGAAGGCAGTCCTAGGTGATAAAGTAGTTGTAGAATAGTTAAATTGCACAAAGGCACAGAACTTACACTACAGACCAGAAGCAGGGGGCAATCAAATCTGGCAACAAAAGTCCACGTCATCTATACTCCATATCAGCAAGTCCTCCTGTCAATTACAATGTTTCTTAAGTGCATTTCTAATCCAAAGAAAAGGAACAAAATGGATTTTCCAGCAACAGATAGGTAGCATAGACCGAAACACAGCACTATCTTTCTGTCCAAGGACAAACTACCCAAGCTCAGCCACTCCAACTAGACTCAGCAACTTCAAAATAACAAACACAGAAGATCTGGAGACAGACTAAGCCACCCAGAAGACAGATTAATATTTATCCAAGTTGTCTGATTTTGTGATGCGGTCAAGAAAATGATTTTGTTTATATCATTAAAAAGTTCTTATGACTAACAAATACTCTACAGAGATTCCAACCAGCTTATGCCTCTCCCATGAATAGAAATGCCTGGAAGCATCTTTACTTTTCATTCTGAGATTCATTTTTTTTCCAATACAGATGAAGAGAATCTTAGAGTCCAGTGTGATGCTTTGTTTCTCAGTGGCAGTATCTACCTATTTTTTTCCAAGCATTGTCTGCAGCCTCACTTCCCTGCTCCTGGGAGCTCCAGCTGAAGCTATTCTTGGCACATGCAGATTTCAGTGAAGCAATGAGACACTGAATCTTCAGAAACTATCTACAGAGGACATTAAATCCAACACTTATCTGACTCCCAAGAAAACTGTTGGAAAAAATGGCCAGACACAAACCATTTTTTCATATCTTAAACATGAAGCAAACAAACACAGAACACACACTCCACACAGCTACTGCTAACCAAAAATCTCTACATATGCAAGTATGTACCCATCACGGAATATGATCATGGACAAGCACCAAAAAAGGAAAGGTCAGGTTTACACAGTAAGTAAAGAAATAGGCAGCAAAGCAAGGTTAGAAGTACTGAATTCTTTTTCCTGAGCTATTCTCAAGTTTTAAGAGGAGGGTCAGTGTCATGGTAACTTCCACACCGCATACAAATTAACAGGTAGCTTTGCATACAAGCCTGTAGCTGTATTTGGATGGTAAACCTAATTTTCAAATATATCTAGTCATTCTTTAAGGGTATTTTCTTCACTAAAAATATTTAAACTTAGAAAAAAGAGTAAACATCAGTAAAACATATTTCTATTGCATTATCTACTATCTAGTTGCTTAAAAAAAGAGTAAAACATGTAAGAAATACTTGCACTATTTTGTTCAACTATTCAGGATTAAATTCAGTTTTTTATCCTGCAAGGTGTCAGACACTATAAATAAGGCAGGACCTATCATTAGCAAGAGGTATTTAATAAAAGTAAACTGCTGAATTAAACCATACTTGTAAATGTCCCAAGACAAATCACTACAGGGCTGAAACACTGCACTGAAAGTGCTAAGATGATATTTTCAGTCCTACCAGTACTCCTTATAGTGGCTAAATATTGCTACACCAAAACACAATACTAGGCCCTTTTTTTTGTAAGTGTGGCATAATTAATATTGTCCTAAATACATAGTGAAGCCTGGTAATGACCTTAGCCACTGCTTAGAAAAGACCAGGCAGCAACAACATCCATTTTAAGCAGTACTTCTTTTCACCCTGCTAAATAAAGCACAAAAAGCAACAACATATTTTTTAAGCTACCTGACACCTGATCTTGTATCAAATTTTAACAGAATTGGCCTAACAAGCTCATAAAAATTAAGGATGCATGATCTTGATGAAGTAAATATTTTTAAGGGTAAGAGAACAACACTAAACCCTTAACATCAGACTGACTGCTGAAAAACAGAAGTTCTCTATTTACTGTTAAAACAAGTGGCACAGAGAGTAGGTATACTTACAAATGTACTTAATCATTTCTTGTTGAGATCATCCTTCCTAGAAAGAATGCTTTCCACTAATCTGACAGATTGCTGTTTTGAACTCACAATTTAACCCTGAATAGACTAAAGTAGGATTTTATTTGCCTATCTTCAAGGGTCATTAAAAAAATTGCCTATTTTAGAGGGTCATAAAAAACCCAAAAACCCACTCTCAATCACCACAGTTTAGACTGGTTTGAAAATTCAGAGGAATAACAACTATTTGATTTAGTAATTTTATTACTTAGGAGTCTGTTCTTCAACAATCTGAATTAATGCTGAAAGCATATAATAAAAGTCAAAACTTATTTATAGTATTTATGTCAACCCAATTTCCAAGTGACATGTAATAGAACACCTATTAATGGAATTTGATGCCAATTAAACTGGGATAAGAAAAGGTCTCCCTTTTGCTTCTCCCTTCCAAGAGCCAAAAGGAATATGATGCCTATTTCACATGCAGCTGATATCTACTAGTTAGGGTCTGGTAATTCCTGCCAGCTCCTTGACATGAATCCTTCCTAGCTTACCATATAATCAATGTGCTGATGTGTTTCATTTTAGTTAATGCCTAGTTCATAAGAAGGTTATTTCTCTGGGTTTTCTTAATCAATGTAGCAAATACACTGCAGACAGTTAAAATTGCAAAGACTTGTCCAGTTCTATTACCCAAAAAAAACTAAAAAATGAGTTTTTACTTCTTTCTTACTACAACTTCCACAATGTGCATTCTCCTTTCCAATATGCTTCCAAAATGCAAGAGACACAACCAGAAACCAGGGCTGGCCCAGAAGCCCATGGAGACCCTGCCTGGGTCCTAAGGAACATCTCAGCTGGCAGAGAGCAGCTGATGTGCAATGACTCAAGCACTCAATCTGTGACCTCCAGCTACCATGGGCCCAAGGGCTGACACACAAGGACCCCAACATACAGGGTCTGTAGCACCTGTGTCCCATCACATGGTCAAGCAGCCTTTCTGGCTGAAACTGTCTTTCCAAGTGGGAAAACTGGGATTTGGTAAGCATAGGAAACTAGTCTGAGAGGTAAGAGGAGAGTTGTAGGCATCAGGTTCATTGTCTAAGTGTTTTGCCTTAGGATACTTGCAGCCAGCATCCCACTCTAGTAGTCTGGCTGCTGTCAACCAACCTTAACAGTGGGAAAAATTCAAGAACTTCAGCATAACAGAAACTGTCTCTTGCCTAAAAATCATAACTCTTTTTCAGTACTGTTTACTGCATTTTTTAAATTGTAACAATGAAACAATAGTAACTTTCATTTTCAAAAGCTAAGTAATCTCTGGTTTGGTAGATATGCCAGCAAAATTTTTTCTTACAGCCCTTGACCTATTGTAAGTACATACTTCTATGTACTTCTGAAAGTACATAAAGTGTTGCTTTTTTATCAAAAGCAGACAAAGCTAGGATAAAAAAGGTTGAGAGCTATCTACTCAAGTTGAAATATGTGTGTTGAAGGGCAGAATCCATGCTGTTCCTTCATGAACACTGATTTATGCACTTTCTCAAATGCAGATCCCCATGGACTTTCTTAAGACATTGACTTCACTTATTCATGTTTTCATAAAAATAAACACCTCTTTGCATTAGAAGTATTTTCCTCACTCAACAGGAGTTAAAGCACCCTATGAAAAGTTATGTAACATAACATAAAAAAGACAAAGGGTTTTGTCCTCTGCAAGTCAACCAGCAACCTTCAGTCCAATCTATAAACAAGAAGCATTTGTACAAGCTCCTTTGTAAAAACTTGCAAGCTATTTGGTCATTAAATGTATTTTAGAATTCTATGTGATTGCTTGTACAGCGTTATTCTTCAGTTCATTGCATAAGTTAACAATCATTCACGATTTGGCCAATAGTTTACCACACCTACTCCTCTGAAGACATTTCAAAACATCTCCACAAAGCTTAGCGTAAGATGTCACAATAGCTTAGCCATTTAGATTGTACAAGTCTTTGAAAGAGTCTCATTCAAAGTGTTACAGAATAAGACGTGCATGACTAAAAACTAAGTAACAAGCACGAGCAATTAATGAAAATCAGTTTACAGCTGCTCGAAAACAAACTAACCCCAACATAAGGTAATTTTTAAAAGAAGTATCTGATGCAGAGTCAGTAATCTAACCAATGCATTACCAGAAAGCAGTGACACCACTTGTTATATTACATAAAAACCCATAGGCTTTTAAGGTATTTAAAAGGTTTTTTGACAGATTTAAAGGTATTTATTATCATTATTTTTATGTTCTATCATGGACATATAATGAATATTAAAATGATCCTTCTGTTTTCACAGTAAGTTCTAGCTCTACTAGTCCACATTCTGTTAAATACTCTTGAATGTAAGGATGTTAAGGATGTGTAATGGTCTAAACAGAGTGCCTCATTGCAGATTGTGGCCTTTCTTTTCCCCCCACCTCTCCCTTTTAAGCCTTTTGGGTTACACCACTTTGGTTTAGATGGCACCACCAGCAAGTCATTCAAAAATAATTCACCACTGTAGCAGCGCAATGCATTCCGGTCAGATAAAATACATGTATCTCCCAGCTGCACCTAAGTTTCTTAGTTTAACACTGTCCTACAGGAAAAAAATATCTGCTAGGGAAACAAATTAACTCTACTACGTGTACAAGAAGTGGCTGATTGCCAGTTTGCCCATCATCAGAAGCCAAAGCTGTCAGTTGCTGTAGACGGCAGTAAAACACAGCTTGACTGGCAGCCAGGAGGGGCCAGGTAAAGGGATCAGTGATATCAGTGCTATAGCAGTAAACCAGAAAGATAAAAGTCAGAGACAGAAAAATCTTGCTTTTAAAGAAGCTGAAAAATGGTGAATAAAACATATCCTGAAACTTGATACTTTAACATACCTCAATACAAAGGAACAAAAATTGCAATTTTTACCTGTTTTCTGCTACTTACCCCTTTCACATTTCCTCTAAAACATGCAAGTATCACTGACATCGTATGCAGCTGAGTATCAAAATAAAAAATTCCTTTTGGAATAGTACAGAATACTTTTCATATGTCTCCTTTCATGGTTAAAGTATTTGAAACTTTAGATTGAGAACAAATAATAGAAATTCTAACTGGCTTACCTAATAGTTCTGATTAAGGCCCTCTTTTAACATCCAAATTAATTTTTTGTTTCTCCCCAACACAACTTGCAGTTTAAATCTTGCTTCTTATAACCAATTGCTTTCTTAGTCCAAAGCACAATGGCAAAGGAAGAAGTGTGCACTTACCAAGTGAACATAAGGCACAAAATATCCAAAAAGGGCAGCTGGAATCCCAAAAGCCCAGATTCTGTAACTGAGAACTTTGAAAACGGAGAAATTGCAAATCTTTTTCGCAGGTGGAAATCTGAACTTCCCCTTCTTTCCTTCTTCCTTGTCTTTGGTGTTGGAAACAAGTGGTTTATATGTAAATCCAGCCAGGAACAGAATAAACATAAGGATGCACAGGACCCGCAAGGTGTTGAACAAGTCAACAGAATCCAGCAAAACCCTCAGGAGGAAGGGCAGTGACACAGTGAACAAGCTGCTGCCTGCAGTGACGATGCCATTCACCAGTCCAAGGCGCTTCTTGAAATAGTGCCCAAGAATGACCAACGATGGCTGGTACGCAAAGGAGCAGCCACAGGCAAATAAGATGCCGTAGGTGAAATACAGAGGTTCGATGGTGCTGTACCAGAGGGAAATAGAGCAAATCATTAGTGCTTTGTAAGGCAGGGGATGCTCATATTCACCCACCATATACGAGACAGATTTTCAATCAAGAAACATATTTGCAGAAGGGAGTTAAGAGTTTGTAAGTATGTATAGTTGAAATCCACTGTGTTAGCTTAGTTCAGCAATTATTCAATTTCCTTACGTTGAAAATTTCATAGAATTCACCGAACAAATTAAAAAGAAGAATTATATTCAATTACTGTTGCCAAAAAAGTGTTAAAGATCATTGTCAGGGCAAATTAGCCAAATGTAAATTCAGTCATAGATGGCTTTTTGGGGTTTTCCAAAGAAAGGCACACTGGTTTCATTTACACATTTCTTCACTCTGCTAACCGTTCAAACATAATACTGAACACTCTTCGTGAACCCAGAAAAATCAAGCATTTAAACAGTTTGTTATTAAAATACAGTAACAAAAGTAGTAAATATAATTATTAATGAAAAATAAAATATTAAAATATAATTATTAATGAAAAATAAAATATTAAAATACTGACAAGTTTTGGAAATTTAATACATATTAGCAAACAACAGACTTCAGGTATTAATTCTTTTAAACAAATAATCCCCTTTTGATTAAGTATTTTAAATGCAGTGTCCTGATCCATGTATTGAATATGCCAAGAAAGAAATTGGAATAAAAAAACAAAAACCAAAAAAACATTAGTAAAGAATGAAATATTTCAGCTGATAGTAAGGTGGATCTTCAACATAAGGTTCTCCACTGTCACCAGCTACTATACAACTGAAGTGAAGCAGAGCTGTTGTAATTGATCACAGGCAGACATGTGACGCTGAAAGGTACTTGTGAAAAAATGTTAAAGGTATGAAGCAACAGCATCAGTAGAATTAATTAAATTAGTGTTGGAGTATTAATAAGTCAAAGGAAACTTTTTTTTTACATTTAGACAAAGAAGGCAATGCACAAGGAATTTGTACACAAGATTTGAGACGGCATATGATGGTGTATAAAATTCCTTTTAATATTATGTTTTCAATGAACCATCATCTTTATCAGCTAACACCTGCTTTTAAATCAGTTCTAAAAAAACGTTTAATTTGTTAGACCATATATTAACTTTTTGGGGGGGAGTATGAATGCTTTAGATAGTGCTTTTTATCACGGGATGTAACCCGCCAGCATCCTTCTGTAGAAAAATACACTCCACAAGCTTCCCATACAATTAAAGAAATTTTTAGAAAATCGCATTTTTCTAAATAGACTAATAAAGGTTTGACACCAGGAGCTCTGGTTTCCTATACTATAGTGAAAAATATTTCTGTAATGTAATAGCGTCATTTTCTATATTAAACTACCAGTTTCTGAAACTGATTATACACAACATAAGCCAGCAGAAACAACGTAAGGGGGAAAGACTTATTACCTTAACCAATGGAAAATAACCAGGAAAAATAAAACCAGGCATTACAAAATGAGAGGAGTAACAGAATACAGTAAGGACAGAAAACTTGTGCTTCAACCTGTGGATTCAGAGTCTGCAGCAAAACATACTCAATACTGCCATACAAAATATTAAAATATTGCTGTACTTATAAAAACTCTTACATCTCAACTTCCTAAGACACAAAATTTATATTGTGAAATTAGCAAGAGCAGTAAATCATATTTACATTTGTCTACTTCACAATATTTTACTTTTAGAACATTGAGTTCTATATGTGAACTATACTCCTTCAATTAACTGATAACATCATGGGCATAAATCATTTTAGTATAAATTGCATAATGAAACACCAAGTATGCACATCAATCTGGCATGTGTTCTTACAAGAATGTGCTCTTCAAAACAAAATTCAATTACATTAAAATATTTTTAAAGTCTTTACAAAACAACTTCTTCTTGCATACGTCTTCCATGCCTTTGTTCCATTGGATATCAGAGAAACATAAGAATGATTCTTTATCAAGAGGTTTAGTCCATGATGAGACTGGTTTAATATTCATCATTTAACATACTACTAGGAAGCAAGGAGGAAGACAGACTTTTCTAAGGCACATCATTTAGTTTTTATCTCACCTTTAAGTAAGCAGCTTTTTAAAATATATCAGGTTTTCTTTAATGAAAAGAATTAAGCAAAATATTTTAACTCAGATTAACCAAAAAGTAAAATAAAACTTGAAAACTTGCTCAAGCAACAAGAAAACAAACTTTCTTTTTCCCATAAATATGGGTTAATTCAAGAATAAATATAAACAGTCTCAATACTTCAGACAGAACTATCTGCCTCCTCTTCCTTTCAATTTGTGGTCATGTTTTTGCATTAGGGGGTATATGCCCCAGGTGGATGTAATAGCTCAGCTGTAGTGCCACATAGCATGGACACTCATCCATCCACATCACAGCCAGCTCACATCTATCTATCTGGTTCAGAGCACAAGCACAGAAAAGACAGTTTTCACAAGCTCCTCTGTGTAGATACATTTTTCACCCATGTAGAAAATTCTTCCAAATGTAGCACTGGATTGTTCCTGTACTTACTCTGCTAAGGGTGGAGGGAAAAAATAGCAGTCTGAGAGCTAGAGATAACTGGCTTGTTTTCCTGCTACCTCTTACCCTATCTTCACTAATCAATTTCTGTTGAGGACTAGAACAAGTAAACTTCCTGTTTCCTCATCTTCTACTGGGCATGCCCAACAAATCTGTTGCTCTTGAATGTCTTAGGATTTATTCTTCAAAAGTTACAGAAACGTACAAAACTTGTAAACTGGAGGGGAAAAAAAAACCCACTCAAAAGCTTTTCAGTAACCTAAAAACAACTGAGATTTTCTTAACAAAGAAAATAAGCACCAAGTATATATCATTATGCCAAGGTTTTTGCTATCGCCCTGCTTGGCAATTGGACCACTAAAAATAAATGACAACATCAAATTTTACTAGAACATGAACACTTTGCTGGAGGCTCTGCTGGATATTTACCTACATTAAAACTGTTTTAAAAGCAAATTGAGAGGACAGAGCAGGGAGGGAAGACAGCAACAATGCTTATGCACCTGCTAAAACACAACATACATCAAGCAAACATACAATAAGTTTATCCAGGGCAATGCTGTTCATCTTATAGCATTAGTCTTGCTGCTGATACGTTTATACATAGTGATTCCTGTTACACAAAGAGTGTTGTTATGACATTCTATTTTATTTTTTAAATTACTGTTGAAGTTGAAAGTTCATAAGTCATAGTTTGAAAGACTAAACAAAAACCAAAACAAGTTAAAAGTTTTCTACTCTTAACAGGTAATATAAAGTAGCACTGTTTACTCTTTCATATTCCGTTGATAGAATCAGCATTACGTTTACTCTGTAAAATTGATGAGATACTTTGAAACATAAGAATTTAAATTTTTTTACCTTACAAAAGAACTTGCGAGGAGTCCAGTAAACCCCACTGCAGCTCCAATAACAGCTACTTTTCGACAACCAAATAGGTCTGTGAATATGCTGACTATTGGAGAACAGAAGAAGACCATCCCCATAGAAAGAGAGCTCACCCACGCTGCAAAATAAAATTCAAAAAACAAAACAACATTTTAGAAGACCAAGTGATTTCAGCTTTCAACTAGTATTTACTTTCATCTAAGATTTTCTGTTGCTGAACTGAAGCTGGATAACATTTGGGTTACTATTTTAAAAACACTTAAACACATTTTAAAATATATTTACCTAAGATGGTAAAAAAAGCTAACCATTTACACAATCAACTGATTTAGATTTTATCAGCTCAAAGAATCCAATTAGCCTTTTTGTAGCTCTTACTTTATTTTTACTTCTTTGAAACACAGAAACATTCCTCTACTAATAACCTAATACTCAATCTGATGATTAGGTCACTAAAGATACCTTTGAGAGGCTTCATATCAATTCTAACTTCAACTAACATATTTCACTGGATTTAATTCTTGACTTCGACTTTAAACAGGTAGGTTTACTAAAAAAAAAAAATCAGTAATTTTTAAATTACTAGATCTAGATCATACTGAACACCAATAGTGAGTAAATAGACTTTCATACTGTAATACACACATCAGGAATATGATTTAACTATATATGATGGGACAGTATCACTACATCTGATACTGCTCTGGCTTTACAGACATTGTTTAAACTGTACTTGGTTTATAAGAGAGTCATTAAGATTCAATTCAGCTGAGTCCATTATAGTTTCAGCCACAGGTTTTTTTTACTCCAAATACCTAAAATATCTTTAAATAGCTTGGGTAAGCAGAATTCATTTAATTTTCAGTTAAAAGTCATACAGGTGTTCAGGACCACACACTTACAACTCTTTGAAATTGGATTATGTATCTTACACCTAACAGTTCTCCAAGGACATAAAGGTAAATCAGGCTGCACAATATTTACAAGTAATACATTTGGCATATATGGTACCATATATATTGTAAATATCCCCATCTATTTGGGGGAAAAAAGGGTTTAGATAAAGCAGAAAAGTCTGCTGATGCAAGATACATTGGAAAATAAACCACTTTAGCTTCTTTTTTAATTTTACAGAAAAAAAAACCTCTTTAGCTTCTTTTTTAATTTTACAGAAAAAAAAAACCTCTTTCAACCTGGAACAGATATAAATCTGTGTAATTGGAATTCTGTTTCGGACATCTTTCCTAAATACACAGTTGGATAAACAAATGTGATTCATTGATAAGGGTAAATAAAACTATCTGGAAAAACATATATAACCTCAAGACCTAATAAAGAATATTTGCAAGCATATCTGCTAATAGCGAGGTTTAGAAGATGTGCTGCTAAAAGTAACAGTGAGCCCTGCACATTGATGAAGACCCCATTGTGCAAGGCATGAAAGACAGAAAAACAAATGAGCAAACAAAAAAATTGTTTCTTCCAAGAGCGTACAGTGTAAATGAAAGACAAAAGAACAGGTGGCTAGAGAAAACCAGAAACTCGTACAAGAAACAGAACCTTTATTTTAGGCAAACAGTGACCTCAATGAACCATGACATCAGTGTTGGGGGTGGGAGGGTGGTGTTATTTGGCATATTTGAGCATGTGTTAAGTTTCAAGGCACAATATGAAGAGTGATGTACTTCTAGGAGCATTTCCTGCATAGGACTAACCCATATATAGAAGCCCTGCCCCTTTGCATCAAAAACTCTAGCTGTATGAAGGGAGAGCACAAAGGACTGGGAAGTGCAAGGCCCTGTGACATCAACTGAAAGGCAAAGACCAAATGCATGAAAGGTCTGTTCTTTCTCTTCCTCTGCAGTTGAGGAAGGCTCAAACGCACCTTGGGTGTTGCAGGAGATGACTTGGACATCTGTCCCATTTAACAGCCTAGCTGGTCACTGATGGTACAAGACATTACACGATCTGTAGGGAGGAGACTGAGGGAGCAGATGCTCTCATACAGCCTAGACACCAGCCAGTGACAAAGCTTCTTAGAAGTCCAACTTCTACAAGACTCCTCATCTTCTTACTTATCTTTCCCAGAGTGAGCCTGCAGTTTTACTGTACAAAGAAGACTGCAAGCACTAAGAATGTGCATGTCTTCCCCCCAAACAAATGGTAGCTGCACCACCATGAACAGTTCTCAGCATCTCTGATTTTTAGGGCAGCACTAAGAATCAGAGTACCTGTGACACCTGGAGGTATCTGCAAGATCTAGACAAAAGGCAGCTAAATCTTGAGCAGTGGGCATCACAAGACTCACTGTCAACAGTGGTTTCATATGGTATGAAGGTACCATGAAAAGGCTTAACCTCCTGTCACCCTCCTTGCCTAGGTACAGGAAGACTCAAAGGCAACTGGCACTAGACAAGCCCACCAGAGATCACTTGTTTTGAGAACCCCATCTCACACGGACAGGTACATACACCCTATTCATGAAGGCAGGCAAAGAAAGCAGGCATCTGAAACTGAGTTTAAGTAGCTTGCATGAAGTAGCAGACTAAATTACTTCAGAGCTACAGGCTGTGGTTTAATTAGCATTCTCCTTAGTGAAATCAACTTTACAGTGTTTTTAATGGCTTATACAGCTAATAAAATAATTGGAATATAAAAAGCCTGAAGTGAAGACATTCAGCTCACGTTACACTGAGTTAACAACGTGCTGATTTTGTCTCTTCATGTTTCCAGGTACTAATGATGAAAGAAGTATGCCTCTTATCCCTTGATTCTCTCTTCTTTTTGTTACAACAAGGACAGGGCAAAGCATAAAAGAGAAGAAAGGTTTCCACTGGTTTTCAACACAACAGACAGTTGAGAGGAAGGACAAAGGCCTTATCTGAAGCATTTCAGAACAGACAGGTGATGTGGGAAGAAGTCCCACTGCAGAAGTGGGAGCCCATACTATACCAATTATCTACCTAATGAGAATTGGAGCCCTTTAATTTACCATGTCAAGTTACAAGGCCCTTGTGGCCTACAGAAATATACGAGATTTTTGGCATGTCTTATATGAACAGCTTTATTATTTATTGAAAAGAATGTTCTTGAAGTTAAACTTCACATGTATTCAGAGTTCAAGAAAATGCATTGTAGTCATCCTCTGTGAAGAAACCTAGCTTCAAAAATAATTAACATATAAACAGAGCAGCACATGTGTAAATCTTTAATTTTAAGACAAGTAACTCTTGCTGCAATACCCTCACATCCTATGAAGAGATTGATGGCTATAAAATATATTCAATAGATGAAGTTATCTTCAATTTCGCTTTGTTCAAGTAAAGCATTCTTACACTTTCTCACTCAATATGAAAAGTGTACAATGGAGTTGTCTTCCACATTTTTAAGCAGAAAGTACAACTGTCCCAAGAAATACAAAAAATTACAAATGCAGCTTGCAAGAATACTGAGAGCTCTCTAGAGCAGTTATTACATAATAATTAAAGCATTTCTCCCCCAGGCTACTGGCTGCTTTCCTGGCCACAAGCTGGCTATATTCCAGAGAGGCTAATTCAGATACTAATACAGCACCTAATTGCTACATATAACTGTATTCATACACAAAACATTTTGATTGCCATAGAAGAAAAGCTATTCCTACTTTAAGGATTTAAACATTCCTTGAGGCACTAGAAGCTAAGAGTTAGTTCCTCAAATCATGTAACTTTTTGCAGTATAAGCAATTCCCAGGCTTCCTTAGAAGATAGAACAGAAGTTATCCTTAAGATAAAAATAAAAGACCAGACAGCTTATTGGTAGCATCTGTAATGAAAAGTCTGTCTGTTTATTCTGTGTCACTGAAACACGTAATAGATTACAAAACCTCCAAACTTTATTATAACTGAAATGATTCAAAAAAGAGAGTTACATGTTCTTTCCTGATCAGTTCACTGAAGATCTAAATACGTTTTTGTATTTATTTACTTATTTCTCAGTTCAAAAATCCATAGCAATGAAATTATGCCACATACTGCTGCTGTTTAACCGTGAGGGTTTTTTAAATTAAAAATCTATTTTAAATAATGTCTTTACTATAAATATAGCATCTGATATCTGAGCACTCACAAAATCATTCCCATTGTCACAGATAGATTATGCAATACCTGTTTATAGTTTGTTAGACAAATCAAGCTATTAAGTGGGTTAGTTCATTCTTTAGAATGAAGCACTAGGATTTACAGGACACCAGAAAAGAAAACATTACTACCATATTCCATTGGAATGCTTTATCATACATAAATTTAAATAAAGGCTACTCATCTGCAGCATTCCTCTTTACAATTAATTTTTTCCTATGCATTACAACAAGGATCTCATCAGTTTTTTCCTCACAAGTGTCTTTCAAGGAGTTGCCTCACAGTAGTAAGAGCCTTCACTCTAATGAACTTCAAGAATTTTTTTTAATATCTTCCCCCAAGATTGTTCTGGTTGAGAAGGGGAACAAAATACTACAGTCTGGAAGACAAGTGATATGAGGCAAGCAAAATAAAAGGCATTTGGTAACTTCCAAAGGCTCAACTTGAATACTATTCAGGAGAGACTTCCTTATATTTTTATGAAAATACTTGGAGAAAAGGGAAGGACAATATTTGCAATATTAACATTCTCATGCTTTCATTAAGTTATTAGTTATTATTTATGCAAAAATAATGAAGCCTGTATGTACTCTCCCAGTCTCAAACTGTTAACAGCTGAGAGACTTCTTAAGACAGGTTTTGGATTTTGGTTTGAGGTTTTTTTCTTTTTCCTTATAAACAGATTTGAATATTAACTCTTTTTATAGTGTATTTATTAATATTCTGGCAATTTCTCCTCCATGAACTGCCTCTTCTGGAATACACGTTTTCAGCATCCACAATATCTTACAGCAAACAACTCCATAACTCAAGTATGGAATGGGTGAAGGATGCCCACTTGTATTATGGCCAGTTACATATGAGAATATTCTCTACAACAAAGCAGAAGATTGGCTCCCATAAGAAGATTTGTTAGAGTTCAGGCATTTGAGAGATCCTGTTCTGGAGGAAAGAGTGGTTGCTGAAAGTTATTTTTGGACACAATTTGCTCATCTCCAGCTCATATTAATAATTGATGCCTATATAATCACATTTACATGACATTTATTTTTCAGAACAAGATAACTGCAGTACTGTGTATATCAAAGACAGACTTAGCCCAGTATCCTATTTCTGGCCACCACAAAGTACTCAGACAAAGAACACTGGGAAAAGGGCTAGCATCCTGCAATACTTTTTCCCTGGCTATGTCCTTCCAACATCCAGCAATAAGCTTCAAGAACATTTATTTCCATCAATATTACTTTGGCTTCATTGCTTTTATTGTAATCAGTTACAGAACATGCTCAAGCACCAGCAACACATTAAAAATAAGCTCCCTTTTGTTTTGAACTTACTCATACTTTTAATTCCTTACTGTAAGAAATATGGATTAATCATCCCTGCTGAAGTTCCTCTTGCAACCTATGATTTTATATACTTAAATCACATCTGTTCATAGTAATTTCTTCTCCAAATTGAAGCAACTTTTTGACTCGGTCTGTCTTTTTATAGAAGATGTACTTTTCCCTTCTGCCCCGTTATACTGAGTCTGATTAAGTGTATCATACTTGCTTTGAGACAGGGTAGCCCGAACTGCAAACACCATTTAATATAGGACAAACAACAACTTTCTATGGTAACAAATTTTTTTCCAGTCCCCGTGTTGTAATTATTCTTCCTTTTTTTATGTCTTGCAGCTGCTTCAAAGTACATATGTTTAGAAAACTATCCATGACCTTATTTGCCTGCAAATGGTAACAACGCCTAAAGATGTAGGCGCCTCTTCTTTTAGCACTCATTTGGATTACATTTCCCCGCATGAGACACATACATAAACTGAACTTAATCTGCCATTTTAATCACTCAGCAATAACAGAAGAACTTGGCAAGTCTAGAGCCACCAACACACTCACAGGATAGGCTACAGAATTTGAATTTGTTCAGCATGCAGAAAGAAGACAAGCAGCTCAAAAGTAATCTAACCAGTGCCTCCAGGTACCTAACAGGTGATCATTATAGAATATAAAGCTAGCTTCTTTTCAGTGGTGCACAATGACAGGACCAGCTAAAACTGCAATGAAGGACGTTCCAATTAGAAGTCATGAAAATTTTCCACCATGAAAGAAGTCAAACATTAAGTTTAATCCAAAACAGTTGTGGAAATTCCATCCTTCGATATATTCAAAACTTGACTGGACAACACTGAAAAATCTGATCTAACTAAGAAGTTCAATGTATTTTAACTTGGCCTGGCTTTGAGTGAGACGTGTCAGACCACATAACCAGAGAGTTTCGTCCAACTCCAGTTACTCCATATAATTTACGAAAGAATACTGTTTTAAACACCTGTTTCTTGAATAACTGGATTCTGAAGATCATGTTAAACATTAGCAGTTGTTCAGAAAAAATAGATTGACATTATTAACTCCTTCAGGTAATAAAAAAATAAAACTAAGATATGAGATTACAACCTTTGTGTTTTTTCCCCCTCTTCAAAAATGGGAAGGAGTTGAGGGTATCCTTGAATTCTAAGCCAATTATGTCCTTACAAGTAGATCTCTTGAAATCTATTATTAGCATTATAGATATAAATGTCATTGCTTAAAACTACTGTATCTACTCCTACTGATGGGAGTTTTTCCATCAGTATTGCTTTATTCTTGCTGCCTGTGCCCAGAAGCACTGGCTCACACCTTTGCCTAAGGCACTCCAGATACATCCTCTTTTATCCATTATCTAATTTTCTTTCTCCAGGGAAAGCTAGCAATTTCCAAAAGAGGGAATTGTTCAGCAGATGCTAGGTAACCAACAGGTCAACAGAACCATTAGACTCCACAAGTATTCTAATATCCTTCCAAGTCCTCTGAGAGCCTCTGTAGGTCAGCCTCCTGGAAATTACCACCCTATTTTTATCTAACCTATCACTACCTAAAGACAACATCAAATACCTTGTGCTACAAGCCTTGTTTACACATGCCTGTAAAAAGTGTTTCAGAGCCTGCTCAGTAACTTTTCATGAATTTGAAGGAATTTCAATAGTTGTAGGTGCAAAAGGGAGAGCAACTCGTTTCCACACAGCTGCTCCTATTACTGAGCAACCCACAGATCATAGAACAATGTCCGTAGAAAAGGAAAGTGGTTGTTAAAATGCATGTACTGACACATTTAGAATTCCTATTGTCATAAAAGTGCACTGCAGATTCTATATGAAAGAGATCTGCTGATCCCATTAGAGAAGCTAAGTGTTTAAGGACTAAAAATAAATTTATGACATAATGCTGCTACAGGAAGTATCTTATACTCTGAACTCAGGTTACATGACTACAGCTTTCAGTTTGCTTACTTTCCAGTGTTTAGTTTGCAGATGTCTGAGCCAGGCTTGCCTTAAAGCAACAGTACCAAAAAAATCCAAAACCAATAACAACAAAAACCAAAACAAAAATAAATCCTAGCTTAAATGAAAATTCTAAAATATTTTGGGCAAAGATAACTTAGCACAAAGAAATACCATTTCTTTTGGACAACAAAGCTATCTTGAACAGGCTTTGGAAATCAGAATTATCTGTAAAGGATCTAATCAAGTTTCCACAAAACAATAAAAGATCATGGTCAATACACAAGGATTTATGAACCAGGGAATAGTGGAAGTATCCAACAGCAATATAAGACATTGGGCTTTTTTCCCCTACTCTGCTTGTCCCTGAGGAACAAACTTGTTATTGAGTAACATTACTACAGAAAGGTACTATTAGTTATGATGAGTCAGAAATCAAGAGCCTATAATGACCAACTGGATACAAATAAAGAGACCTTGGAACAGATACTGTGTCTCCATATCACAGAACCTCTGCTTTCAGCAAACATGAGGTCATTATCAGGCAGTTTGAATCAGTTTATTCCGAATGAAAAGATTGAACTCCCAGATTTTGCCAATAGCTGTAAAGTTTCCTGTGCTTATGCATAGCATGTCTTCAGTAGATATGCCTTGTGACAGACCAAAATGCTACTTCAGGTTCATATATGCAATGTTGAACTTGATGCAAGAAAGAGAAAAGAAGCATAAACTTGCCAATACGTTTTAAAATTAGTAATATAAGCTCATTGCTAGGAGTAAGAAACAAACCTAAACATTCTACCAAGTCAAAACGCAGACCTATTTTGTTCAAGGCTTTATACATCCTACTCTCTGATGTGATGTGTGACAGAGATAAAAGACCAAGTACCAGAAGAGATGCGTGTATATCCTTAATACAATGAGCCTCCCCACACTTGCCCTTTACAAAAATTGGACTACACTAGTTTCACCCACTGCCTTCCTAAGTAAGGACAACCCAAGGTCAGAATTTCTACTGAGATACAGTCCTTGTGTGCATAAGCAGCAGAAAAATAAACCAAAAAAAAGAGGGTTTTCATGTCCTGACAAAACATCCCATGCCACTGCAACTAGCTGATTACTTAACTACCATCTGATTTACACTTGCTATAACAACACTAGCTTAGGCTTTTTTTTGTTTGTTGGTTCCCCCTTTTAACAAAATGCATAGTGACAGTGAACCCAAAGCAAATATCACTGGAAACTGACCATGACTATAAGGCACAAAATAGAAGCCTGAAACAGGTAAAAGAAAACTAGGTTCTTATAGGCCAACAACGTTTACTACTAGAGAAACTTTAGGTCTTTGCATATTTTAAAAAGTTAGAGGAAATAAACAAATGGTGAAGTTGGTAAAAGCTAAAATGAGTTCTCAAAAATGCAGCATTAGGCAAAATATTGCTGCTAGAGATTCTAAGTATTAAGACTTCAGGAACCTTTAAAGGAAGGCTGAAGTAAATCATTAACAGAAAAACACATGCATTTGGATTTCATAGCAAACTGAGCTTGACCTTTGACACTTAATAAAGCCTGAAAATGCTGTGGTAGGAAGAATAAGTAAGAAACAAATTGATAAGAAATGGCTGTAGCCACTTGTTTTTCCTTTTAGGAGTCATACAAGAATGTTTTCTGCTGACTGTCCAAGACGGTTTTCAAAGTACAATGTAATCACATTTTTAACTAATGGCCTAAAGAATTGAATTCCTGAACTGATTTCTAGGCACATTTTTATCTTCCCTTTCCTCCCCCCGAGATGAGCACCAGCTTGTTTGCTCATTTTTTCTTTAATTCCAAACAGTTGAAAGCAAGAATCATGTTCTGTTTTGATCTAGGACCAGTAATGTTCACGATTAAGAAAGTATTAGCAATTAGCTTCAAAGATGACAGTCTGATTCACCAGAAAGGTTTAATCCCAACTGCTCTCCCAACCAAGTTACACACATTCCAAACATATCTGCAACCAAACATGTCATACAAGGGTCTCATGTTTTAGAGCTCTAGCATAGATTAGACCTCAAGATGCAAATTCCTAGGCACTTATCAGAGCTACCAGTCTTCTTTCTTTACTCCTCCCTCACTTCCACTGGAGCAAGACCTGCAAGTCAAGGTTGCCTCTTAAATGACACAGGCATACGTTTCACTTCTACAGTATCAGAAGTTCTTGTGAGACCATGAAGATAAAGACAGCTGCGATAAAGAAAACTCACTCCACCAGTACATTTGGTATGCTATTTAAAGTTCAGGAGTGCAGATTTCCACCAAACAACTCACAAACTAACCCAAACTTTCCACATGTGAACACCCTTCTGAAACCAACCAGAACTGGCTAAACGATTATCACATCTCAGGAACTTCATGAGCATCTTTAGGACAGATTATAACAGCAGATATTCCCTGATTGCATCAACATATTGCCCTTACATTCCGTAGGTCCCTACAAAAATAATGAAACTTAACTTAGATTTTAAATCCATGCCTTCAAGGCTTGAGCTGTTATCTAAAAGACCTTCCAATGTTACAAACTATCCTTTCCTAATCTCCACGCCAAAATAATCAATCGTCATTTTATGCAAGGAACAGACTAGTTACATTAAGAAAAAGAAAAACACTAACCAAATCCAAAATACTATTATACGGACCACATAAAACAGAAGAACAAGTGATTTCAAAAGTGTCTATTTTGAAACATGACACTACAATCCAAAAACCAGACTAGTGTTCAGAGGCATGTGACTACATTTAGTAATACAAAGTACAAACACTGAACTAGACAGCAAATTTCTGTCTTTGCAGTCATAATATTACTTTGTGCTATAAGCTATATGGAAAGCCACATTTGACTTTAAAGCATGGAATCTGCAAATAATGTGAGGTGACAATTAAGAAATTCAATTGGGTCTCTTTCATAAAGAATGCTTCCTTGCTTTTTCAGTATTTTCATATAATTTTATCAGTCCTAACTCAAATACAATACTAAGTGAGTACAAAACTCCAAAACGGGAATCTTTTTAAGCAACACTATGAATTAGACGTTGTTTCCACAGGTTGAATTAAAAAAGGGGACTTCAATGAATCTCATTTTCTTTCACCCATATCTCTCATTCTCTTCTCTTCAGATACAGAAAACTTAGTCAAACAACAGGAGCATCTTAGGTTTTTGCACAACAAACAAATGAATTAACATTGTCCCTTTCAGAGGATTAACAGGGACAGGAAATAATTTGCATGGAAAGCTTGATAAGAGCAGATACAAGAAAAGGCATGTATGACAGGGCAAATCTTTATGTCAGCATGTGCCCTTTATATCAGTTACACTCACATGTGACTCAGCTTATTCATTCTTACCCTTGTAACTACGTGAACCAGCCACTAACTCTTGACCTTGCTCCTCTACCTCATTCTCATACAAAGTATTTGAGTCTGCCAGTACAACTCACTGGGACAATAAACTATTTCTTATTAATTTAGTGCCCAGCTACTGAGGTAATTATCTGATTTCCAGCAATCCAAATGCCCAGGTTGCAATACGTCTAAAAAACCTGAAAAAATTGATACTTTGAACACACACAGAGTAATTTTACCTTAGACAATCAGCTGATAAACCTTCATGGATATGACAGTGCATATGTAATATTCACATATGCAACTAAGATATATCCTGTATCTGTCAGACTGATTTATGAAATATAACTTTTTGAGGTACTTAGCAAATTTATAGTTCACATCTGTCCCATCCAATCTAGCATCCAGTTTGGGGGAAAACCACCAACCAAAAACCAACTGGTTATACTTATTTTTATTAATATTCATAACAACAGGGCTTGACTGAAGTCTTGACAGTGCAAATACTTACCACAGGTAGCAGTTACAATTCAGATATTTAGAGTTAATAAAGCACAAACCTTTTTTAAACAAGAAGTTTCCCAGTAAGATGCTGAATCACAGACACACTCTCCCAAGATACAATATACTGTCCAAAACTTATTCTCTACAAGATACTAGAGTCAAACAAACGGACAGGTAAGTAGGAAAGTCTTTTTTGATCAATCTTTAATGTTTTTCCTTCCACAGGGAGGTGGAGGAGAAAGGAAAGGAGGCTTTGAATATTCACTGCAGAGAAAGATGGCATGGGTTAAGCACCTACCACAGAGGGACTTACTCTTACAATGCTAGCATGCCCTGGGGCTGTAAGTTATTTATGTTTCTAAACATGCCACTTTCCCCTAGTTAAAAACAAGCCACAAAACACAAGTGGTTTCCCAGAACAGTGGTTCCCAAACTCTCTTCCCAGGAGGCAGCAGAAGGAGCTGCTGCAATAGAAATAGCCCATGTTCTCAGTCCTGGTGATGCTTTCCAGGTATCTGAAATAAGAATTTCTGGCTAAGGAACTGACCCCCTCAGGAGTCATGGGGTGGCATCCAGGCATGTCAACAGAGTGGTTGAACTAGATGACACTTGAAGTTACTTCCAACCCAAATCTTTCTATGATTCTACAATTACAATGTTTTGGGTTTTGTTTTTTTTTCTTTGGAAACAATACTGAGTCAAACACGAAAGCAAATACTTCCTCAAAACCATTTTAAAGGAGCGCCACACTGAAGTTAATAATCTAGAGCTGAGAATTTAAATTTGTGGTGGATTGCCCTTGGCTGGACACCAAGTGCTTACTAAGCCACTCTATCACTGGCGGTCCACAGCCAGATACAGGAAAGAAAATAAAACTAAAGGTTCATGGGTCAAGATCAAAGGACAAGGGTGATCATTCACCAATCACTGTCATAAGCAAAACAAACTCAACTCAGGGAAAATTAGTTTAATTTATTACCCATCAAATCAGATTAGAGTAATGAGAAATAAAACCAAATCTTAAAACACACCTTCCACTCCTTCTTCCTGGGCTCAACTTCATTCCAAAATTTTCTAACGCCTCCCTCCAGCAGCACAGGGGGACAGGGAATTGGGGCTGCAGTCAGTTCAATCATACACTGTCTCTGCCTCTCCTTCCTTCCTTCCCAGGAGGAGGACTCCTTACACTCTTGCCCTGCTGCAGCATAGACTCCCTCTCACAGGAGACAGTCCTCCATAAACTTGTCCAGTGTGAGTCCTTCCCACGGGCTGCAGTTCCTCACAGACTGCTCCTATGTGGGTCCCTTCCATGGGGTACAGTCCTCCAGGAACAGACTGCACCAGTGTGGGTCCCCCGTAGGGTCACAGCAAACATACTGCAGTGTGGGCTTCTTCTCTCCACAGGTCCACAGGTTTATAAAAAAAACCCCAGTTTAAACTCAGTTTTTCATAGCCATTTTTGCACAAATTTTGTGTTTCATACACTGCAACAGATACTTCTGCAGCAAAACATAGCAACTTAATTTAAACATACAAACACATGGGGAAGCAACTGAACTACTTCAACATTGTTTTGTAATTTTAAAATGGAAACATGTCTTTTGAGCTAAAACTATTTCCTTAAGATAGAGCACAAATTTTATTCCACAATATTTGTCACATAGGTACTCTTTAGCATTACAAGTTGTCTCCCTTATCATACAATACTACTTCCTGAAAATTATATAGATATGCTTAAGACATCAAATCAGTTCTCAAAAAACTGAGTATTCTTCTAAAAAAATATTTAAGGTTTTAGGTTTTCTATCAGTAAATTCTAGTCAAAGATAAGAGTTATAAAGCCTAAATCTTACACAGAAAACAAAAAGCCTTGACTTCGCATCTACCTATTAGTGATCCTTCACCAAAACTACCATACTCACTCGTCAGAAAAAAATACACACACAAAACCCAAAAAACACCAAACTACAATCAATTTTTGATTAGGGTTACAACTTCCAAAGGTTCTTTTAAAGAAAAACTAGTTTTGCTTTATAAAGATCACACTATCCTACTAACAGAACCAGTAGTTTTACTGACTATTTTGCTGTATTCTGGGGAAATACCAGAAGTCCAAAGCTCTTATTTATAATACAAGTAGGTAAAACCCCACAAAACTGAGCCAATCATACCACTGGTTCTTTTCCTCCCCTGTTTTCCACCAATGCCTTTAGTTCTTCAAGCTTCTGGGTGTCTGTATTAAAAAGACTCTTTGTACCCACCATGAACAAACAAACAGGCAGACACTGTCCAATATAAATTTTTTCTCTGAAATCCTGGATTAAAACACTGTTTATTACTTATTAACATAAAGTTGGGTTGGGGTTTTTTTTGTTTGTTTGTTGTTTTTTTTCAAGACAAACTGTAAAACTCAATCAAGGAATCAGTCATCTCCAAATATCTGATGGGAGTTGGAAGACCATAGGGAGTTTCAATTCCTTACTTCTCAATTGTTCACTAGAGAAACTTTGTATTTGTTGAAAAGAAGCCTAAATCCACTACTCTTCCTAGCAATTGCAACAGTCTTCCCTAAACTGGGCAAATATAAAACACTTTCTTGCAGTAACACAGCCATTTTTTTTCTGTCAATGGCAAGAACTGATACATAAACAGCACAGAGATATTTCTCCAGTTATAAGAGCTAGAAACTTTATAATGTGCTCTTATAATGATCTGAAAAAGCTTAAGATATGGGGGGGCTACTTTCACTGACAAATTGCAGCTTCAAGAGAAGAAAGAGGCAGAAAATGCAACAGAACAAGAAAAGCCTCTATTAGGTGTATTACATGCAGGATTCTGAACAAAGTGTTTGAGTTCTGTTGCTCACAGAGTACAGCTCTTACCTACTGAGCTTGGTCAAAGGCCTGTTGCCAGCACCACTACTGACCTGAACAGCTATCAGATTGTGTCTTCCACCAAGCTCCACACAGGGGCACAAGAGAGGCAGTGGCAGGAGAGGGGGCCCAAACAGCATCTTGTCCTGGCACCTCCCAGGTCCAAGGCAGGAGCTTCCATCCCTGACAGCTCCAGCCTGTCTTTATACTGGGGCAAAGGCAGGTGGGAATCCAAGCTGCAGGGTCAGAGGTGTGGGACACCCTGTCCAGTCCTCCCTGGGCTGTCCCCGGAGAGTCAGAGTCCCCGTGTACAGGCATGACACCCACCAGGATGAGTCAATGCCAGGGCACTTTCAGAACTGAGAGGGATGACTGACTTGGGTCACAGGACACATTGAGGAAGAGCATTTCAGAACCACACTACTACTTATGGGATATTTAGAGAAGAAACCAGGGAAGGGTTTATGTGCTTTGGGGAAGAACAAGTGTGTAAAATTATGAATGGTAAGAGAATAAAAAGCATTACTCTCATGTAAGCAGTCTGCAGGCCAATATGCTTGTCTGGCCATGCCCTGTGCCCGATCAGCACAGCCTGTCCTGTCTCCTTAATTGCTTTCTAAATTTTCCTGGTCAAGCAACTCTGTCTGTGTGCATATCTGAGTGTCTGAGCCCAGCACCTGGAGGAATTCACACTGCAAGCATGTATACAGATATTTTAAATACAGGTGCACACACATATTCTTGCTATCAGAACTTCATTGTGTTCAGCTAGAGAAGGGAGTAGGATGAAGTTACTAGTGCTGTGTTCATGTGAGCATTTTTATTTGAGTTTTCAGTTCATGTGTGTGGCCAGCTGTGTACACATGTGTACACTGTGTGAGTGTGCCTACTGGAAACACATTTGCAGCCTCACTACTGGCTACACCAGGGTCACAAGGCTGCAGCAGCTTCACTCCTCTCAGGCTGTCAGATCTGGACTGAGACTTTCCCAAACACTTGGAACTAAAAAACAAACAAAAGTTACAGTCTCATTTAAAATACAGTAGTCCTTCCCTTCTGGTCCAAGCTTGTATTTTCAGAAAGTTGCACTTGTTATACAAGAACAATTAGCTCTTTCTTGAGAAGAGTCAATGAAAAATTAGAGACACAGCAAAGCTTAGTAGAGCTGTCTAAAGATGCAGTTTTGAAAGTTCAGTTTTAATTCCACTCTCTTAAATGAGTTCTTGTACAGTGTCCATTTGGAAACAAGCTTGTCCTCCTGGATTGCTACTGCAGCATTTACTCATAGCTACTACAGGACTAACTGATGTGGTGGTATCAGGAGCACTAAACTGTATCACACAGGGAAGAGACAGCATCTCAGTTGCACTAAAATAATGCCCTCACCCTGTAGGTCTCCCTGTCTTGTAAATCCACGTGTAGCTTTTATGTTAATAAAAAGAGTAATTACTAGTATTACTCCACCATAAAGTAAACCTCTGGGAAGCTCCACACTTCTTCTCAAGGAGTCCCACAGCATAAAAATTGCTGGAACAGAACACACTCCTTCCAGCAACTGGAATCAAAGTTCGGGAGCTCAGCAGCTGCTTTAAATTTCCATGAAACAAAGTCCAAATATCTTTATGGAAAAAACAACAGACTTCCATGACTGATCCCTAATCAGAAGTATGGAAATTTTGTGCATGTAGCTTGACCTTGATAGCATAGCATAGTGTAAACCAGCACTAAGTAAAAGTAATCAAACAAGATGAGTTAATAGCATGCCTGCTCAGGAGTACAGTTTAGAAGAATTTTCAAGTAAGACTGCAAATAAAAATATCAGTCCAATAGACTACACAAGTAATTAACTATTGAGAGCGTGGGCAGCAAAAGAATAGTATCTATTTTTTTATTATTATGAAATTACTGAAAACTAAAGTATACCATGCATGTTTCTCTAGCTGAAGCACTCCACAGAAAAGCAATTGACACTCAGCATCCCTCCACAGCCAGCTCAAAGCAAACAAAGAATCAAGAAGTCCTGCTTGCTTTCACTTCACCCTGCAGACTGGATTGCAGAAAGCTCTGTGGTTTGTGCTTTATTTAGTAAAAAGCACCGGCTGCCAAAGAAGGATGAAATAAGCAGTAATGTCAGGAGACTTGGCAGTTCAAACCTGGTAACAACCACCCCACAAGTTCTCTAGTAATCTGTCTCCAGAAGAAGGTGGCTGCTCTTCAGGGAGTTTCTTTGAGGAAAACAAGAGAAAAGTTTCCTGTACAAGGAATGAATACTCAACCCATGAGAGGAAGTTAATCGAGAGTATGAAACAGAGGAATTGACAAGTGTTGAGCAGGTTAATAGGAACTGAGGAAGGATAAATTTGCAGGTGTGAATGAGGCAAGAGCCCACAATACCAAAACCAAGAAAAGCACTAAGTGGATAAGCCCCAACACTAAAGCTGGTGTGACAGCAGAGCATACTGTTTCCTCTTGCACCAGCAAGGTTGAAAAGAAAGAAAAAGGAGATAAGAAAAACTAGAGAGATTTCTTAGATGGCAGGATAAGAACAAAAATATTCTAACAAACTGGAACCCCACACAAGAATATGTAGGTTAAGTAGCCACCCGAACAAAAAGGGAGTAACTTCAGTATTTCAGACAATAGGTCTGAAAAGCACATTTTGGTATTTTAAGGGGTAGTAACAGATGAAGAGTTGCTAGCATGAAACAGAGGCATGTGTTCTTTCCCCTCCTGTATAAATGTAGAGGCATTCATACAGAGACATGGAAACAATAAGACCAGTATGCCTGGACAATGAATGGGAATGCCTGGGTGTGGAAACACCAGAAAGAATTGCAGAAGAAAGGCCTTTAAGAACAGCATGTGTTAATGACACCTAGATAAGCAGATCAAAGATTACAGTACAGCTACATATCTGCTTCTCAAAATACCTAACTCAGTAAAACAGGGGTTACATTTACACTAGAACAAGGGACAAACTATAGGTTAAGTCATTAAGAGATAATGGTGGGAAGATAAACAAGAGAGTTGAAGATGTAAGGCAGCCAAGAAAGGGAGTCAAAAGACTGAATAAATCCTAATCCAAGTAATGACTCAGAGGTGGAATAGGATGAAGAGATTCTCACCACTGGGAGCTCTCATAGGGTACGAAAGTCACATCCAAACTCAGCACACAGCTGCTGACCCAAGAAAAACCCAGTATGCATGAGGATTTGATAGTAATAATATCTCATCACTCATTTCATTGGGAGGCTTTCTAGCAAGACCACTTTGACACATCCATCTACGTGGTCTGGTTGCTCAACAGTGGGTATTGGGTACATCGGTATGACTGTGCATGTGTGAATGTTTGCGTGGGGGTGTTTGGTTGGGGTTTTGTATGAATTTTCATATTGGTTTGTTTTAATTAAAAATCACCTCACATCCTCTAAGGGCTCACAGTGAGCTTTGCTTCAATATTTTTCACCATGCAAATGGAAGAGACAAGACAAGACAGACAAGAGAGTAAAAAATATACTACAGCAGCAAGGGAAACAGTCCATAACTTCCATCTACGTATCATTTAGTCATGTACTACCCTTCGTACAGACCATTTTGTGTCTGACTAAACATTTCCCACTATCTGCCTGGGGGAAAGATTCGGTTGCAGGAGAAATTCCTGCTTTCCTAAATAGCATGACATTAGTTTATGGGGGGTGGTGGGGGGAATGCCAAAACTCTCCAACTTTCTTTTAAAGCTCTAATTCAATTAATTCTCTTCCTGGGTATTCCTGGCTTACAAACATCAGAATTTAAAGACCAATTCAGTTAATTCCATGCACCAATAAAACGATGCTGCATTTTAATACATTCTTACACAGTAACTTACATGTGGTACCTTCCATTTAAACTAGACAATGAGGTGTCACATGTCACTTGCATCCTCAGTCACCGCTGAGGATCACCTACTCAACCCAGTGAAACTGGCAAAAGGTAAGAGCTGTTAAGAAAACAAGTGAAAACAAAAACAAAGTAAAGCTTGTTAAAGAACAAAGGCAGACTAATTAGGACAGGATTTTGATCTAATAAATTATTCTGCACGAAAAATGATCAGCTTGTCAAAATTCATAATGTTTTTTCATAAAACTCACAGCTGGAAACAGGAGGGATATTTCAGGTCAAGAATGAGGTTCTTTGGCAAAAACTGCACAGAGAAGTTTGCACAGCTCCTGCCAACCTCATCTTAGCTTGAGTCAATGCTTTTACTTTCAGGAGCTCTGAAGTGACTCAATTAAAGGAAAAAAAAGACACCACAAGCTTACTAACATATCCAGTAATAAAAACAAAGGATTCTGGTAGTTCTACCAACAGTGCACTCTTAGGAATATTCCACATTTCACACAGGAAATTACAGAAACTTGAAAGTAAAAATACCCAGAATAAAAATGTTATTTTAAATATTTATCTTCCTTTGGTAAATATAACTATGGACAGTTCCTAAGAAGACAGAGGACAAATTCACTCAAGTTGATAATACTCAGGATGGCTACTGTCAAATCTGCTCTTCAAAAGCCTGTAATGAACAAGACATGAAAGTATCTTTTTTTACCTTGTCCCTCACCCCAGTCAAAGAACATTTCCACGTAATCCTGCCAAGGCAAACAGATGATGCCATATACTTCAGTATTAGTGACCATAAATAATAGTTTTCCTAACAATTAGAACTAAATATTCTCTAGGTGCACAGTGATAGGAACTTCAAGAGGAACACTTACCTTTATCATAGCTTTAATGCAGTCAAAAGCAATAGATGTATAATTTTTAAAAAATTAGGATAGGAGAAAACCTTTTTATTCTTCTTTGAGGGGAAACTTCCCAGTATTTTTCCACATGACAATGAAGTAACTAGGAATTGTTTTTAAAATTACTCCTCAAGAAGAACAAAGGCTCTTCAGTACTATCAAATTTATATTTTCAAGTATGTTTTCTGCATTTTGTTAAAAAAATAGAATAAAACAGAATAAGAAGTGAGTTAACCTTATTCTTTTACAGGCTTATTTTCTTTTTTAAGGAGCACTCTTCTCCCTCACCTAGTTTTATTCCAGAAAGCACTAAAACAAAACAGAAATAGTTCTTCACTACAATGAGAAGGTCACCACCTCTGACTCAATGCTTCTTTAAAGGGACTGAATATCATAAGCTTTTACACATCTAAAAGCAGCTTTAAATACTTAGCACTGATCAAGCAATCATGAATCATGGGATTAAACATCTTTTGAATAAAAAGATTTAAGAAAAAACAGTGCTTAGATATAATCACTTATCGAGAATTATCTGGATATGCTAAAGTAACATGCCATTCAAAGTAAAGTTAATGTTAATTGCTTAGAACTTCTAGCAGCTTCCAACAAAGGGTTCATCCATCACAAAAGACTCTTAGAAAAACAAAATTTCCATTGGATAGGAGAAAAGCCTTGGAGGTATGAATAAACTGGGTAAAAGAAACAGGGAGAGGTCAAATTAGCATACAGAGAGTATGCACCAGCAACATCCAGAAAGAATCCATGCTGAGTCTCTGCTGTTTGCCAGCATTAACAAATCACCTGGAAAATCTATAAGGGCTGAGAGAACAAAACTTTTCATCTGAAAACCCAACTCAGCTGACTGCAGCTGCAAAGTTAGGAGTTTGGGTTTTTTTGGTTTTCTTCAGTTGGTTTTATTGTGGTGGGGTTTTTTATGTTTTTGGGGGATTTTTGGTGGGGGAAGCTGAGAAAGAGAATATATGGATGATTTAATAGAGGTTGGATTTTTTTAAATTTCTCAAACATAAATGGGATTCCCAAAGTTACCAGAAAGCACAGTTAGAACACAAGAGTGAATTACATTAAGAAAATAAATGTAACTGCCATCCTCTACAATTGAATGTTTTGAAATCCACCAGTATTAAGTGCCCTTTAAAAAAGGAATTGATATAAGTTAGACTTCTGTCTCTCCAAGTCCAAAAATCACTGACTGGCCAAAGGAAAGAAGGTATACAGCAGGATGGATTACTTTTTAATCTTTGTAAGCATCAGTTACTAGTAAGGGACACAGAATGCTGTCATAAAATAATTTCAAGTGTGAAAGTATCTTATTAAGCATTAAAGATATACAGCTTGGTTTCAAGAGATAACATGCATGCAGAGAAACACTTCACATGTACCAGATACCACACTGGAAGGAATGACCTATCTGCTGAAGGGCAGGCTGCTATGTGCAGGGACCTCAACATGCTGAGAACAGCAAACAGAAGAAACCCAAAGGCAGATGTAAAGTCTTGCACCTGGGATGAAAGCCAGTACAGACTGCAGGTTGATTGCTTAGAAGGCAGATTTGCAGAAAGGGACACATGGGAGCCCATGGACACAAGCTGAATCTGAGTCAGCAGTGTGCCCTTCACCAATAAAAACTGACTGCATTCCAAGTTACGTTAGTAGAGACATTACCAACAGGCTAAAGCACATGGGCATTCCACTTTCATGAGGCTGTATTTGGGCTGCACTGATTTCTCTCCTCCACAGAACAAGAGACAGACATTGATATATTGGACTGAGTGCAGTAGAAGGCCATCAAGGTGACTGAAGTTTGGAGCACCTGATATAGGAGGAAAGACTAGGAAGAGAAGGGGGTTTTCAGCCTGAAGAGAAGGCATGAGCAGTGCAGATCTTATTGACATCTACAACCACCTAAAAGACAGTGAAAATGTAACTACACTGCTCAAAGGAGTACAGCTATAACACAAGAGACAGAATATGGGATCTCTATCCAAACCCAACTGGACAAGGACCCAAGTAATCTGATGTGACTGAACTTGCTCTGAACAGGAGGTTGAACAAGATGGTCTCCAGAGATCCTACCCAGCCTATCATTATTATGCAATTCCACAAATACAGACAACCACAGCTAGAAGAGTTTTCATAAGCAGGGCTATTGCCTCTAAAATCCACTGCCAAGGTGCTTGAAAGGAAAGGTCATGGATCTTTCTTGTAAATTAATAGGAGGTCCATGCATTACAAATTGAGATTTTGGAATGGTTTTATGCAATGAGTTTCTCTTCTCCATAGCCACCAAACACAAATAGAAGATACAACACAAATAACCATATTTTGTGATAACTTAGACATTCCTTAGTTTACCCTAGAGGTTTGTTCCCAAGTAGCTCAAGCTGACAATTGTAAATATAATCTCAATTTCAATAATGAAATTTCCACCAGAAAATTACAGAATCTATTACATATTTCTGTCTGCAGCTCCTGAATTTCCTTGGAAGACTTTTCATATCACTGATGATTCTACTTTAAAAAACAAAAGTTGAATTCAGTTATTCAATAATCTTTATAATCAGGTTTAGCACCAAGTCAGTTTATTTTCTCAACCACAGTCATGCCACTGAGCACACTGACACAATTTAACAACTCATTAGTCAAAACAACTCAAACCCCTTTTTAAAAAAGCAAATCCAAGCAAAAGCAAATCACACACCCAGGGATGTAGGCAATTATTTGTGTGCAAAATAAAAGCTACTTCTGCTTATTATGCCATGTTCCCTGTTTGTATTCAAAAGTTGAAGTCTGAAAGGAGCTTGTATTGAAGTGGGGGTTGGTCTCCTCCTCCAAGCAGGAAGTCACAGGACAGGAGGAAACAGCTTCAAATTGTACCAGGAGAGGATATTGGGAACTGGACATTAGGAAAAATTTCTTTCCCAAAAAGACTGTCAGGCATTTGTAAAAGGTTCCCAAGGGAAGTGGAAGAATCACCATGCCTGGAAGTGTTCAAAAAAGACGTGGATGTGTTCTTACAGACATGGTTTAGTAGTAGACTTAGCAGTGCTGGGGTAATAACTGGACTAGATCTTAGAGGTGTTTTCCAAGTGTATCAATACTATGATTCAACAATACACATATAGGCTCTTTTCATAGACAAACTTCTTTGTAAAATTCAGAATTTGAGCTGTCTGGGTTTAAAACAAACTTTCAAGTGTTTGAGAAAGGTATAAAGCAATTCTAACTAACTCTACATTGGCATTAAAAAGACATTGGGAAATACCAAATCAAGGAAGTCCCTACTAGTAGTAGTCCAGTAAAGCAAAACACTAATTAAAAGTACTTACAAACTCAAAGATAATAGTGGGAGAAAAGTAACAGTTCAGTTTGCTCTGCTTCTGATAAACTGTGCACAGTGCAATGCCCCTAACCACTGAAAAATGCCAAGAATAAACCTTCTTGCTTGCGTGACAGCTGCATGTGCATAGTACAGAAGATCCATGAATTTGAAGCCACACACTTCTGCATTTTTTATCAGTTTATTCAAAGAATTTTTTAATAAATCTAATTAATATTTCAGATATCAAAATTCAGATCTGCAATGATGAATACATACAATATTGATTTTTCTTCCCATAAATTAATGTATTTCCACTGCATACAGCTTAAAAATATTTAAAAAGAAAAAACAATGGGGCTGTGCTGTGAAAGAAACAAATCTGCACACAGCAGGCTGATTTTGGTTCTGCTTTTTTACTTTCTTAAAAGTGTGTGTGCGTGCATTTAGCAACAGAAGTCCCCATGTGCAAAAGGAAATGATTTTCTGCTTGAGTGTCAAGAATAAAACACCATGTATTTGCAGCCAAGTACCTATGACACTGCATAGCTTTTACACTTCTGCCATTACCAACCCATTGATGATATCTGAACACTGACTGGAGGAGTGCTCCGAAGCCTCCATGCCCATGCTAAACACAAGTTAAACATGACTGACTTTGATCACTTAGTCCTTAAAGAATATTAATAATTGTGTCCTTATATGGCAAGTCTGCTACATCCTGATATTTTGACCGTAGTTAAAATAAACACAAGAAGAATAAGTAAAGCCTACTTCTTTAAATTGAGGAAGTTTCAAGCAGAGACTCCACAATGAAAAGACTGTCTACAGGAAAGAAATGCAGTTCTCATTGACAGGCACAAATGTATTGTATAAAACAATTACTTCCAATCAGAGTACTTAATCCAAGTTAACCCAGGGTATTGTCATCACTTTGCCAGAATCCCTGTGGAATTTTTTGGTCAAAGTAGTAATGTAGTAAACATTACAATAAACAGTGTAAGAGAATCAGAATGAATATATATTGCTATTTGCAAAAAGCAGCTACAGAACAGAAATTTGACAGTGGCAAATGCAGAATTTTATAGCATCAAAAAAGTGCATAAACCACCCATAGCAACAATATACAGAGACAGAAGATACCCATCAGGCCAGAAAGATCCAGGAACCACTTAAATCACTCCCTAGTTATCCTGCAAATAGAAGGCATTTTATTCTACATGCAAAAAATTTAGGTGTATTTGAGGCTTGTTTATTTATTTTTTGAGATCTGACTATTTCCATATATATGTGTGGGGGAGGAAGTCTGCTCCCAGACAAAGCAAAAGACTTCAATGAGGTCAGTGCAGCAAGGGTGGCTACTGAAGAGGAGCTGTGAATGATGATGCCTAACACTCCCTTTTTCAAGCTGCTCTCCAAAGGAAAAGGCATAAGGACCACCAGCAACAAGGAGCATGACTTTCAAATATCCTAAAGCCATAAATCACAAGGCCACATAGTTATGAAGAACACACATTTCTGCCCCCCCCNAAGGAGAATAAGGAAAATTGATGTAACATCACAGGGTAAGACTATCTAGAACTGAAAAGCACACACCTTCCTCTATACCCAAAAATCAGAGGACCAGCCCAAAATAACTACTTCAAACCCAAAAGGGTTTAATCATTCAAAACAGCAGTACATATTGTATCTTACTGCATTTGCACCTTAACTCTGTGCTGCCAGAAGCACTGACAAAAACTTCAGTCTCCAGCTTAAACTTCAGTGGATAGATTACAGTAAAACTCACAAGCGTGCCCCAGTTTTGGCTGTGATTAAACCAAAACAAAGAGGAAAAGATAATATCTATCTCTGCTGCATATATGTGTATACTGCAAAGTTCAGCTGCTGTAGCTGCGAATAAAAGACTGAAAGCTCAGCTTCTGTTCATTTGTGGTTAACCTTTTTTAATAGTTCACTAGTTCTGACAGCTCCATAAACTCACAAAACTAATTTCTTTAAAAGTTAAGATCTCCTGCTCAGCAAGCAATTATCCCAAGATTAGTGTCTGGTAATTCATTTATTCCCTTCAATGAGCAGAAATAATGGGAATTGGGTTTCTGTGACTTTAAGCAGCTCATGCTCAGTTACCACCAGATGCTCAAAGTCATCACAATGAATCAGAGCAGGAAAATACATTAATTGGATTAAGTGTTACTTTTACATTTCCCTCTTTTCAATCAAAAGTGGGGAACATCTTACCTCATTTAATATAAGAAATGCAAAAGTAAATGTAATAAGAACAGTAAAACTATTAAAATAACAGAAGGGCATTTCCATTTTCCTAAATTTCTTCTCTGGTTTGAAAGCTCAGAAAAGCAGACAGATGCAAACAGAAACTGCAGGAACCACTGCTTCATCTTGGCAATTTGCATCAGTAAAATGTTGAGAGCTGATACATACAGGAACTCAGAGACCTTTCATCTTGATGATCAAGATGACACATCAAAACCTTGAGATGAATTGTCTAGAGACTATTCTTACTTAAGAAAAAAACTCAATATATCCTCAGAGCTACTTTCTAATAGCACAGCACTGACCCTTCCAGATGCTGCCTATATACAGACAATAGCTGTCAAGAGAAAAAGGAAGGGGCCCGTCATTCGCAGGCAGAACCCTGGGAGTGCCATGGGTTGCCTACGCATGTTTAAGCCAAAACCAGTTCCAGCAACCTATCTTCACAGCGACTGGTCTATTGTCAGAGAACCAGACATTGTTCCAGAAACATGCTACAGCTAAATGCTTTCAAGTTTTAGTTGTTACAGTGTTTTAAGTGTTTTCCTTAGAAAGAGAAAACATTACCAGAATGATTCCGCTTGTATTTGATATTATCTAGCTAAATCCTACTCCAATAATTTACTTTTTAGACAGTTTCCTCCTAAAAAACAACCAAATAAACAACATGAAATTTTGAGATCTTGGTGAGATATAGCTAACACATGACCAAAAGTCTCAAATAGCGCATTAGCCCAGCCAACATTTTAAATTTAAAAAAAAAGTGAATGGCAGGTACCAACTGGCATCTCTCAGATACTTTGGCAAAGCATTAGGTCCTGCCATGACAAATTTCAGGGAAGCAATGCACTGCTTCAGAGAGGAGGCAATTTACAGCTTCCAACTTCTATCAAATGTGGGGCTCAGCATGAATTCCTTCTCCCAGAGACAGGACGTAACTCACTGGCATGGTCTGGCCCCTGTGTATGCCAGGGGCTCTGTAATCCTGCCAAGATCAAAACTGGAAATAAAAAGGTTACAGCGGGGGGGAGGAAATCACACCAAGCAGTTATAATTTGCCTCCAAGAACACACTTTAGAAGTCTACCACTGCTGGTTGGTAAGCTACTTCAACTTTCTGGATATTCTCACTTTGATATTTTTTTCCCCTTCTGTGTAGTCTAACTTTGCTCATCAACAAACCACTGGCCACAATCACACCCAGAAAAGCTACCTACAACTGTCTCATATTTGGAAGTAACTAAAAGAATGGAGCACCCACAATTACAGTCTGTTGGGACCTTTATAAACAAATTTAAGCCTGCCAAATAAAAGAAAAAAAATTACCTTTGCTTTGAGGAATAGAAACATACAAAAGTGTTGGCCGCAGAAAATCAGCATCAACCTGTATTCTATATGCCATAAAGTAAATTCTAGAGCAATTAGAAGCTGAAACTCATACATCACAAGGAAGACACCTCAGCTAGTAGAGCTAAATTACTAACTATATACAACATCAAGAGCATCAAAGAGTTGTACAGGGCATTGCTTTCTCTATTGATCTTATCAATCTCTGATAAACCTTCAAAAGGAAAGACAACTTTGACAACAAACACCCTAAAGATCCAACTAACTGGGTTTGTAAATGTGATCCCATAGCATGTACTGGACTGCACATCAGCGTGGATATTGTTAGTTGGAGCAAAGACCATACAGATGTAGCACACACAGAGAAACGTACAACAGTATTTGTTGCTGTGCCCAGGGTCACTACAGGACACTTGGAGTTGGATTCAACTTCTATGTTAAAGCATGTTAAAGGACCTGAGTGTAGATGCCTGTGTGAATAAGGAGTCAAAGCTCCCATCAGAGCCAGTGGAGACGCAGTCAGCACAGCTACGATAAACTGCAGAGTTCCAGCCCACCCTAATGTTAAAGCCTGCACCTGAAGCCAAAAAAACTCAGAATAAAAGAAAGTGCAAAGGGGCTTTTCAATCTTTCAGCAGCAAAGGTACTTACTGACAACTTTGGGGAGCTAGCCAGCTCGCACTGGACAAACTAGCTCTGAATCTTCAGTGCAAAACAAGAAATTTTATACATTCTCAATACGTGATTACAACATCTAATCACACATATTGATGTGGTTACAAGATGTAATCATACATACTAATGACCAGGGGAGTCCGGGCAGGGCTTGGGCTGAGCTTTCCAGATTCTTCTTCTGGCATCACTTTTGGGGGTCGGTTCCAGACTTCAGCCTCAGTTCGGTGGTCTCAGAGCATCTGCATCTTGATGGAGCTTCTAACCTTCCTTTGTTAAGTGACCTCGTTCTTCAAGCTCGCAAAAAAACCCCTTGGCTCAGGGCCTTCCAATCTAATTCAAATGTCCATGTTAACTTAATTTATGACCACTAGGTTATTGTATAGTACTCCTAGCATTGTTCTAGGCTTTTTGGTCCAGCAGGCAGAACAGAAGTTGTCAAGTAGTGCCAGGCAGAACAGGCATTGAGCAATTCTTTTCTAATAGAGCAAACTACCTCTGCTAACTCAGTTAACTCTTTTGGCCTTGCTCTGCCTTCAATCTGGCCAGCTGAGCAACTCCACAAACCACTGAATGTGCTCAGTAGATCTCCCTCTACTATAATCTGCCAACTGAATTCCATACCTTGCCAGCTCTCTCCAGGTGTAACACCACCCTTGCATATTTTACATCACTGCCTGAAAATGTCACGCAACATTCCAGTGCATCAAAACAGACAAGCAGACCAAGGCAAAAGAACAAAATACCAATGAAAGCAAAATGCACAATACTGGTACAGTGTGACACAAAGCATCACAATGATTGGCATCAGTGCCATTTAGGAAGGCTGCATCTCACCTCAGTACACATCAGGCCTTTTGGAACATAACAAAACCCTCTGATAATCACATTTGCTTCAGCACTCCCATAGTGACCCAGATAAAAACCAGAAAAACAGGTAAGGAGGGGAGCGACTATATATAGTTTACCCATTTATTATTTTAACACATACCAGATACAACTACTGAAGGCAAAAATGTAGCTATAATATTTCAAGCTGATACTCCTTAAATTGTTGTCAAGACTATGAACAGAGCAGCTCTAAAAGCCTGTGGTACTGTTTTCTATCACAAAACATTTGTGATATACTTGTCTTACACTACACTGAAATTCATTACTTACAGAATTTCAAGGGACCTGTGCCCATCTAAGCTCAACCAACTGTGCACAGGAAAAGGCTTTACAGCTATGAAATTGCTTCATAAAAAATGGAGAGAGTAGCAAAAGACAAAAAGTAACCACTAAAGTAAATGACGTCAACAGCAAAGCATAGCTGTAATCAGAAGTAGCACAAATTAATTTGGAAAATAAGAGTTTATATAAAGAAGCAAATAAATCTGTATGGATGCAGCATTCTCACTAGGTTTAACAAGATGTCCCACTTTTAAAGTAAGAAGAATCATTTTACATCTGATCTCTTTTCACCAGCCCTAACAATAGGTGGAGGCTCCTTCTTCCTTCCTCTGTGTTTACACTAGTCCCAAACTCCCCTTATTTCAACTACCTTTGTGTAAACACTGCTAAGCCATTCTTTAACCACCTCTTAGATTCCCACTAAACATTCATGTACTCCCCTAATCACAAACCCTTAATCCCACAACTCTGTGTTTGACACAAAGCTATACTCAACACTCAAGGGTTGGCCACTACAGGCACTTACTCAAGAAAAAAGGATTTTATTCATTATAAAATTTCACACTTGGTGGTAAATCTTGCCATGAATTCATCACACTCCCAAGCTATGAGTTTTGCACTAAGACTGGTGGTAGTTCTGGCAGTAATGGCACAGGGAACCTGAGGAAAAAAACAGTTACCTTAAGGCCTTTGGGAGTATTCTGTCAGAAAGCTTAAAGTTAAGGAAAAGCAGAGCTTACAAACAGAAGGGCAAATCACATCCTGGGGTGCACCAAGCACAGCATTGTCAGGTAGTCAAGGGAGGTGATTGTCCTGCTTTGCTCTGTACTGGTGCAACCTCACCTCAAGTCCTGTGTGCAGTTTTGGATGCCATAATACAAGAAAGGTATAAAGCTATTATAAAACGTCCAAAGGAAGGCTATAAAGGGGTGAAGGACCTTGAGGGGAAGGCATATGAGCAGTGGCTAAGGGCACTTGGTCTGTTCAGCCTGGAGAAGAGGAGGGGCAGGCACTGATCTCTTCTTTGTGGTTACCAGTGACAGGACCTGAGGGAATGACCTGAAGTTGTGTCATGGAGGTTTGGGTTGGTTGTTAGGCAAAGGTTCTTCACCCAGAGGGTGGCGGGGCACTGGAACAGACTCCACAGGGAAGTGGTCAAAGCACCAAGCCTGACAGAGTTCAAGCAGTGTTTTGATAATGCTCTCAGGCACATGGTGGTGACTCTTGGGACAGTTCTGTGCAGAGCCAGGAGCTGGACTTCAATGATCCTTGGGGGTCCCTTCCAGCTCTAGATATCCTGTGATTCCGTCATGGAGGTCTCTGCATCACAGAGCAAATGTACTGCCTTGGGTAAAAATAAAGAGGGTCTACAGCTTGTTAGGAAACAGGTAAGGTATACATAAGATTGTAGTTGTTAAGGGGCAACCTCTCCCCCTCCTCTAGTTGAAGGGTTTATGGGCTTTTACGACATTTAGGTCAAATATGTATAAAATTAACATGTTATTTATCTATTAAAGCAGGATGCAGAGCAAAATTCCAAGATGAATCAAGATACAGAATGCAAAATAGTAATATAGTTAAGAATCAATAATGATAATATGTATTTAATCAGAATCATCAATGGGTCATAGCACAGGAAACTATTAAAAACTGTGGTCCAAGTAGCATTTAATGTCTTAAAACATAAAAAAAAATAAAAAATAAGCATGATTTACTTCATTTCTGAGAAGATCCAATAAATCCACTGATCAGCTACAATCACAACAGCCAGAGTCACAAGCCTACTCCCCTTGTTCACATTACTGTTACTACTCATTTCTAAACTGTTACTACCCATTTCTAAATATGACCACTCCTAATTATTTGTTAAGAGTGCACTGAGCCGCCTGTACTTCAGATTTTAGTTTTAACACACAAAACCAAAGCAGTAACCAGGTTTTAAGACTGTGACCAAACTGTGCAATCTTAGTTACAGAAATTGTTTTCTTCCAAAAGACCAAATAAATGTGTTGAAGAGGAATTTCAGAACAGTTCACGCAGACTCTACAGAGCTCTACAAATGATCAAGAAAGGCAGGAGACCAAACTCTTGTTTTAAAAGCAATGTTTTGATAAAAATAATAGAAATCTTTTCACAGTAAGAATCCTGTTTGGAATGCCTGCATAACAAACAAAATGCTGATATACAAGTAATTGTGAGAAGTGCTAAGACTGATCACCTTCAGAAGACAATATAAAGCTTGCAGCAAATTTTCATATTGAAATTGAGTTTCTACCCTTTCCATTCTAATCCTTGACTTGAAACCTAGAGGAATGCTCTCACATTAAGAACCCATACCCATTTTGTTTGAAACTCCAGAACAACCACATAGTCCAGATGCAGGCAGTTTTAAAGACATGATACAATTTTTCAACTGGCTTTTAAGTTTACTGTTTACAGCACCTCACTTATATAACCTGATCAGGAAAATACAAACCTAGAATACTGATAGGTGGGATACCACACAACACAGAAAAGTTTCACTTGCTCAGAGATTAACACTGTCAATACCCCAAGAATAAGAAGGAGAGTAGTTTGTAGTATATCCACCTTTTCCCACCTGTATTTTTCCAACACAATTATCCTTAACAAATACAGTTAAATTATTGTAAAAGTATTTTAAAATATTTTGATCAGTTGCTAAAATACATGTTCAGCTAAAAAAATGAATGCAGTTGTTTCACAGTTGTTTTCACAGACCTTGATGCAGAGACTACACCTGTACCACATAACATACAGCAAGTTAAATGCCACATACAAAAAAGATCCATAACGCAGCATGAGGTAACAAATTGCAAGCAACATACTATTTTCTTTGCCTAATATCAGAAAAAGCAGTAAAAATTCAGAACACCAGAGTTGGTTCATGCTGACTAAACTTCTGACTGTGCATAAAAAGACTAATACTGACCATACCAACTTTGCGTAGTTCTACTCCAGCTATCCCAGTAATCTACCCAATTCTGCCCCAGTTCCCCCACACACATCTTCAAGGGTCAGTGGCTTCACTGCATGAAACTAAACATTCATTAAACTGCTGCACTAAGAACAAAATACTTTGATACATACAGAGGTGTAAAAAGCTGTTAATGCTTCATGCTTCCATTTGTAAAAAATGGGGTTACTCTGATAGGATTAGAAAGTACATCCCAGGCTTGCACATTTTATTTAAGCTTCTAGAAAACTCCCTGGTGTTGATTTAATTTTCTAGATCACTGCCAGTACCCAGCTGTGTCAAAAAAACATAAGTTGAGAGTTTTAATTTCTTTTGAGTCTGGAACGCAATGTTGAGTTTTGGAGAGCCTAAGCTACATAAATATTCGAAAGGTAGAAAATTACTTTAAGTTGCAAAAGAATAAAGGGCAATTTCAAATCCCTTTTTGTGTGCCAAAACCATAAATGCTTTCTTTAAAGTACATGCGTTCAGTTTTGTCATACACATGACAAATTAAACCAATGAACTCATGGGGCCACAGGCAGCATTTTCACAAATAAATTGAAGGAGAACCCAAAAGTCATCATATAAATAGCACATTCAAGATCTGAAAAAAACATTATCTAGCAATACTACAACTTTCTGATAAAACTATTACACCACAATCCAGGTTCTCTATTTCAATCTCACATGCTTTGAGGTTAAGACCATCTTTACGTAAAGCATTATTACCACACCTTCTTCCCTCTCATAAAAACAAGCAGCATTGTATAGAAGCTGATATTATCAGACAGTTCAAACTACTTTGAAACTACTATACATGCTCAATGTAGACTAAACTGACAATAAGTAGGTGTTCAGTCTCACCTGTGTAACCCACAGAGATTATGCCAATCCAGCATGTTCTCCAGCATGGTTAATTATAACACAGGATTAGGTTACTGTCCAAGTAAGCCCTGTCTGTGTAGGCCAAGCACACTTAGTACTTCTGACAAGAGATACAGGCCTGCTTGGACAAACCAAATTGGTTTCTGTTTTACACCAATGTCTCTGTTGTTCAACTGTTCATTCTCTATGTGCCTTAGCTGCCATCCAGACTCCAGTCTACAGCAGACATAAGTAGCTACATAAGAGATGCACAGATACTACATGGATATGGAAAATAAACAAGACACACTCATAGAAGTCAGTCCAAGGACAAGGGGTTCTAGAGTGCTCATACCAGAGATAGCACAGATGAAAGCCTACAAAGATACAGCCCATCTCAACACTCACTCAAGATCACTTTTTAATGATTACTTACCTTCTCTTTTCTTCTTGAATTCTTTGGCCCTCAAGCATTCAATGCAATATGGTAAGTGTTAAAACTAGGACTTGTCTAATTAGAACAATCTCTTTTTGGTATTGTGGTGGTTAAGTAATGTGGTTTGTTGGGGGTTTTGCTGGTTTTTGTTGTTGTTGTTTTGGTTTGTTTGGTTTGGGGTTTTTTTTGCAAAAGAGCAGCCTTCCTACCTTATACACAAGAACACTGTTCCTGGTCTCACATAATGAGCTTGCAACTATAAAAAGCTATGTTTTGTTCCAAAAGAAAGGACTGTTCAGTTCTTCTAGACTGCAAAAGCTTAAAGATCACAGTTTATTTAGAACATTATACCATAGTGTTTTATCCTCACTCAGAGTTGCAGCACTGACAAAATCCAGCTAAAATTATGTGGTATCAACATATTTCTGTACAATGAAGTAGGAAGACCTTATTTATTTACCCAATGCATTTCCTGTTTGCAATATTTTATTGAAGTATCTTGAAAAAATGGCTAAAACCCAGATCACGAGCCAGAAGACAACCCTTACTGCCCATTTTACAAATAATTTCCAAGAGGAAAATAGCTAAAGATAATTAAATTAATAGCTAACATGTTTTAAATTACTTACTATTTCTCCTGTCCATATTCTTAAGAATGAAAAAGAAAAAAACTATGCAGGTACTTTGAGCATATATATGAAGTACAGTTCTACTGAACAAAGCATACTGCAAAAGATAAACAGTCAATGAATTCACTACTTCTGCTTATTCAGCAAAAACCCAGAAAGGTTGTTTTGCAGCTTCCAATTTAAGCACGAGTCCCTTTCATCTAAGTGAGACCACGATCCATGGGATTACAGACATGCTGCTGATAGCAAGAGGTTGGGCTGAACATCCCAGTAATCCTTTCCTGTGTGTGGGAACTAACTAACACTGATGACTTTTAAATTGGTCCCATCCTTACTAAAGGGCAACTACTCTAACTCTGCTATTAAAACCAGTCATTCCTATTCACTTGCCATTAAAATTAACAGCAAAACATAAACCAGAGCTGCTGTTATGGTAATAAATTAGATTTCTGGAACTAAAACAGATAGCATAAGATCACAAGGGAATGTTTTCTCACAGAATTATTCTTTCTGTACACGCTTGCTGAAGATTGAACTGCAGTAGTCTAAGGCTGCATTATTTGCTCACAAAATGAGAGAACGGAAAAAAAAAATCTGTGGAAGATAGAAGAAAGAACCTATATCATTCCTTCACACAATGACTATTCTAAAGTCAAGGAGTTATCTTATACACACCACATTAGCTTAGATGCAAGTAACTAATGCATCTTCTTCCATGGAGTTCACAGAGCAGAAGCAATTTCAAATTGGGTAATTACTCGTTGAGCATTATAGAACAATGTTTATTGAAAATCCTTATTTTCCTTAGCAACACACAGCAATGTAAGTTCAAAGTTTTTGAATATTCCTCTCATTTCCAAGCATGATCTTTGGTATGTAGGCTTGTATTAAAAGGTTTTACTCAACTCAGACTAACAAGCCCTTTTCTTTCCTATGATGTTACTTGAAAAAAATTGTCTTAAAAATCCAGATTAAGATTTCTATAGGTATTTCTGAAAATGAAATTGAATGGGGGTTTTATATACATTTTATTTAAAAGTAAAAGGTTGGAAAAGACCAAGAATGCCAGGGACAAAATTTTCTTAACACTAGCAAGCTAAAGTTTTTTTGTGACTGATAAAATATTTATTTCCAAATATTTTATAAGTATTAATAAATTAATCCACAAATTTAGAAATGAGGAATTGAAATGCAGATTAGGATGGTCTCCAAACAATAACAATGCTACAGCTAAACCTGAACTGCCACTCAGTTTCTCAGCAGGATTATCTGTATGTAGCTCTTCAAATACTGTGTAATCTCCATATAAAATTTAGAAAACATTAAATACTAAGTTTTATATGACTACTGAGCCCTCACATCATCAGAGGGGCTGACCTAGAGCAGTGCTCCTGCAGCAGAGCCAAAGCAGCTGGCCAACAACAGGGCCTACCATAGCGGACCAGCCAACACTTGCTCACCAGTGGCGGTGCCACAGGGCAAACACTGCAGTCCCCAGCAAACACTGCAGCAGCTGGCCCTGGGACACCACAAGCCCCAGTGTGGACCACGCTCCTGAGGAAGGGGCATCAGAGCAGGGCTGGGGCCCCTCACTGAGGCAGGCATCAGGCACTGGGATGCCTGAGGAGGTGTGTGACTGTGCAGTGTCTGCAGGTCAAAGAAACATGGGAGGGGGTCAGAACACTGCACAGCACTGGAGATGGCAAGAGATTGACTTGGCCTTCTCAGAGAGGCTCAAGCTTCAAGAGTCTGAACCCCCAGCTATGCCAAAGGTGGAGCAGGTAGTCTTCTTACTACTGAGTCCAGCAAAGGGCTGCAAAGATGAGAAGGGAACTGAGGCATCTGACACACAGTGAGAGGCTGAGAGAGCTGGCATTGTTTAGGTTCAAGAAAAGGCAATCTTATCAGTGTGCATAAATATCTGATGAGAGGACATGAAAAACAACTGAGCCAAACTTTTCTCAGTGGTATTCTGACAAGAAGCAAGAGCCAATGGGCACAAATTGAAATACGGAAGATTCCATTTCAAGGTAAGAAAAATCATCTTTACTGTGAGGGTGGGTCAAACACTTGCACAGGTCAACCACAGAGGCTGTGGAATCTCCATCCTTGCAGATGGTCAAAATAAAGACGGACCTTTACCCCTAGGCAAGGTCCTCAGCAGCCCACTCTAGCAGACATTGTATCCCCTCTGCTTGGAGAAATCTTAACCATCTTGGTCTTATCACTAATTACCAAATTAACTCAAACCCACTAAAAGAGTAAATAGACAACTTAGGCTATAGTAGTTTAAGAACAGTCTACTATATTTCCTCATGCAGAAAAAAAAGAGACCAATAACATTTAAACTTCAAGACAGCTTTTAACAGCACTCATCTCAGAAGACTAAAGAAATCACAATAAAAGAGAATATTATAAAGAAACTTAGTGTCTGGACACAAATCACACTGCATTGAAAGATGAAATCATCTCTATGGATAACACAGGCAAACACTAAGCCCTGGTACATCTTGCTAAGTCTAAGAAGGAGGTTTATTAATAAACATACACACTTTACTAACTTCCCCTTTAGAAAGCAGTTATTTAGGCCAATTCAAAAATGAGAAAGGGATTTGAGAAACCTCAAAGAATAGTAGTGAAAACAGATAAATAAGATGACACTGAACAGACTACAGGGATCAATTAAACAAAACAAGTTTGAGAGCAAGAGCAATGCACACTGGAAAACTTCAAAGTCAACTAAGCCTCCTTGACTGCAGGTACTAATAATAAGCTGTATGAAAAACATTAGGTAATGTAAATAATGCAAACTAGACAGCACAATATCATAGTACATCATTCATGCCAGAAAACAGCAAAGCCTCATTTTGTAACATGGTACAGAACCTTTCTTCTCTACATTACAGAAGCTTATAGGAGTAGACATGATGACAAAGTAGTAACATTGAGAGCATGACAAGTATTTCACATGGAACAAAACTGTCATGACTAAAGCAGAGTAAAAACTTTGCATTTAAGTGAATTTTTATGAAGGGGATTTTAGAGGATAGAGTTTTGCCTGACAGGCAGCACACCAAAGCTAATAACTTGAAACAAGTGAATTTAATGCAGAGTGGTGACAACAGCCAGACATCTTTAGAATTTTATAGGGATGTTTCATTCCCGTGAAATTAAAGTACTGCCTCTAAAGAAACCAACAAAAATAAACTGGTAACTAGCTTTTAGACACATGAGGGAGAGTATTCTCCCTAACTAAGGAACTTGTTGCAAGTTAACCTGCAGCTGGAACAGACAGATCTAACCAACATGAATTCCAACATGAGAAAAACACAAAAATCCCCAACATACCTAGCAGACACAAGGCTAATCACCCTGCAGAGCTCCAGAGCTGGAGGCATGAAGATACATGTGCATGTGTGCATGCATAAACAGTAGTGGTATTAACTATTCTGTTCTAAATAAAGACAGCATACTAAAGACACTACCTTCAACTTTCCAGTTTGGAGTAATTAATATGATGACTAAGTCAGTCCTCATCTACATACATATTTATAATCACAAAGCCACGTCAAAAGAGTACAAATTTATGATTGCAACTGAACAAAATGAATCATTACACTTACATCAGGTTAGTTTTCACGTTAGAACCCATTGCTGGTTCCCTGCACTGGTTTCATAGCCACACAAACTTGGGAAAGAAAGCAGACTACAGCAGCACTGATACCTATCAGTCCAGCTTTTCATGGAACTACCCCCTCCATTGAAATGCAATCCTTATTGATCAAGGTGTCACATAGTAACGTAGTAGTGCACTTTCTTGTACCTCACAAATTACGCTTGTGTATTCTGATAACTTCTGTGTTCCAAATTTGATTTATCTCTCCTAAAAAAGAGAAAGAAACTGCTCTCTCATAATCCATGTGACATAGTTCCAGCTTGCCAAGCTTCCCAGTTTACTGGAAACAATATCCCATGGACTTAGAGATGAAAGTGTGGCTCTGAAGGACAGTTACAGAACAAGGACTAGAAGTTTAACAAAATTGATTATGGTGTTTTTCTCTCAGAAGGAAAACTCAGGAAAATATCAAAAGACTCAAGAAAAGAGTAAAAGAAAACTTTAAACTCTCCTGTGACATTAAAAAGCCAGCTCTGCTCAGCAAAATTTAGATGCTGCACACAGCAGCACTTCAGTTATTCAACCTTTGTAGCCATCCAACATTATTTTCTCAGTATCTGAATTATAACCTGGATATGACAGCAAAGGCAGAATTCTCCTCCCTGCCCTGCTGGACCCACAGCAACCCAAGTCTGAGAGTCACAATGGTGCTAGCAGTGCTAAGCCTGCTCAGTGAACTCACAATCATTCTGATGGCCAGATATATCACCAAAGGCTGCACCTTAGTGCCAAACCAAGGCAGAGGCATACAAGCACACAGATAATCAGTTCAAGCCAGCTGATGCCCTGTCTTCTCACTGGCTAACACAAAACAAACAAGCATGCAGGACACTGAGAACACACTCCCTGCACAAGGTTATTTGAACAAGTGAGGATGAACAGACACATGAGAGAAAAATCCAGCAAAACTACAGAACCAGCATTGTAAATCATAGAACAAGGAGCAATTAAACTAGTTTTGTCTAACTTCTTTTTTAAATAAAGCCTAGCTTTTTTAACCCTGCTACCACTAGTACAGTATTTATTTGCCTTTTGAAAATAGGTACATACACACACAAAAACCTGTACAGCAGAGGCATCTATCAAGAGAGTACAACACAGGGCTAGATGGGGCTCACACACAGATCCCTAACTGAGACGATGGGATGGCTCAGTGCTCCTCATCCCCATGTGGCAACTTCAATAAGGAAAGGAACCAAGTGCTCTTCCTGCAGTAATAGTCCTGGAATAGAGCCTGGAACGGTCCCAAGACCTGATCCTTTTGCTTCAAGGATGACCAGACTAAAATTGCACTTGAACACTGGAGACCCTCTAGGTCTGTCCTATTTTCAAGGACCAAGAGCCTCCTGTATTTCATTGCCATGGGTTTTTTCCATCCAACTCATTCCTCAAACACAATGAGATATAAACAATGAACAGAGTAGTTTCCTGAGACTTCAGGCAAACCTTTCTATAAGTTTTATACTTACACTGGGGGCTTTTCCTCTTCTGCAGCTGTACATCAATCAGCTTTTGAACAAGAAACTGGCTATCCAATGAAACAATGGAATTGCTTATATAGTGCACTACATGAGCAAGGAAATGAGCTTTTTACTAATACCAAAATATCATATACTAGTTGTGTTCAAAGTTTTACACAAAAATAAACATAACAAGGTGCCCCTTGAAAAAATTTGTGAACCCTCTATTATCCACAGAACAAGTTTTTCCATTAATGCTCCTAAATCCTGCAACAATGTTAATTATAGTTGTTTATCTTATTCATCCAGTGTGGATGCTGCATTCTAGAAACAGACTTGCTGCCTTGCCTGTACTTTTGGTTCCATCCACTTATGCACAAGGCAGAGCCACTTCCTGACTGCATCCTACTCCATTCTGCCTCCTCCCTTTTTGCCTTTCATACTGGTAAATACCCATCCCTCTACTAAAATTAATACAAATAACAGACTACGACACTTAACATCCTCCCATTTTGCCTTGTATCAAGAAACAGGCATACATTTTTAAGACATTACAAAACATTATTAAGATATAACAAAAACCGCATGTACTATAACCCTAATTCCTCTTCTTGAGAAAAACACCAGGCAAGAGACAGCTACTGACTGGTTCCAAAAGACCAGGCACACAAAAACCTGTGGCAACACACATGCTTATGGCAGCAGGTAAGTAATCTTGGAGTAAAAAAAAAACCAAAAAAACCCACTGAATTCTGTGGTACTCTGGAACAACTGCAGGATTCCACAGACATCTGGGATCCCTGGAGAAACTACCTGGAATATTCATGCCTCTCAAAAATCAGGATTTCAGATTTTAACGTAACTTTTTTTTTTAAGGATTAGACTATTAAACTTTGTGTTCCAAAGCAAAACCACACAGGAAAAAAAAAAAACAAAAAACACACTTTAACTGCAAATTCCAGTTTTCCAGCTCATCAAACCTGACTGGAATTCAGTTTCCTCTCCCATATTTGGGCTGCAGTCAATCCTAACACAAGAGACTAACTAGATTAAGTACTATAATCAATACCATGGGAACAATCAGGCTGGAGTTTTCTGTAACACTAAAATTATAGTGACTTTTCCCATTAGTCATTCTTTTTCTTTCTGCAGCAATGCCAGCTACTCCGTCAATGTTCAATAAGAGCCACACTAAGTGAAATTTGCCATTCCTGATCATAGCTCCCCCTTTTGGCAAGCTAAATACTGTATCAGGATTTGTTTAGTTCAGTTCACATTCGGTCCTATATTCACAAGGTAAAAAAGATAGCAGACAAACAGTTTCTAGGCAATGAGGCTCAACATTAAGGAATAAAAAGTTCTGTTTGGGAGCTGCTGCTTAGCCCTTACAGTGCCCTGACTTATCAAGGTACTTTCAGGCGTTGAAAGGAAGGACACATTTTTATCTGCTAGTCAGTCGTTTACAGGAGATACTTTTTTGTATTTGCAGTCCTCCTTCACATGCACACAAATTGCCGAGTCAAGGCAGCTGTCCCATGGTATTTCCCCCACCTGAAACCAATTTGAGTTTATAAAAACAAAAAAAAGGCAAAATTACTGTCTTCCACATTACCCAAACCAGAGCACATCTGAGAGAGCAAAACAAACTACAGCTACAGCTTTTTCTTCCCCCCCCCCCAACTGGAAAAGCAAGGTAGGAGGTGCTGGCTCCATCTAGGACTCTTTCTGCTTTTCTAAGCAGAGTGCAAAAAAACTAGGCTCTAAAGCCCGGTTCCAGTTCCCCACAAACACGCTCTTTTCTTCAACTGGGCAAATTTTCAAAAACATGGGTGGAGCACACCCACAATCTCCCGTCACTTAAACACCAGTGATGCAACTACTCTTCTGGAAAGTAAGATAATAATTTCAATCTTTTTCTTGTTGATTATTTTGACTACTGCACTAGTACCTAAGCACTTTTTTGTGTACATGATACATGAGTACATGATAACAGTTTTGAGAGGTTGTTACTGCAGAAGCAGAAAAAGCAATTACACCTCGGTATCATGAGCAGAGAGAGTATCAGCCACCCATTTGCTTCTGCATTTCTGACTGCCCAGGGGCTCCCAGGTCAGCACACAAGTGTTCACAGCCCCTCCTCTGCACCTCTTTCTTCTGTGCAGGCTAAGGAACCCAAGCACTTACATCTGGATATGCGTTTCCCCGCTGCAAAGCAGGCACTGCCACACTTGATGTTTAGATGTAGCTTCCCATCTTTACAGCTCAAGGACACCAAGGAACACACCTTGTACCTCACCACAAACAGTTTCAAACGTTGGGGAACACATTACTTAATGTTCCACCACAGCTTTCCTACTTCAATCTAAACACCTGCCCCGGTTATCTACTTCAGACAAAACCATTGTTACTAAGTAAAAGGAGGAAAACTAGCTTTTTTGTCTCCTACACCTCAACTTTAGGCCCACTTATCCCAGTATTAATGAAGATATAGATTTCAAAACTCTTTTAAAGAACACCTACTACGTACTGAGAAAGTTTCCTAGAAGGCTTCCACCTCTGCAAGGCTATGTAGCTGGAACATCTTTTTAGAAAGGAACAAAACCATCAAAGACAATGTTTGCTCTCTTAATATTTCATTTCAATAATTTAAATGAAGCTACCTTTTAAATAAGCCACCTTTATTATTCACTATAATAATTAACTCGTTGTTATTATTATGAGAACCCAAAACTGCATTTCCTCAGTTTACAAAGTCAAAGCACAAGACACATTCGAAAGAAAACTTGTGTAAAATAAAACAGAATGTATGCTCACCTTTGAACTAATTGATACTTATTTGTCTAGAGTGATTTAGATCAGTAATGTCAGAGTGGATATTTAACTGTGACAGTACTGTTAAGGTCTTTAAAGTCTAGTAAAGACCATTAATTTTACTGGTGAGTTTTATGATGTTGGTTACAGCACTAAATCTACACATCGACATGCTGGTTTTGGGAGCTGTTAAGACCATTCTTGACATACTTTAAGTGCTACTATACCCCCCTATTAATTAATCATTTAGACTAACCATTATGCTAACGGGGTCAGGGGAATAAAGATTTCTGGGACGAGCAGGGCGCGCTATTCCCCACAATGCACGCTGACAGATGCCTAAAGACACATGGCTGTGGAAGAAGCCGGGGTACACCTGCTCCTGTGCCCGCAGCCTCTGGCTCACAGATACGATATCCCCGGAGCCGCGCCGGGGGCACGGCAGGCGAGGGGAGCTCCTGTCCCC